>CM067361.1:69020290-69620290 GCA_034401795.1 Chaetoderma sp. LZ-2023a | reverse complement strand
AAACAGAATGGATATTCGACGCATACGGGTATAATACATTTTTTATACGCATGTACGCATCTAAATCCGATGAATGTAAATTTAAATGTCTAGAATCGATCGCGCCTAGGAGAGTATCATTTCGCCCACCTGAGTTGTAGTCCTCTACGCGAAAAATGTGAAATTCAAATCCCTCTGATAACCTACAATCAGTATTTGACTGAATGACTTTTTCCACTGATTCTAAAATTATTTCAGGTGTAATTTCATTCCATAGCCTAAAATCCATCGCTATCGGCATTTCCAAAGAAGGGTGTATCAACTCGATTCTCACGTGATCGTTCGACTGAACATTACTATATTCGCTATGAGTATCGAGTAAAGATTGAAAGACGCCTGACACGAACTCAGAATGAGAAAGTGGTGTATCGGCTATAGGATAACTTTTAAAAGATACATTATATTCAGTACCTTCGAGATGAAACTTTTTACTGCGGTATTTGCGAACAGTCTCCACAGATATATAGTCGGTATAATCAACTGCTCATGGCGAACGCATTGCAAATAACGATTAAGTAGATCATCTGTAAGCACTATATTTTCTGATATACATCGACTGATTTCATTAGTGATGAGACTAATTTCATCTGTCGAATGATTAGCACACGTGTCAATAAGAGGTTGATGAGTAGGATCATCGATGCGATAAGCGGAATCGTTAGGAAGGTATGCTATATCCAGAGATAAGTCATTATCTGTAGGCTCGATACAGACCGACACATCATCACGTAAATTTAGGTCGGTATCAATAGGAAGACATGATAAATCAATCGATATGTCATTAGCAGAAGGCACAATACAGTCTGGAACTGGCACAGCATCAAATAAATTTAGGTCGGAATCGTTAGGAAGGCATGATAAATCCGGCGATATGTCATTAGTAGAAGGCACAATACATACAGGAACTGGCGCATTATCAAATAAATTTAGGTCATAATCATTAGGAAGGCATGCTAATTCCTGTGATATGTCATTAGCAGTAGGCTCAATACAAACAGGAACTGGTGCGTTATCAAATAAATTTCGGTCGGAATCATTAGGAAGGCATGCTAAATCCTGAGATAGGTCATTACATGAAGGCACAAGAAAGTCAAGAAGGGATGCATCGTCAAATAAATTTACATCGTAATCATTAAGAAGGCATACTAAATCCTGAGATAGGTCATTAGCGAAAGGCACAACGTCAATTAAATTTAGATCGTGTCCATCACGTACATCGGTCGAATAATTAGAATCAATTACGTCACATACGTTAAGAGGATAATTAACAAATGATGATGGTACGGTACTCAGATCAGGAATAGATTGTTCAGTTATAGTATGTATGGTTTGATCATCGATAGATGCAGGTTGCTCAGGTATGATTACATCATAATCGTATAAATCGTCCAAATGATTGAAAAAAATCAGCATCGGTATCAGACAGTTCAGGAATGACTTCGCGTAATGCAACGTCGTTATGTTCATCAGATACGTGCGGAATTGAAAAGTTGGGTTCATACAACATAGAAACCAGATTTAAAAGGTGATCCACATCTTCATCAGGCGAATTGGATAGATCCACGTTTAATCTTGCAGCATCGGCGTCATGCATCTGCTGCAAAATCACATTAACAGCATCTTCACATTCTTTAATATCAGCGCTTAAATTATCTGCCATTTTGTTATGTCTTTAACGCAATTTACTACTCCTTAATATAAAATGTTTTTAAAGAATTATTCTCTTAAAATCTCTATACGTTTCTTTAGAAAAGCACAAATAGCGACAGCGAACTAGACAGGCGCGCTTATATACGTGCGGAGAACAGCACCAGGCAGAGACCGGCCGGCATTGCATTCATCCTCAAACTCCTCCTCATCATCCTCCTATGACCTCCGTTATCGGACCACCTCTTAAACTCTATTATTTTACATTACTCTCTACTATTATCACTCATCAAACTCTATTATTTTTACATTATCTACCACGGTAGATAACCGCGGAGGGGGGGCGCGCCGCCACTACGTTAAAACGTAAAATACACAACTTTTAAGGGTTAACTAATTCAAAATAATAGAACATTCCAGAGTGAATATACATGTGCGGCTGTGCGTCATTGTTATCGAGATAAACGTGGCATTATAGTCGTCATTATTCTCTAGAATGTGTGTACCGCTGGACGCCATTGTTCTCAACATTCCATTCCCCTTGAACTTCCTTTGATCTCGTGAAAAACCCATTGTTCTCGAAGAACCCCTGCTGGGAAGAACAATAACGACGAGCGACTCCCATTACTACTGTTGTAGTGTGGTAGACTTTCCTTTAATGAAGCCAAATTGTTTTGTACTGAATAAGTTATTTTCCCTCATGTTCTTGACTATCTTGTCTCGATTTAGTTTTTCAATTAACTTACATATTATATGTATTAGGCTCTATTGGCCTATTATTGCCAGGTTCCTATTTTGCACATGTTGGTGTCACATTAGTGAGCTTCCATTGCCTTGGTACCATCGCCGTGGTGAGATTTATTGAATGTCAAACAGGTATCAAAACAGGTCCTTTAGCTCATAGAGGACTGATTTTGCTAGACCCCGGTGACATGGAGATATTGATACTCTCTAAATTTAATCGTTTCCCTACAGTCGTATTCAGTACCATTTGAATTAGTGATGTAATTTCGTTTGTCAAGGGATGCGAGCTGTTCAGTATTTTTGCTAGTAAAGACAGTGACAAGGAATTTTGCTAAGGCTTTTGCCTTATCAGCATCATTTTGTATTCTTTGCATGCAACCATCTACTTCAACTTGGCGCTGCTCTTTCTCAGGCGATGTAGATGAAATCAGAATATTTGGGGGTTAGATTGCACACTCTTGGAATGTATTTCTCTTGATCACGTTTTGCATTTTTGGTCAGTGTTTTAGCGTATTCCAGAGACGTGTGCACGCCAGTCTACCCCACCTCCTTCCTGGCTTTCATATATTTTGTGCAACTTGTTTTTGTTTTCATAGTTTACTTTAATGACTGCATGGCCACTGCTTTCTAGTTGACTGCCATACTCAATGTCAGACACACGATTATCATCAATCCATACAATTAAGTCTAAGATACTGGGATTATTCTTTCCTCCTGAGCAAGTGGGTTTGTACATTTTTACAGAGCGCCGTCTCTGATGCATTCTAATATTCTTCCCTACCTTCAGTTCCAACCCATGATTCCCATTGGATTTTCGGAAAGTTAGAATCGCCATATATACACCTGTGCAAAAGTTAAGCACCAGCAAAAACCATAGAACGTAGAAACATGATGGTACAACTAGGCTGCCATACTTTTTGTCCCCGCGTTAGCTGACATAATTCCAAGTACGAAATCCACATGCATGCATGACTTCACGCCGCTTGATGTCCGTGCGTGGCGGGAAACAGCACACGTGTTCAGTTATGTAAAAGTCCAGTTTGAGGTGTAGAACATTACATACAGATTTAGGCGACAAGATTAGGAATTTTGTGTTCATGACCGTGGTTTATTTGTACAGAGAGAATTAGCTCTTGATTGTGAACCGCTATGGCAAGACGAAGGTTAAGTGATCGTGTGAAATGGCAAATCATAGGCATGCATACCACTGGTATGTCATGCAGAGAGATTGGCAGACAGCTGAACATTAACCATACTGTAATCAGTCGTTTGATTGCAAAACATGGGCAAACTAACTAGGTGAAGGACAGGCGTAGATCTGGAAGACCGAAGAAGACTACTGCCCGTGATGATCGAGCCCTAGTACGCCTTGCTAGGAGATCTCCATTCACCAACAGCAGAGTGCTCAGCCAGCAATGGGAAACATGCAATAGTGTCAATGTCTACCGTCAAAAGGAGACTGTATGCTGCTGGCATGAAAGCTAGGAGACCTGTCAGACGTCCTCTCCTCACTGCACACCACAAAGAGGAGCGTCTGAGGTGGTGCAACGAAAGAAGACACTGGAACATGAGATCCTGGAGACGGGTACACTGGTCCGATGAAAGTCGGTTCCTGCTTCATGCCACAGATGGTTGAACTCGTGTATGGAGGTCCAGACGCACGGCGTACGACCAACGTAACATCATGGAAGAAGTTCCATTTGGTGGAGGTTCCGTTATGATATGGGGGTGCATCTCATTTGATTGGAAGCTGGATCTGTTGACTGTACCTGGAACACTAAATGGACAAAGATATCAAGATTCCATACTGGATAGAGTTGTGGTCCCTCATTTTGTAAATCATGCACCTGGAACCCACCCTATATTCATGGATGACAACGCCCGACCACATCGTGCTAGAGCTGTGCATGAATACCTCCGCCAGAATACCATCGAAACCCTACCATGGCCAGCAGGGAGCCCTGACATGAACCCTATTGAGCATATCTGGGACATTCTGGGAAACATGGTGAGAAGGAGGGATCCTCCTGTGCAGAACCTACAGGAATTAACAGACGCACTCCATCTTGAATGGCAACGAATACCACAATGGCGTATCAGTCGGTTGGTGACCAGCATGAGACGTCGTGTCCAGGCCGTCATCCAGGCACAAGGTGGATATACCCGGTATTAATAATGAGTCTCAAACTCGTGCACAGATGTTAAACTTCGTTTTCAGACACAATTAATGACAATCTAGCCACGTGTGTCAACTGTAGGGCAATAGTTGTCAGTTGTGTCAACGTAACCATATTCAGGCCTCGTTTTCAAGTTCAAACAAAAACATACAGTGTTTCCCCACCATCATAATCAGCATTCCTATAGTTGCATTATTACCACTTGCACTAAGATGGATGGGTACATAAATGTTTATGCTATTGCTTTCTTCATAGCACATGAATATACCCTCGCATGTGCGTAAAAATAGGGTGGTGCTTAACTTTTGCACAGGTGTATATCAATGTGTAAATATTCCTTTCTGTTACTTGTAACACTATACAACAGATTGTTCATTAGATTGGTATTTGTTTCACTACTGTTAGGACTTCCATAAATTACCCATATTAATAACTTGTCATTTGGTGTCTAGATTTATTTTAACAATTTATCTTACCTACATTTTAAGATTTTCTTATCTTATAATGCCAGCCTCAATGGTCTCACCCCTACACCAGTAGGGTAGTATACATAATCTTGAATCATGAATCTTATTTACACTATTGGAGCGTGCTGCCAACCATGCTCCTTGGTGATGAAGTAAAGTTTGGTAGGTCATCATCTCCAGTATGCAAATTATGAGGCAACGATGTAGAGAACCGTGAGCATTTCATGCAGAGATGTGAACACTGAGTAACATCAGATAACAGCACCTACATTGATTGAAGAGACTGTTGCCTGAACAGGATTAGAGTAGCCTTCTAGATTATACATCCTATTTGATGCATATGCTGATTGATGTGATGCATGCATGTCTAGCAACAGAACTACAGGCAGACTCCCTTCAAGGAAAGGTGGAGAAGATTAATAGAGACTTGAAGGAAGGGAAAAGGAAAATAACAAATGATGTTTATTGGCAATTTCATACAATAATTACGTTTGGTAGGTCATTATCTCCAGTATGCAAATTCTGAGGAAGAGATAGAGAACCGTGAGCATTTCATGCTGAGATGTGAGCACTGAGTAACATCAGATAACAGCACCTACATGGATTGAAGAGATGATGCATCCAGATTGATGCATATGCCGATTGATGCGACGCATGAACGTCTACCTACAGAACTACAGGCAGAACCCCCTTCAAGGAAAGGTGGAGAAGATTAATAGCGACTTGAAGGAAGAGAAAAGGTAAATAACAAATGATGTTTATTGGCAATTTCATACAATAATTAATAAACTACCATTGGTACAAAATGGAAATGAATCAGGATTATTTGAGAAAAAACATTTACTAAATCTAGGAGCGCTTAACTTGGGAGCCAATTCGTGATTTCACTGGTGCTTCACGCTCCGTCGTGTGCCAACTGTGTGTGCAGGTATACCACATAGGCCTACGTGAATATAATGAAAACGCACATGAATATAGTTTTGTAAGCGGTATGCATAGTATTCTCTATAGGTGTGTATGTAGAGAGATTAATCACTACTGCTAATTCACTATTGATCCTTTTGAAAAGGTTATATTTGAGTCACTTTTCTGGTGGATGCCTACTGAATATTTTGAAATTTGTGTGACTGAATGTAGACCCTGTCTCTGGAAATAACGGCTTTCAGTCAAATTGTTTTAAAACTAGACAGTATTTTACCTGTAGGACGTAGTGGCTAATCAGCTCAACACGAATTTAACTGTGACATATTCAATCTCAATCCTTACAGAGTTCGATCTACTATGTTCTGACTTTGCAAACAATCTATGCTAGTGTCTCTTCATACTACCACAAAAATGTGGACGTGGAAAGCAGACCTATTTAATGGTAATTAGAATAACTAACATGCATGTTCTTGTCTATGTACAGGCTCCTCCAAGATCAGTCAACTGTATTGGCAGAAATGCAGTAAAATTTTGTAATGTGCTGGTATACATATAGCCTGTTCAGTCAAATTCTAATGTTCTTTCTTTGAAGTAGATATCTAGTTTGTTCTCGAGTATTTCGACTGTTGTCGCTTCAGCTATTGTATCTGGCAGTGAATTCCAAAGTTCAAGGTTATTTATTTCATAGCATATTTCACAGATATGTATTTGGAAATGGCAGTCCATCAAAGGCACAGTCTATGAATCGATGGGCCTAGGAGATGAGAGCTCCTATGATGCTGATGCTTTGACATATAGTACATAACATATAGCAGTGTTTATGCTTTTGCATGTACACACATAAATACGTATATCCACAGTGGCATGGCTCTATTAGCTAATAAGAGCTCCGCAGACCATGATGACAAACCAATGATTGAGAGCTATCAGAAAATATTTATTTCTTCCTCAGACCAGTCATCCTTATGACGTGTCAAAGCGGTCTGTTAAACGGTCAAGGAGTCGTCCGGAAACCAATTTTCAAGATGGCTGTCACTGACTGGCGGCCATATTGGATTTCGATCATTGTAAATTTCGATAAGTTTCTTCACCAGACATATCCCAACGACCCTAGGACGTGATCCGATAAATGGTAACAGAGATATCATCCAGAAACCAACTTTCAAGATGGCATCCCATGGCTGGCGGCCATCATGGAGTTCGGATCATTGTCATTTTCAATAGGTTTCTTCCTCAGACCTAGTCCAACCACTCTATGAAGTGTAAAAGCGATCCGATAAACTGTAACGGAGTTATCATCTGGAAACCAATTTTCAAGATGGCCACCAGTGGCTGGCGGCTATCTTGGATTTTGGATCATCATAAAATTTGATAGGTTTCTTCCCATGACTTAGTTTAACCACTGAAGTTTCAAAGCAATCCGATAAACGGTAATGGAGTTATCATCCGGAAACCAATTTTCAAGATGGCCACCAGTGGCTGGCAGCCATCTTGGGTTTCGGATCATTGTCAATTTCGATAGGTTTCTTCCCCAGACCTAGTCCAACTACTCCATGAAGTTTCAAAGCGATCCGATAAACGGTAACAGAGTTATCATACAAAATCCAATTTTCAAGATGGCTGGCAGCCATCTTGGATTTCTGGTCATCGTGGATTTCGATAGATAGGTTTCTTCCCATGACCGATTCCAACCACCCTATGAAGTTTCGATGCAATCCAACAAACGGTAATGGAGTTATCATCCAGAAACCACTCTGCCACCCGCCCGCCAGTCCGGGCGGCACGATTACATAATACCCCGCCAAATGTTTTGGCCGGGTATAAAAAGAACTTGTGAATATCTTTTTGCATTCAGCTTGAACGTATGATACCTGGTCTGTGTAATACTGGATGGTTCGAAAAAGTAGGGTTTTTTTTTCAATATTATGTAGACCCTGATGAGCTTGAACGTATAAATTAAATCTCCTTGAAACTGTCTATATACAGTGACATTAGATTTAAGGCTTGAAGTCAGACGTTCCCTGTAGGTATACTCTCTGATTTGTGGGATGAGTTTTGTTTCCCGGCGTTGAACTCTTTCTAAAAGCTGTGATTGTCTTTTCAGTCTTGGCGACTCACTAGAGATGTGTACAGGAACGTGAAATTAAATGGGTCGATCATTACTATTACTAGGCGAGCGGACTAGCACACGATACATAGAAATAAAATAGTCACGCAAAGGCAAATTATCAAATATTTAGGATACCGGTACACAAGACATGATTAGGATGATTATGTACACATACACACAGATACATTAAAATCAAACAGGCATAGTACATGAACAAGAGATAGGTAATATGGTTAATTAAACCACAGGCATTTGAAGTTTACCCGCCTATTTCATATTATTAGTATATTTCATATACTACTATATATATAAATTAATTATTAATAAATTACAGTGTATTATATATATATATAGTAGTATATGAAATATACTAATAATATGAAATAGGCAGCTAAACTTCAAATGCCTGTGATTAAACCTGCAGGTTAGAAAGGCAAGTTCTGCCACAGTGTATTTTGTTACATAAGCTTCTGTTATGATTTTCAATAATGCAGAGCAAACTGTAGTCGTTAGGGAGGACACCCGTATCCACTAGCTCAGTACATTCAATGATAAGTTGCATCAGTAGGTTTAATTTGGAGACTATCATATTCAAGACTGATATATTTCATGTGGTAGTAATAAGCTGCTTTATTTAGTTTACTGTATGTTCTATATTTAAGCAGAGGGGGACATGAGGTAAACATATGCATATAGTTCTCATGGGAGCTCTGATAGAGTTGACAGATTGGGTCAACGTTGAGTTTATCATATTCCATACTGATATATTTCATGTGGTAGTGATAAGCTGCTTGATTTAGTTTACTGTATGTTCTATATCTAAGCAGAGGGGGACATGAGGCAAACATATGCATATAGTTCACATGAGACCTCTGATAGAGTTGACAGATTGGGTCGACGTTGAGTTTATTAAATCTATGGACAGTCATTTGGACTAAGTATGTTCCAGTTAAATGACAGACCGTAATAACGCATCTCTTGTCAAGATGGCATCTTTATTGTTGTTTGTGAGTGTCTCGATGGATATATGAATTTTCCCGATAGCCAGTCTAGTGAAATTGAGACTCCAGTGCTCTTTTGATACACTCATCGCGAAGGCTAGCATTATAGCATATCAGTAGTCATCAATCGCAGATGTTACGATGGATTTCCACGCCTCCTTACAAGGCACTTGGTTACGGAGTTGCGCTATGGATGGAAGGTAATATTGACCATCCCAATAGGCATGAGAGTTCTAATGCTGTCGCAATAAAAAGAAAAATATAAAGGAAATTTTGTGGGAAAATAGAATTTAACAGCCAACTGATGAGTCATATTCACCTTTAGAAATACAGGGAAAACCACCCGAGAGTATCTAGACCCCATATCTAGAAAGGTCCTTCACCACGCACCCACCATCCAGCTGGTGAAAGACACCCCACAGCCACATTTGTCATCCAGATTACGGGCGTGGTAGGGACTGGTAGGGACCAGCTGCTAAAAAAATCCCAGTGTAACAACGAACAAAAACCACAACGATCCAACTTGACGATCCATGTGCCACGCGCATCTAACCAGGATGGCTTGACCCGACAGCATGATCAAATTTAACATCAAGAAGGGGCTGAGGTCCGTTCATATATGGCCGGACCGATACTGTAGCCACTTCTGGTCTGCAAACATTTGTAAGACGGAACTGTGAGGAAGCATGCCCCTGCAAGACAAGCGACGGGTCATCCACCCACCTCCTTGATGCTGGACGACGATAGTGCCACCTGCTACCGCCGCCACCAGCTCGCGGGGACACACCTCACCATCGACCAAGGTATGATGGCCGATGGCTTCAGTGGGATGGCAGCCACACACTCACCGCCGCCGCTCAGCCGCAGCACAACCTTGCCAGTCAGCCCTCTGGCTACAAATACATACGTTGAATCACTAATCACACTTAATGGCCAGCAATGATCTCTGCAAAATTCAACAACGGAGGCAGAGTTTAGAACAATTCTCTAGCATAGATCTGCACATGTCACCTCTGACCACCCACAGACCAAGTATGAATGGAAAGGGATGGTTAGCAATGCAGTTGACAGATATTGGTTTGACCACATCAAGATCCAGATGTACATGTAACCATCATTTAAACTTTCCAGTTATATGATTACTTTCAAAGAACCATATCCTGTCATAGCTACAGTAACAAGTAGCCCAATGGATCAGTACAGGGCAGTAATCAACGTTTGGACGGTGACTATTATGCTGATGGTCCAGTCTAACAAGCGACACATTAATGCTAGTGTGCTAGATGCCACGTACCTGCTATATTTGGAGCACGATGAGACATTAGAGCATTCTCTGCTATCATGTCTCAAGCAGTATTTCTCATCCAGAGTAATATTAAATCGTACCATGAATTATGGTGTTCCCATGCTAGATTTTGTCAGTATTTTCATGCAACAACTACTTAGTATTATACAATACATACATGATTTTCAGGGGTCCCACTGTCATTACATTTTGGGTTCCAAGAAAGGACCCTTATGAGAAACCCTACATGTAAGTTCTTTTATCATATGGACACATGGCAAAATCTTAATTGGGTCACCATGAACTTGATATTTGTGCTTTTGGCTCCAAAATCTATAGGGATCTTTTAAAATGAGGTAAGTTCTTCACGAAGGTGGCAAAGTCTGTAACGATGTATGAATTGTATTGTTATGTTTTGAATTCAAAATTGAAACAATCTGCTGAATATTTTGAAACTACTTTGACTGGGTGCTATTGCTCAAAATAGTCAGCAACTTACTTGTACAGTTACTTTGAAATTAAGATTCTGAGAATTTAGAGATCAGTGTTAAAATCGATTCAGTCACACGCAAAATGTGGACAGAGCTTACCTAGAAATGACCAGTGCATAGCTAGAAATGACCAGTGCATAGCTAGAAATGGACGATGCATAGTTAGAAATGGACAGGACCTAGCTAGAAATGGAAGACGCATAGTTAGAAATGGACAGTGCATAGTTAGAAATAGCTCTTTCTATTCGGCCACTATAAGAAGCTAAACCGCCAAATTGATAATCTACTTCAAACTCCCTTTGATGCTTCCTGCCAAATATAATTGAAATCGGCCCAGTGGTTCTTGAGAAGTCATTTTTAAAGGAAAAGTTGACGGACAGATGGTCGCCACGACATAAGCTCACTTGGCCTTTCAGCTAATAATACCTTATCTTTGTGAAGCGCATTCTCTCCCCCTTATTGTATCACAGAGCATGGGTTAGGTCAGTTACTGTAATACAGGGATCGAACTGTCACTCAACAGACTCAACTGTCTGATGTCATAATGAAATACATGACTTGTTAGTTGGCCACCATCAAAATGACGTTGGTCCGTCAAGAAGATGGTAATGGACCTTTCTAGTTTTAGCTATGCCCCGTCTATCTCTATCTAAGCTCCACCTACACCTCGTCCGTGTTGAGATCGATTGATCTCTCAACTCTCAATCACTTGACTATCAATTTCCAGAAAATTATGCAGGTAAGCTGTTGAATATTTTGAAACTAATTCGAAGGGTGCTGTTGGTGCTGGCAGCAACAGCATCCAGTGAAATTACCTTCAAAATATTCAACAGAATGTTTATTAAATGTAAAGACAGATGATTCATACAAAGTGCCAGATTATTAAGCGCTAAAGACGGATTATAACGAGTCATTCATGATGTCATGATTATGACATCATCTTACCTGACACATAGTTGATTCTGACATCATATGATGGATGTATAAACATGGAAAGTCTATAACAAGTGTCTGAATTGTATATCTGTTGAAAAGTTCAAAACTAATTTAAGAAACATTTTGCTGAGTATATTAGCAGCAACAAACCCCAGTGGATGGAGTTTAGCTAGAAATGAATCATTAATTGAGTCACTGTAACACTCCACACACAAAAAGTAATCATGTTCTTTGACAAACATGTAGGTAATTTCTGGTGAAGATCCCTTAACCGTAAAGACTCATATCAGCCAAAACGGCCTCTGTAGTTGTCTTGAGAAATGTCCATTTGCAAACCAAGAGAAGACTATTTTCTTAATTTACCACTGGAATGACTGGCTCGATAACCATTCCAGTGATAAAGTTCCAAAAATAGTCTTCTCTTGGTCTGCAAATGGACATTTTTATTAGAAAACCTAAATTTTCTTGAACAAATTTGCGGGTTAAAGGTTTAAGTAGAATATATCATCCAGAAACATAACACTATTCTGTATTTTGGCCATAATGAGCTAGAACTATGACATTTTACATTTGACACAAAGACAAACTCTTCAGACATCCTACCAATGTTCTCTAGAAATGGAGACACCACACTGGATGGATATGCTATATATACAAGTATACAGCCATATGTTTAGAGTGGGTTGTGGGTGTGGGCGTAATGAGAAACAAGTGTAAAAAGCAATGAAGGGAAGGTGGTGGGTGGATGCGTGCAGGTGGTGAGACAGAAACAAAGAAGCATTTTTGCCTTTACAGAATCAAAATTTTAGTGTGCTGGGTTAATAATTGGAAATTAGAGATTTGCACTTTTACCATTTCAATATATTACATTGATTATTGAATTATTTTAACCCTCTCAGTCTTGATTATGACAGATTTTAATTTAACCCTTTAACACTCAAACCAGCCAAAAATGGCTTCTACAGTGGTCTTGATAAATGTCAATTTGCAAAATAAGAGAAGACAATTTTTGAAAATTTACCACTGGAATGACTGGATTCATAACCGAGCCAGTCATTCCTGTGGTAAATTTTCAAAAGTAGTCTGGTCTTGGTCTGCAGATGAACATTTTCTTTGAGAAAATTTTAATTTTCTTAAACAAATTTAATGGTTAAAGGGTTAACATTCAAATCTGCTCCCAAAAATTTGTATTTTTTCATAGAAAATGTCCATTTTCAGACCAAGTGAAGAATGCTTTTGAAAATTTACCACTGGAATGACTGGCTCGGTTATCGAGCCAACCATTCCAGTATTAAATTTTCAAAAATAGTCTTCTCTGGGTGTGCAAATGGACATTTCTTAACACCACTGCAGATGTAGTTTTTGGCTGTCATGAGGGTTAACTGGTTAAGGTTGTGTAATTGGACTGAAAGATATTGAGCACTGCCAAAGCCAGCAATGAGTGAAATTAGTTTCACACCCTTTAACAACACCAATATCATTATTTTGAAATTGAGATACTGTATCTTCAAGAATGATAGACTAGACCATGATTCAAATAAACAGGTTAAAGGGGTTGCATTGGCTGAGTAACCTGCATTATCAGGGATGCAGTTCTAGACTAACCTGTTAAAAAACAAGAATACATGTATAATGATTTGAAGAGAACATCATGCTTTGGCTTGGTACTCAAAGTTGAGCGATTATTTTTCATTCCAGTGATAAATTTTCAAAAAGTTTCCCTGGATCTGCAAAAAAGACCAGTACAGAAGCCATTTTTTGACGGCTTGTCCAGTAATCGGTTAAATACTAGTTGCAGTTCCATAATCTGCTAGCTAATACTTTTGAGAACGCTGTAAGAAATGTTCTGAAAAGACAGCCAAAAATAGCTTCTCCAATGGCCTTGAGCAATACATGCATACAACTTCAAAGGAGAAAACCTAACACTGGGTAACTGAGTGCATCATACATGCGTGGCATGTGCCAATCCTCTAGAAGATTTGTTTATATTCAGCCATTCTAGTGGTAAATCTTCAAAAATAAAATTTTCTCTTGGCCTAGAAACATGGTAAATGGACATTTAAGTCCAAAGTAACAGCCAGTTCCAGCCAACTGGAACATTTACATGATATTTTAGAAAGCACAATCTATGGAAAGAATCACTCTTTTCGGCCAGTATGCAGATAGTTACAGCTCTTAGATACAACCCAATATGTTATTATCTTATTACACAGTACACTAATACAGTACAGCTGAGAAATAATGTCACATGTTTCCAAAACAAATAAAGACTTGAATAGTTTGAATATAATTGAATTGTAAGTTCAATATATTCAACAGAGCATTTCTTAGATTGTTTTCAAAATTGTACCAACATGTTTCTGTTTTCTGTTTTGGAAACATGGTATATGTATCATAAAGGAAGATTCAAGTTTATCCATCAATCATATGATGTCATAATCAACCAATGTAACGTGTAGGATGATGTTAAAATCAATTACACCATGAATGACATAGCTAGGTTCATCGCGAACGCATAATTGATGACGGACTAAACGTTGTTGGACAAATTGTATGTTTTTACTATTTAATAAACACTGTTGAATATTTTGAAACTAATTTGACTGGGCGCTGTTGCTGCCATAGGCAGCATCAGCGCCCAGTTAAATTAGTTTCAAACTATTCAACGGTCTACCTGTGTGGTTTTCTGGAAATTGAGAGTCAGGGAGTTCAGGGATCTATCGATTGATCCCAATACGGGTGAAGAGTGGATGGAGCTTAGCTAGAAATGGGCTGGGTATAGCTAAAACTGTATTCCTCCATTATGAGCTGTACTATATGCAGGATCCTATTTCTGTAAACTTCTATTTATCAGATTTTCCCACATTAACATCACCACTATGCTCAAGTCATATTTTCTTGCTCTGTGACCATGACTTGGCCTGTCCTTCCAGCTTTGCCTTCAGGATTTCTGTAAATTTACGCGCTTTCCGTCCTTTTGGTATTTTAACCTGTTCTTCTCTACCACCTACAGCACCCATTGTACCCTTGTTAGCCTTAGCCTGTTTTCTTCTCAGTTTCGCCTTTTGACGCTTAACTTTCTGTAATTCAAACTTGGGTACTGTAGAAATCTTCGGTCGGTCTGGGACCGTTTTAGCCATCTTCCGTTTGGTCTTTTTGTCTGGCTTTTCCAAATGTAACATATAGTCCGGCACCGGACATCCAGCTGCCTTCATTACATTTGCAATACTCCTCAGATTTACAGCATCATCATCCGTGAAGAAGGTGATGGCCTTCCCGCGATGGCCAGCGCGACCTGTTCGTCCAATCCTGTGTATATAGCTGATCGCACTATTGGGAAAGTCATAATTGATAACTAAGCTGACACCTTGAAAGTCGATACCACGTCCCATCAGTTCTGTACATATTAACACCCATATGCGACCGGAGCGGAAGCTGGACACCACATTATCACGTTGCGTCTGAGTCCTATCTGCGTGTATAATATCTACATTTATACCTTCATAGATGAGCTCACTAAATAGTTCTTTAGCACGGCCCTTTGATTGAACAAAGATAAGAACAGGCGGCTCAATACCTTTCTTTATCATATCCCGCATTGCAAATAATTTACCCGCCTCATTGCTGACAAACAAGAGTGACTGGTGCACCGACCGGGCTGCACGATTCTTAGTTCCAATATAAACTTGTATGACATTATCGAGGTTTATCTTACACCACTGCTCAACATCATACGCAAATGTGGCACTAAACAAAGCACGTCGCACACTGCTGTTATCACAAGCCTTATAAATCTCTGCTAACTGTTCCCGGAATCCTCGTTTCCCATCTTCAAACAGCTTATCACATTCATCGACTATCAACCACTCTACATTGGATAGACTGATCACAGGTGGGTCCTGCTGAAGTAGATAGAGCAACCTGTTTGGCGTTGTTATTAGAACATCAAATTTCTTAGATGATTTGGGTCCAAACTTCTCTGCAGCTGTACTGGCTTTCTCAATGTATTGTATACGGAATCCACACCCATCAGACAGTCTATGAAACCACTGGTAGGTCTGTTTTGCTAACTCACGACTCGGTGATAAAACCAATGCACGGAATCCCTTGTTCATAGGTTGTTTCAGCTGGTGTAGTATAGGAATGATAAACGCAGCCGTCTTCCCAGATCCTGTTGGTGCACACGCCATCACCTCTCTTCTCTGTAACATGGTAGGGATTATCTGCATCTGGATAGGTGTTGGGTGGCGGTACCCAACAGCCTGTAAGTTCTGCAGAATACAACTTTGCACGCCATACTCTGTCTTCAGTTCATCAAAGGCCTTTAATGGGGCTGCAATATCAGCACCAAGCACATGAATTCGTTTCTTGTTTCTAAGTCTATTAATTTGCTCAGTTTTCATTTCCTCCAGAATATCAGCCGATTTTCGCTTTTTCTTTTTACGCTTTTTATTCAGAACTAAACCTGTATCCTGGCCCGTGGACTTGATGTTACCTAGCAACTGCAATTCTTCAGGCTCTGATTGGCTGTCAGAATCGCTAGGCACAGTTGAATTATTGTTTTGTGGTTTATGATTTTGGCTGACATCCTGAACAATTTTATCATCGTCATCTTCGCTGTCACTCAAGTCTTTCTTTTGCGGAGTCTTTGTACCAAAAAAGTCTAAAGCACTTTTCACATTGATATGACCCGCACTTTCTGGCAACCTTAATTTTAAAAGTTCTGCATCTTTTTTAAATCGCTTGTAATCTAGTTTGGTGCCCACAGCAAGTTTTCTGAAAAGATCGCTTCCATCCATTTTGATTAAATCATGTGATTTTAAATTATTCTTGTTATAGCAAATGGTATCTTTCTACAGATTCCTCGAATTTTAAAAAGATTAGCACCTGATCACACTCTTTAACGGTGCCGTAGACAGTTAGAAATCTTCGAGTGTTCGAGGAACAGTGTGAGGATTACTGATCTCTAGAGCATCTATAAACTGAAACCAGCAGTCAACATCCAACGCTTCAATGTCAGACCCATGTTCAAATGTTACCAATCCTGCGGACACAAAATATATACAATGTAGGTTCACTATTCATTCTATGAAAGACATGATAATGGCATCTCCAAGTCTCTGGTAATGGACCTTTCCAGTTATAGCTATGTCCCACGCTCATCTCTAGCTAAGCTCCACCAACACCTCACTCATGTGGGGATCGATCTGTTGGGATCGATCGATCCACAATTGCCCTGACCATCAATTTCCGGAAAAGTATACAGGTAAGCTGTCGAATGTTTTGAAACGAACTTAACTGGGTGCTGTTGCTGCCTGCAGTAGTGACCAGTCAAATTAGTTTCAAAATATTCAACAGAAAGTTGATTAAATGGTAAAGACATACAATTCGTATAACGCATCAGACTATTAAGTGTTTAAGACAGGCTAAATCGAGTCATTCATGACGCAATGATTATGACATCATCCTACATGTCACGTAATTCATTATGACGTATGTCATATGACATCATATAATGGATGGATAAACTGGAAAGGTCAATTACTCTTACTCTGCACATGCTGTAAGGGAAGACGTATTGCAGTTGGTCCATGTGCATGCGTGTGCATGTGGAATATACATTTGACTGTATGTGCATGTCCGCTCAAATTTTAACACAACAAGGCTGTTATCGTCAAAGAGGATTTCCAGATGTTGGCCATGATCCAAATTAAAAACCCCGATCTGGATCGGATCAAATTCCGGATCTGTGATTATATCAGAAATTCCTGTTTTTGCACTTTCTCTAGGAAGCTCATCAATCAGTCCACGGGGACAGACTGCAGGAAATTTCAATTTCCCTTTCTCCGAGATCTAACAATACTCACCATTCTGTTACTTCTGATATACAGCTGGCCTTGACAGCTGGCTCTAGGACTATAGACGTAGAAAGCTTTACCGACTCCTTGGAACCGGGTACTCGGCTCCCAACTGCCGAGTACCCGTCTACCATAGAGCTCATATTGTTTGCATAGCCACCAAACAAGAGAAATCCATGGCTTGCCTCCATGGGGCTGGGAGGCTGGGTCCGTGACAGAATGGTGAGTATTGTTAGATCTCGGAGAAAGGGAAATTGAAATTTCCTGCATTCTCCTTCGATCAATACTCGCCATTCTGTTACTTCTGATATACACCAGATTTGATCAGTAACCTGGTGGGAAGGGGCAAGCCATAAATGCTACTTTTGCCCCTTGGAGAAAGATTTAGACTTAACAACTTGACTAACGGAGACCTAAAAGGACCGTCAAGTTATCGGAACCGAATCACATTCGCGTCACTGCCCCCCCACCCCACCCCCCCCCTTTTTCTCCTAAGAAAAGGGAGAGAACTCACGAACATGTATCTCGCCTGAAACACAAATATGCCAAGAGGGTTAACTGCTCCTTGCATATCCACATGTATTAGCCTGGGAATGAGCATGAATATATAAGATGAATGAACATGATATATAGACATAATACAAAAAACTCTCACTAATGAATTACCTTATGATAATTGGACTTCAGACGTACCGCCTCCAACCATTCACTGGTCTGGCCATCAGTGACACAATCTGGTTGTCATCCTCACGCTCGACCATGCATGCTTTAGGTTCTTTTCTAAACAAAGTGAAAAAAGGGTGAAAAGCAGTGTGGTCACTTAACTATCGTCTCAAAACAGCTAAAGCGAGTGGATTGGCTGAGTCTGACACATCCCTCATATAGTAATCCGTAAATGAGGACTCACAGTGCCATTGTACAACGGCCATGATGTCCTCTAACGGAACACCACTGTAAAGGGCGGTCGAGGCGGCTATTCCTCTAACATCGTGTGCCCTTGCGCCTTGCACCTGGTGCCCAGTCGCCATCTCATGAGTAGTCTGAATGCATTCGACTACCCAACGAGAGATAGTATCCATGGATGCGCCGCCATAAGGCTTTTTATGGCAGATCCACAGATGTCTATCGTTCGACCGTAACGAGTCAGTCCGTTTTCTGTACTTAGTCAAAGCACGGACCGGGCACCAGACACTGGCATCGCGATCAAACCTAGTTAACTTCGGTATTATGATCGGTTTGCCGGGATATCTCAAAGATTGATTCTTTGACATAAACTCTTCTCTTGGCAGAAGACGCTGACCCTCTCCGGAGACAATAAATCGGTCCCTCTCTGCCGAAAGCGCATGGATCTCACTGCGCCTTCTAGCTGAGGAAGCTGCCAATAGAAAAACCGCCTTTAGAGTCAAATGCTTTAGACTAGCCGAACGCAACGGTTCGAAAGGGTGCTTGGCCAGTACATTAAGCACTGAAGATAGACTCCAGGCTGGAATGACTACCGTTGTCTCGGTCGGAGATCGCTCATTCCCTTGACCATCACATTTAACTAGGCCACCTCTGGACTATCCCTGTTGGCTAGACAAGGGATAACTGATGCCAAAGCTGACTTGTATCCAGCAATTGTGACGGGAGCTAGTCCTGAAAAGAACAGCTCACAGAGAAAGTCTGCTATTTGCTGAATAGTGGATTAAAAGGTATCAATACCCTTTTCTTCACACCAGTCTGCAAATCTGTTAACCTTGTTGTTATATGACTTGAAGGTTGACCTCCTTCTCGCAGCCGCGATGAAATCAGCAGCTTGTCGAGAAAAGCCTTCCGACGTGGAATGTTGTTTGATAACATCCACGCAGTCAATTTGAACATTTCGGGACGCTCGTGTAGGAAGCGTCCCTTGGCCTGGGAGATTATGTTCGGAATCTCGGGCAACTGCACTGGATTTTCCACCAGCAGATCTAGAAGATCCGTGAACCACGCCCTGCTTGGCCAATAAGGCGCTATTAGCAGGACCAGACACGGTTCCTCCCTGATCTTCACCAACACCTTCGGTAGAAGGATGGTGGGTGGATACGCGTAAGCGTGCAACCCTCTCCAGCTTATCGCCAGAGCGTCTGTATCGACGGCATTTGGATCTGGAATCGGCGAGACATAAGTCTTGATTTGAGCATTTTCCCTTGTGGCGAACAAGTCCACGTTGGGTTTGCCCCAATGCTCGAAGATCCTTCGTAGAACCGGAGGGGTGAGGGACCATTCTGTTGGCAGAATTCTCTGTCTGCGAGACAAAGCATCCGCCAGAATGTTCAATCGCCCAGGAATGTGAGCTGCTTTCAAAACAACCGAGTAATTCCTGCACCATTGAATCAAGTGCCACACTTTGATACACAGTGTGGGTGACTTGGTCCCGCCTTGGCGATTTATGTATGATACTACCGTCGAATTGTCCGACCGTATCAATATCACCTTGCCCCTGATCATCGGAAGAAAATCTTCCAACGCCAGTTCCACTGCCATCATTTCCAACAGATTGATATGCAGCTGACTCTCCAGGAGAGTCCATGTGCCCGAGACCTGGTGTTCTCCCAGGCAGGCACCCCACCCTTCCAGCAACGCATCCGTGTACACGGACAGCTGGGGGTGAGGTAGGTGCAGCGAAACCCCATCTAGGAGATTCTGAAGCTGTTTCCACCATACGAGATGCGATATTATCAGCTCCAAAACTGCCACCAGTTTTGACAGGGGTTCTGTTCTCTGTTTCCAAAGAGACATCAGATACAACTGGATAGGTCTTCGCATTAGAGCAGCGTACGGGATCACTTGCTCCATGGAGACCATCATGCCCAGCATCTGAAGAAACCGCCTCGCCTGAATGTGGTTTCCCACTCGAAAACTCTCGATGATGGCTAACAGAGACACCACTCTGGGCTCTGACGGGTAAACCCTGCCCTCCTCGAGATCGAATCGCATCCCCAAATAAACGAAATGTTGAGTGGGCGTCAACTCGGATTTCTCCTTGTTGACTATCCAGCCTAGATCTGAAAGTAACTTCAGAGTCAGAGCAGTATCCACGTTCAACCTGGCTGCAGAGTCTGCTTTGAGCAGCCGTCGTCTATGTAGGTGTGTAGCGCCACGTTCTCTTTTCACCGCAAGGACCAGTCTTGTGAAAACCCTCGGAGCTGTCGACAGGCCAAACGGGAGAACAGTAAACTCCCATACTTGATTCTGAAACGCAAATCTCAGAAACCTGTGCCAACTCCGGTTCATAGGAATGTGGAAGTATGCATCTTTCAGATTGATCGACACACACCACATTCCCTTCCTCAATCCCGCCATTACCGATCTCGGAGTTTCCATCTGGAACCGAGGCGTATGGATAAACCAATTTAATGGCCTGAGATTGAGTACGGGCCTCCATCCCCCTGTGCTCTTGGGGACAAGGAACATATTGGAATAGAAGCCTGGAGTGTTCTGGTTCGCTGGTTTTATTGCTCCCTTCAGAAGCAAACCCGACACTTCGTTTTGAACGGCTTCTAACTTGTCTGGGTCCCGTGGTACGGGTGTCCAGACAGGTGCCAAAGACAGATTCTGCGGTGGAAAGTCCCACCACTCCGGCATGTACCCCTGGGATAACCATCCCAGGACCAGACTGTCTGATGTCACACCTCGCCAGGCCTCGACGAAACGCATGAGCCTTCCACCCACCATAGACGCCTCGACGTCTAATGGGGTTGTCCGGCTCGCGGTCCGCTCCCCCCCTTTCTTAACAAGAGAGAGAGAAAACCATTTCCGTCTTGGCTTGGCGGGTATAACTGGCACCGCTGTTCCTGTCGCACAGGTGCGGTCCAGGCGGATATGAAGGGAGCTTTCGTGCCCTCAGGTACGATCCGCTCCCTTCTTTCCGCCCTTGGAGGACTTACCCTTACCCTTCCCTTTGCCCTTCCCGCCTCTAGGGCGATCAGGAGCAACACTGGGGAGGGTAGGCGCCTCCACAACCTTCCTGGCTTTCTTAGCCGGCGGCGGCTGAGAAAACGCAGACGAGGCAGAAGTTGCAGCAGGCTTGGCTTTCGCCTTGCCCTTCTGCTTCTTCGAAGGTTGGCCAGCTAGCGGTTTCCCTACAGCCCCTAGTGCGTGCGCTTGTTGCACTAGCTCCAGCTGTAGGTTGACCGCCAACCGATTCTGCACGATGCTGGCAGTGTCCTCTAAGATGGCCCGCGCCTGGCCACCGAAGATGCTAGACCCTGTCAGGGGCGTCCCAAGAAGACGCTCCCTGACTGCCGTAGCCGGACGCATATGGTCAAGAACCATTTGCCTCCTGGACTTTGTCACTCTCGCTTGCACCCTTGCCAGTGCGTCCATAGACAGCACCAAGCCGTCATTGACGCACGAAAGCGCCACAGGTGGCACAGGGTGGCCTGCCCCAGCTTCAGCCCACACCGACTGAAGAAGGCGATAGGAATGGTTGACAGCACTCATAGCTGCCCGCACACCCTCATCGCATAGGGACAGGACTTCCTCGTGGTGCGCCTGGGACTTATCCAGGGAGCTGGCCCTTGGTCAGGAGCTGCTTGCTATAAATAGCATCCAACAACTCTATGAACCGTGGATCCAGTCCAACAGACTGGATCCGGGCAAGATCCCCGTCCGAATCGATGCAACCGACGGATGGGGCGCATCCTCCTCGGCCGTGGCCGAAACCACAGACGGGTCAACCCTGGCTAGCCAAGCCAGAGCCTCCGACCAGTCTACTTCCGAGGAGGACACACCCGTGAACACGTCACCCGTTGACGCGTTCACGGACCTGCCAGCCACGGCCTCCCGGCAAGGAGCCGCGGCTGACATGCCAGGCACTCCGGCACCAAACGGTTCCGCCGTCACCCCATGAACACCAGTCCATGGGGTAGGTCCGCACGGAAAACCGTGCAGACCCATAGCAGACGCGGAACCGTGGCCAAACAGGGGCACCAACGGCACCCCACATCCGACCGCCGGACCAGGCGAGATAGGTGAGTACCACGCCCGACCCGGCACACCAGCCACCGTGTCGGCTGGCGTCAAACCAACCGTCACGGGACCGGTGCCTGGTACCAGATTGGCCTCAACCATGGGCGGAGCCGCTGCCCTGGCTTGCGCCAAGCCAGACAGATGGAGGACGGTTCCGTCCGGGACGGAATCGATCCCCATATTCTCCACCCGTGGCATCACAGGCCGCAGCAACTCCTCCTCTTCGGCCTCCTCGTCTTCAGACTCCGAAGAGTCGTCGCTAGATGAGGAAACCGTGGAGCCGTCCTGGCGGACGGCTCCCACACCTGACGGACCGGCCACCGCTACTGGACCACCCGGAGGTGGCCGCAGAGACGGAACCCGTCAGGCCGGAGCCTGACGGGACTGCCAGGGGGGCCGTACAAGACGGCCCCCTTGGTAACCAGTCCAGAACCCTGTCCAAGGAGAGGGTCCGTACCAGGCGTGGAGAGAAACTGCACCCCCCCAACCTTCGGTAGCAGTGACGACACCAGCGTGGGCAGAACTCTATGCAGAAAACCCTGCATAGCCGGACCGAACTACGCCGGCGGTGCCATCTCCGCCACCTCCAGCCGGGGACGTGGAGGGCCCCCACCGGCCGAACCGGACGCTCCACGATTTACTTTCGCACCGCCTGACCCTGTGTCAGACCCAGCCACATCCTTCTGGGCAAGGAACTTGAGCATCATCTCCGCGGACCACACTGCACACACACACACACACACACACACACTACACCTATCATCTAGGTTACAGGGCCTACACCTAAAACACACATGGTCCTTGAACAAGACCCATACGAATTTGTGGCACTCGTCACATGATGGCGGGGCTGGCTTGGCCTATAAAATAAGCACAAACCTACAATAAGCAAGCGGAACGACACACGGATGGAAGGCAGACAAGTAATTTTCAAATAATTTGACCATAAATTAACTGCTAACCCTCCCGCACCCCACCCCGCAACGTTACAGCAAAGATCGCATTGACTACAACGACAAGAACGAAGCGGGCATAAATACACCCATAATTGATCCTCCAGGATGTATAACGGAACCAGGAATCATATCGCATAGCATTCGGGGTATATTTACCAATTAATATAAATTATACTCCTAACGAAAGCCAAAACGATATGTGAGGAAACAACAAAATGTAAACAAACTGCTGTAGCACACGGTAAAACCGCAGACCACGCATCTTAATCAAGAATTTTGAAACCACCGATCATTGCAAACCGATCGTGACAACACGTAAACTTGAACATTCCAAAGTTTCCGGTACCATTTTTAGTACGCAGCACCCAGAACAAGATGCGTGAATTAATCAAAAATTTTCTTCACATAAAGATCCGAGCACCACGGGTGTGACGTCACCCGCTCGGATCCTACGGAGAACGACGTCAGCCGATATTCGTGTTAGAAATACCGTAGCAAACACCTATTTTCATATCTGCCGATCGCCTGTTGGGGTTTAAAGAAGGCGATCATCCGGCATATCTCGTTGTTAACACACGTCCCAGATTCTCTGGGGTCAGAAATCGGGACATGCGACACAACGAAATTTAGAGACCTAAGTCTTTTAACTATGGATAATAAGGAATTATACAGCCTGGTTATCCTCGGCAGTGTCCATTATTATCCAAATTATCCTTTCAAGAGAGCACTAGCTATCACAATCACAGATTATAACAAGACTTAGATTAAATCTTTGTCCACTGCGAAAAGCATGTATTGACTTGTTGCTATGCAAACAAGAATGAGCTCTATGGTAGACGGGTACTCGGCAGTTGGGAGCCGAGTACCCGGTTCCAAGGAGTCGGTAAAGCTTTCTAAGTCTATAGTCCTAGAGCCAGCTGTCAAGGCCAGCTGTATATCAGAAGTAACAGAATGGTGAGTATTGATCGAAGGAGAACTGGCTTTTGTAATGCTCATCAATCAGTCCACAATGTCTCCAGTTGCAGGGTTTATACTTTGTACTTTTCATCGCATAGAGGTAACTGTGGATATTTATGCAAACAGATTTCTTTTATTTTCCATGATTACCATTTTCCACGAAGTTTCCATGACCTTTGATAAAAAATGCTGATATTCCATGACTTTCCAGGCCTGGAATATAATTGTCAAATTCCATGACTTTCCATGACCAGTACAAACACTGCAGTTGCTACAAACTTAGAGCAAGCAACTCATCTGAACATGAATTTTGTCACCCCTTCCAAAGTAACTCTCTTGTCATAATCTGACACTGTAGAAGACTAGACTGAGCAACTTAATTCCCCGCCCGAGACCAATCGTTTGAGCTTGAGGTGTACATGTATCACTTTAACCAAGATGTTTTAAAAGATGTTCACCAAACAAATTATCAATCTGAATTTAGTTCTGGAGCCATCTGCAATATGGTACTATTAGCCAAATTTGGTTGAAACCTGTCAAGCGGCTTAGGAGATGTGTTTTGATCATTTCCGGTAAACTCTTTATAAAATCTAAGATCTTCAACCAAAGTGGTTACTGACAAGTTCTGGAGTGTACCAGGATAGAATCATTTCAGCTAAATTTTGTTAAAATAGGCCAAATAATAATAATAATAATAATAATAATAACAATAATAATAATAATAATAATAATATTAATCTTTATTTTATGAAGGTAATCCAATCAGATTCAGTGATACAATATCTCTGGTCTTCCCCGGTGCCTTCAATCTAATCTATTATACAATAGAGTATATACTAGGGCTGCGTGGTTTGGCTTACAGCCATATCGGTTTCGATATGACTTTTCATATCGGTTTTAACCGAATATCGGTTTTATGGACATGAAACAAAAAATTTAAATGATAAAAATTAGCACGAAAACAGAACGTATTTTCACGCCCTGATACATTCGTAACGTTTTACGCCTTTAAAGCTTAATACACCTTATAATATCCATCATCGCGGGAGTGATATTATTAATTAGACCGCCTAAATATTACGCACAGTTAAATAAACATCGTTTATTTTGTAAAAATTAATCATAATTCAGCAAAATAGGTTGCGAAAAGACGTAAATCACGCGATTGTAATTAATTATGATGTAATTATCTCCCTTTCTTCTTTCATTTCCAATTCGGCCCGAGGACGAAATCATGCCTTACACAAAATATTAACTGTAATATTGCGAACGCGAATTTCATAAGTTAATATGATATTGTGTATAGAAGATAACGTTTTAAAAACGGGTTGAGTAATAATTTTATTTAAAACTATATCCTAATCAGCAAAATGTATTCAGCATTATATTTATTGGCAAGATTGTGATGCATTCGGGCGATTTAGTGTTGGGACGACTTTGCATTATGTTAATTAGCCGGTGACGTAAATAAAATGGATGCTGTTGTTTAGAAATGTTTTCCCCGATACAAATTTTAATGACAAATTCCCACATTAGTATTGTGTTTTATATTGCAAATTTATCTGAGACTACCAGAGAAAAGACGAGTGGATATTTATTTAATTAATTCGCTGCTTGATTTCTCTCGGCGTACAGCGAGTTACATGGAGTTACACAATATGCGCAATTGGGGCCACGTTCAATTATTAGTTGCCCCGAACATAGCTTAATGGAAAGTATGGCCATTATTATTCATTACGATTTTCATGCTCGTTAGTATCTTTTATTTTTAACAATCCTGATATGAAAAACCGAAAATATGTTCATATTCGGTTTTTCGATATTTATTTTTTATAATCGGTTATGAAACCATCAGTGCAGGATATCGGTTTTAAATATGGTATCGGTATATCGCGCAGCCCTAGTATATATACAGAATGTACAATTTATAATTTATACAATGAATGTATGCACATGTACATACACGCACGCACGCACACACACACGCACACACACACACACACACACACATCATGCACACACAAGTAATGTATGTAAGCGCAATAATGCATGTACACAAGCATGCATGAACGCACCCTCCTATATACAAAATTTACATATGTATTTACACGCATGCCCTCACATTGTGAAACCAGCAGAGAAATATATTCTGCTGAGGATTTTGGAACCTATTTGACTGAAAGCCGTTATTATATAGAGTAGAGCAATAACCTCTGGTCAAACCAGTTTCAAAATATCCAACAACTTAATTTATACATTTGCATGGAAATTCAGGTACTTATGGATTTAATGGGCATTGAATGGCCTTAGATTAGGTCTGTCAGGTATATTTTACATACAAGGATACTGCAGACAAAAGATCCCACAGAGGTGATGGTGAGAGAATTGACAATCACTCTGTAAGGAAAATAAACATTGTGAACTAAATACATGTACTAAGATAAAGCCAAGCACATTCATGCCAAGTACACTTGAATTTCCTAGACAGGACACATGGCGGGAAATGCTACGCACAAGGCCTGAGCTGTAACCTTTTATTAGACATACTGGGATTTAAATGTTGCTAAAGAAGAAGCAGTACACAGTGATATTTTTAGTGAGTTCCATAATTTGACTCCTTCAACTGAAACACTATGGGAGTGTATAAAGTACTTTTTGTCAGAGGAATTTTCAGTTGAAGATTGTCAGTGGACCTTAAGTTTTGGCTATGGGAATTTGCATAATTTATAAATAGGTTTGATAAGTAGTCAGGACTTTGACAGTTAACAGCTTTTTAGACCATACATGCAGTTTTATATTTGATATGTTCATGAATGGGCATCCAATTAAGCTTTTCAAATAATAATTTGGGTCATTGGGCGCCATATTTTGCATCTAGAATAATACGTGCTGTTTGTTTTTGTAATTTTAAGTCTTGCTAATTGGTGCTTTTTGCAAATATTTCCCCATGCTATAAGGCAGAAATCAAAATGAGGCAAGATGTAAGAGCTAAAGAATTTTTTACGGATGTCATATGGATGATTTTTCATGTGTTTTCTAAATATTCCAAGTGGTTTAGGGGGAGATACATTTTAAACGCCAAAGTTGACTGTTGATGGATGAAAGACAGATGGAGGGACGAGGGACAGTAACCACAGCAGTAGCTCAGTCGTATGGCTATTCTGCTCATTTTAGCCTATAATTAACCCTTTAACACTCATATCGGCCAAAAAATGGTAACTGAGCCAGTCATTTCAGTTTGCGGGTTAATAGTTAAGCCAACCAAAACTGGTCTCTGCAGTAGTCTTGAGGCATGTTCATTTCCAGGCCAAGGGAAGACAATGTTTGCAAATTTACCATTGGAATGACCGGATCGATAACTGAGCCACTCATTCCAGTCGTAATTTTCAAAAACAGTCTTCTCTTGGTCTTCAAATGGACATTCAATAACAACATTTTAAGATTTTTGTCACAGAATTTAACCATAAGTTATTATTACAACAAAAGTTATCTCCCTTGGTGTGCAAATTAACCCTTTAATGGCCAAAATGGCTTTTGCAGTGGTCTTGAGAAATACACAATTGCAGACCAAGAGGTTATTTTTTAAATTTCACTATAACCGTCAGCGGGTATTACTCCTCCTGATATTGAATACAGCAAGTTTTCATTGGTCTATCCTTGTAAATCAAGTTCTCATTGGTTAAACAATGCACGTATCACTTTGCCCAAATGTTTTCCGAAGAAACATTTGTAAATAAACTTCCATTAGGGTGGGGGAACTTGAACAAAGGTTTTTTCAACACAAATAACTATGTACATGTAACAGGGAACATTTCGACTAGTTTGACCGCTAGTATTAATAATATTTGAAAAGATCCTACAAACTCTACTTCGAACAAGAATTGCTAACATAACGTTAAAAGAACGAAAATTGGTATGGCTGAGCACTAAAACCACCTCCAGTCTAATTGCCAGATAGTAATAAGCTTTCAGAAATACTAGTATAAACAATTAGAGTACTAATTCCGAACACAATGCCGATACAATCTGGCAGGACAGACAGCCCAATGTAAGCGACCAACGTAAAATGATCTAAAGTGGAATCAAGCGTGTGAGAAAATTTGATTGAATGAGACAGAATTAAAATGCGGGAGATCGCTTCTTATGTTGGCAACAAAATGACTCATTTGTGATTAGAGGCGAATGATATGTTCTCACTAGAGCTGGGCAGTTTCCCGATAATATCGGGAATACCGCGATATTATCGTTATCGTATCATTTATAATTACCATCAGTTGTATTTTTCATAGAATAAAATCACCATAAAACCAATTTAACTAGTCTCTGTCCGAATCGTATGTCTATCAATGTGGCATCAATTCATCAGTTTGAATAAACTTACCCTATATCCACCTGTGTGTTGTATCATTGTGTGGCTATCCTCATATTATCTTCATTTAATGGTTTTACTTAATGTTCCATGATAATAAACATGATAATAAACGCTAAAACATCCAATAATTATTTCTATTTTCGTGAAATGAAAATATGCCGTCCATCTTGACAGCAAGCCTCGTTCATTTTAGACTGGAAAATACCTTCCACATTCCATTCTGATGACATCATTACATTATGTAAACAAAAATCGGCTAGCGGCTAATACTAATAGTGCAATACATGTCCCCTACCTGGTGATATAAATCTTTAGAGATTGACAGTCAAAAATTCCATTAAAAATTGTCAGAAGCAGCTGAAACTCGAACTTGATCTGTAACTTCTCAAAACATAGCAATAAACCAAGTTTCAGTTACATATGGTGAAGGAGAACGAAAAAGTCTTGAAAGCTGATATGTTTGTATTTCATAAGTCGAAAGGGGGCATAACCCCATCAAAAATTGACGCAAACGCATGAAACTCGAACTTGGTCTGTAATTTCTCATAACAAAGAAACGTACCAATTCTTAGTTGAATATCTTGAAAGATTGCGAGAAAAAGTGCGGAAAACTAATATTTTTCGTAATTCATGTCGAAGGGGGGGGGGGGGGGGGCATAACTCCATGAAAAACTGACGAAACTCGAACCTGCTCTGTAACACTATACTAAAGCGATGTACTGATTTTCCCTTAAATATCTTGAAGGAGTGCGAAAAAAGTGCGGAAAGCTTATATTTTTCATATTTCTTAAGTCGAAAGGGGGAATAATTCCATAAAAAATTGAGGCATACGTCTGAAACTCGAACGTGGTCTGTAACTTCTCATAACAAAGCAATGTACCAATTCTCAGTACAATATCTTGAAACACTGCGAAAAAAGTGCGGAAAACTAATATTTTTCGTATTTCATAAGTCGAAAGGGCATAACTTCATGGAAAATTAACGAAAATATGTGGAACTCGAACTTGCTCTGTAACTCCTTATACCAAAGCGATGTACCGATTTCCGCTTAAATATCTTGAAGGAGTGTGAAAAAAAGGGTGGAAAGCTGATATTTTTCGTATTTCTTAAATCAAAAGGGGGCATAACTCCATAAAGAATTGACGCATATACCTAAAACTTGAACTTGGTCTGTAACTTCTCATAACAACAAAGCAATGTACCAATTCTCAGTTGAAAACCTTGCAGGACTGTGAAAAAAGTGCGGAAAACCAACTGCGACAGGCGGACAGACAGACAGACGGAGTGCAAACCTATAGTCCCCCACCCCCAGTTTTAGCGGTCGGTAATTTAGCTTGGATAGGGACCCAGAGTTGCCCATATGCGTCCTTTTGCGCGTATATACGCATAAAAATGGCAGAGGGACGCATAAAAATTAACCCTCTGCGTCCCTGAGCACGCACAAGGGACGCAGTGGAAAAGAGTAACGGAAACTGGTAACTTTGCGTGTGCTTAATTAGCGATTATATTATCGTGTGTGTATATTTATTTGTGCATGTTTTTACTTTAAAAAATATACCTAATGTATTGTGTGTTCAATAAAAACGAACTTACTGCCTTGTTTAACAGCGGAATCTCCCTCTAGAGGAACTCACGCTTGAGAAATCCAATACAACTGATCAAGCATATACAAACGTGTTTGGGCGTCTTAACCCTTTCACAGCTCAGAACATTGGACAGATCACGCAGAGACTGCTTCCGTACTACGGATTCGATTAGAAAAATCAGTGGCCGCATCAAATGAAGAGTTCGATCGTCAGCTATGCCGGGACAAGAAGAGCCATGAGGCCCAGATCAGGACGGTATATATGATGAGCAAAAAGCTCATCCCAGCAGCGATGTTCAACGATATTGTCGATCTACAGGTAGGCGTACGTTAAAATATTGATTTTTTCCAAACAGCGTATAGCTCAAAGCTCCCCGATACAAGAGTCCTTATTGGATACACACTAATGCGTTATTTATGCTTCAGCCAATCAGCAATCGCGTTACATAGTTACTCCCTATGAATTAGACATATCCGGCTGATATATTTTCACTAATTACGCAGTTTAATCTGATTTATACAGATTATTTTTGATAAATTATTGTTTTGTCTGATCTTAGCCTATGTATTCCACTATATTTAGTCATTCCAGTTACATTATAAAAAATTCGCCCGCATTATACCGAAGTAGGTCAAGTTGTCCTTGAGCAAACTCGTTCCAGATACTCGTAATTTTTCAATTCGTCCAAAGTCAAGTTAGGGTTTTATAGAAAAACTAATGCAGCATATTTCTGACAATTTACCACTGGAATGACTGGCACTGTTTAGAGCCAGTCATTCAAGTGTTAAACTTTCAAAAATGGGTATTTTGGTGATCTACAATGGTGGCCAAAAGTGTTAAGTGCTAAAGGTTAATAAACTATGCATAGTTAATATTCTCTATATATACTCTATATATACATTAACAGTATTTACAATGTCATAACTAGTGCTTTCAACATGTTTAATAAAGTGCTTTATAATTAGATCTATAATTAGTGTTGTGTTTATTTTAAGAAAAAAACATGGGACCCCCATATTTCAGATGAGGACCCCATGGGACCCCCAGATTTTACAGTGGGACCCCCAAATCTGAGTGTGGGGTCCTTGGGACCCCCAAAAATCAGATGCTGTGGGCAACACTGTAGGGACCCACTACTGTAATACCCCGATCTTTACTCGATCTGTTAATTGATTATGAATGGGTCACAACGGGCGGCATCTTACATCAATAGGACAGGACTGCCGGGTGGATTAGTGGGTGGATAGGGGAGAATTAGACCGTTAGACATCTACCGGGTAGGCTAGCGATAATAACCTTCATTCCAAATATTTTATATTAAAATGTTAGAAATAAGATTTTAAAAATCGATTCGACCAGCTGATTAGACTGATAAAATAGATTGGGAATTTTTTAATCTTATAATAGCATAAACAGTTCCCATTTTAACATTACATACTTTATAACAAGCCTATGTGATATAGAATGAAATGTGTTATCTTCACGCCTTCAGAGGCGTTTCGGATTTACTGGAAATGCGGAGTTAGCGCGTGTTCAACTAGCCAACTACAGATAAGTGACACGATTATTTGCCAGTCAAAAATAGTGCATTCAATTGGACAATAGTCGCCGCTAGTTAACTATATTTGCCTAGTCAAATGTATCTTTAGACCTTTTTCCATCTTAGCCAATCAGATTTTAGCTTTGGGAATTCTGTTTTGCAAATGGCGAATGTTTTACGACAGAAATTCGTTAAATGGTTGAATAAAACAGCGAGAATGGCATAAAATACAAAGTTAATGCTTGCTTTATATATCACATATGGCTTTTAGATCACCTAATCCATGCTAGTGGCGATCAGTAATGTCATAGATGTTCTGTTTGTGGTATGAGCCGTGATTTTCGTAAAGGGTTGGGTTTTCGTGGCAATTATTACCAGCTTGAATAAGATCTTATCCTAAAGCCCAATCACCTAGACGATATATCGTGATACTGCGGTATTTTTCCAGATATCGTTATGGTCTACGAAAATCCAATATCACCCAGCTCTAGTTCTCACAGGAGTTAGAGATGGAAGTAAGATCGCATTATCATAACCCTTCCTGTTATCAAACGGGTACCCATTTTACCACGATCAAATTTAAAGTACGATACTCAGTTACCATCACGCAATAATATATAGCGATATCTGAGTGCCTAGTCCAGGATATTTTATATCCGAGTACTCGCTCTAAAAATTATTGATACTTCCTAATTTGATTTGCCCAGAGAGGATTACTAATATCATGTGATTTTTGTAATCGTCCACGATCATATTTTAAAGAATAATCGTGATTAATCGAATAATTGTGCCAGCCTACTCGATCTTATAATATTGTACCGTAGTCCCATCTTGAGCCCATGGTAGATGGTTACAAAAGTTATCTCCCTTGGTCCCTTACATCCGAAAGACATCACAAGGCTAGATAAGGTACAGCACCATTGCAAGAAATTGTGTAGAGCAGAATTTGAAAACCTGACCAAAAGAAGAGATACTAAGACAGATCTTAGGCGGCTTACTCTTAGGGTAGGAAGATATACAAAATCCTTAAGAACCGTTACAAACTCAACAGGCGACTTCGTTCAGACCTCAGTAATTAACACGCGAGGTCATGGTGCAAAGCCTTTATGCCACATTTACGAACATAAATCAGGAGTTCTCAAATTGTGCCATTGATAAATTAAATGGAACCGAGTAAGAGTCGATACCACATGCACAACAGATATTGATCAATTCAGCCAGATGTTGGAGCGGACACATCATTAGATGCTCAGGACTCAGATAAGATTCAAGGACGACACCCCTATAGTCCTCCTACATAAAACTGCTAGATCCGCCCTTGTATTTGTATTAGTGGCCATGTGCAGACACGAAAACTGGTAACATTCATGTACATTAAGATATTCGAGAGTTAATGTATCTTCTTAGGCATTCAAAACCCTCCGAATCATACTTGTACGTTCGGTATTCGGTAATAAAGGCTCGTGTTTAGCAGATACAAGTTTATAATTAATATTTGGCTTTAGACTTATTCTTCTTCTTGATGTGTAGATAACGCCTCTCGGACAAAATCCTTTAGTTGCACATCCGTAATGAAGTAAGATTCAAAGTTAAAGTTAATGTTAAAAAATATTACAGAACTCAGGCAATGCCTTTATGTTCTGCTCCATGTCAGAATGGTTATACACACATGCAAATATAACTGTACAGGTTTCCTTTAACAGGACAGATATATACAACTGGTCGACAGACGACCCTATACAACTTCTAACTAACTTATCATATACTACCCTTATAGGCAAAATGCCTGTAGATAGATGGCGACTACATTATGCTTATTGCTTAGTTAATTGGTTTCGAGGTAAAGGAAAGATAATGATTGTGTACTGGCTCTTGCGTGTACAAAAAATCGGACCAAAATGAATCTAGTTTATTTTTGAAGATATTTAGGCTTACGGCACTAACTACTTCATTTGGTAAGCTATTCACTATTCGTAATTCGGTTTGCAAAAAAAGTTCTGCCTAATTGGTTTGTTACTTCGGCTCTTAGTGAGTTTAAAATTATGTCCCGAGTGATGCTTTGTTTGTCTATCTCCAAGAATGGGCACTGAACACGATAAAGGCCATGAATGTATTTGTAAGTTTGAATGATATCCCCACGTGATCGACGGTAGTAGAGAGAAGGTAGATTGAGATATTTTAACCGGTCTAAATAAGTATAATTTCTTATTGAGGGTATCATTTTAGTTGCTCTTTGCTGTACATTTTCTAGTGTTAGACTGTCTTTTTTAACATGGGAGTCCATGGACCATTCCCGTATTCAAGTATAGGTCTAACTAGCGAAGTGTATAGCCTTACTAGAGTTGAAGAGTCTAAATTGGTGAGAGACCTTCTTATCAGTCCCAAAATCTTATTAGCTTTTGATACTTGGATTTGACAATGGATGCTAAATTTTAGTTGGTCATCTACATTCATACCTAAATCCTTTATGACAGTTGTTTCTATCAGCTTAATATTTGTATCAAGAGAGTTCATGAAGTATGAATGTTTAATATTAGCTGTACCTAGATGCATAGCACAGCATTTGTCAGCATTGAATTCGATTTGCCAGATAGAAGACCATTTCGTTACGCTATTTAAGTCATCTTGTAGATCTATTGCATCAATTTATGATTTAATTTCTTTGTAGATTTTTGTATCGTCAGCAAACATGTTAATTGTAGAGCACTTAATTACATCAGGAAGGTCGTTTATGTAACAGATGAAAAGGAATGGTCCTAGTACACTACCTTGAGGCACACTGCTAATGACAGGAGTTTGAACTGATTTGCATCCATTCACGACAACTCGTTGGGCTCTGTTAGTAAGAAAATCCTCAATCCATTGCAATATGCAACACTCAGGTCAGCTGGCATACTAAAACAAACCAGCAACCAGCCAGAACAATAACTAACCATGCGAACAAGAGTGCCATTGCCACACCAACTGATAGTAGGTCAATATCAGTATTAACTAGAGATGGCAGTACTACAACATCACTGCAAAATACAGCTCTCTGCAAGCAAACTTCAGGATATACCCAACCCAAAACCTCATCACAGTTACTGTCATATTCATCTGCTACTAGCCACAATTCCCAGAGTAATACCATGGCAAGCTCTAAAAAACCTCAGACCAATGTTACACGCAATGGCAGACTACCCACTACAAACATGTCACATCTCAATCCGTTAGATACACATGAACAGACAGAAGACTCCAGAAAAAGGGTTCTGGTTGTAGGCAGCTCTACTCTCAGGAATCTGAGTGGCAGATATATATCTACAAGTGATCTTAATGTGAATATACGGACACTGCGAGCGGCACAAGTACTTGATGTGAATAACCAGTTAGAGAATCACCTTTCTACTAACAATCATGATGCCATTGTCACCCATGTTGGAAGTAATGATATATCAAACAGAAACCCGGAAAGCATCATAGAAGATTATACAACCCTGATCCAACAGATCCGAGCTATTTCACCCCACATACAAATCTGTCTCATCTCTCTTGCCTCGGCTGCAGAATGAGTATCACCACAACCTCACACTGCAATTTAGGTGTATGCTCTATACCCTTTCTGAAACCCTAAACGTAACATTTGTGGACCACTCTAAGCTCTTCAACAACGCAAGTGGTGAAGTTATCAGGGACTTGTTCTGGAACCATATTCATCAAAATGTAATTGGCACCAAACTCCTATCTGAGAATATAATGAACTATCTAAGCTCCTCACTAAACCTGTCACAATACAGACACAAACCTACCCATCCACATACTTTTCCAGCCTACTTCCAGGCCTCTGATCCACATTTTTACAATGGGAGGATACACAGGATGGGTACATCATATCACAACTAACGGTCAGCCTTTTGTGGTACAGTGTCGAAGGCCTTCATGAAATCCATGTATATCGTGTCGATTACCCCACCCATGTCCAGAATTTCAGTCCATTCGTCCATCACTTTAATCAATTGTAAGCTGGTTGATCTGCCACTTACAAAACCGAACTGCTGGTCACTTAATAAATTGTTAAATTTCATGTGATCTACCATCTTCTGACGAATTAGTTTTTCAAATACTTTCCCAACAACACTACTCAGACTGACATGCCGATAGTTTCCAGGTTCCTGCTTGTACCCTTTCTTGAATATTGGTGTGATAGTGGCTACCTTCCATTCCAGTGGGACTGTGCCTGTTATGAAAGATGTGTTGAAAATAATAGTCAATGGCATGTATATGTCTACATGCAATTCACATGATTTTGTGATATCTATGTTGCTTAGTAACTTCTTTATCTCCTCTGGAATTCTGGTACAAAGCCACTGGGCTCCACTGAGAAAAGACTACTGAAGAACTCTGCCAGGGTATCAGCCTTTTCTTCATCCATACTAGCCATGATTTTAACCCCATGTTTCTTTGTGACAAGTTCTGAAATCGACTTTTGCCTCCGAGTCTGACTGGGGTTTGGATTCCATCTGGGGATGTACAGATCTTGTGCTTCTTTAAATCTCTTCATAAACAATTTGAGCATGTCATTAACTGCAAGACCTTCCAGCATGCTAGTCCAGCCTAGGCCCACGTGCTCACTCATTTTCCTGTAATTAGCTTTATCATAATTAAGTTGTGCAGTGACGCATTTAGCATGCTCATATTTAAAGCCTCAAGTTCTATGCCATTTACCAGACCGTCATCATTGGTTAAAATCAAGTTTAGCAAGCTTGGTTTATATGAGCCCCTGGTCCTAGAACCCTAGGTCCCTGGGACACCTGGACCGGGGATGACAAGAGGGAGCTTTTTTAGAGACTGTGTGTGGCAGCTTCTTGTTCCAGAAAGTAAACACGCCAACAGAGCAAAACTGCTGGCTGGTACCTCCGCCAACAAGTCGCTAACCCGCGTTGAGTTACTTTTGCACTAAATTACACCGCAATCTAAACCATTCCTATCATAAACTAAAATCATTATATTACGTAAATCATATATCATTGGAAAGCGCATTCAGTTGCCGAAACATTAATGCATTATTATTTAGATTTTTGTAATGTTTTCACTGAGTTAATTGCGTATATAAAATACACCATTCGACTTAGATTCATTAAATCAAGTGGACAATAGGGGATATTTTAAAATTGTAATCAACTGTATTAAATATTATAAAACTATAAAAACTAATACAGAAAGGTATAGAAAATTGGCTTAGCTTTCCAATGATGTATGACTTCAAAAATATTATGAACATAGTTTTTCATATGCACTGCCTAAAGTGAAATGTATCTGATTCCCATAGTAAAGTAATGCTGTTTGCACATCAGCTATTGCGGTTACAAGCTGGAAGTGGTATGTGCAATGCATTCCGGGAAGGTATTTCCCAAAATACGCTGATGTGGGAAAGGTCTATTAACAATGAAAACAAATCAACCTACATTTTTGCATCCGGCGATCAAAATTATTTAAAAATAGATTACAGAAGAGAATTAACATAGATATATGTTGCTTAATTGTGTTATGAACGTAAATGTCTGTATATTTATAATTTCATGGTATATGAAATTGGGACCTATTTTCGTGTCACTGTATTCAGTCTGCTGTTCAGAACCCAGCCAACACAGTAACAAAAAGCTAGCTTCTGGAGACAATCATTAATGCAGCTCTGTAAAGTTTGGTACATATCTTGAGATCAAACCTGGTAGGGACTGCCCTATTGTGTGCAATCTTTGGTCTAAAGTTGTCTACTGTTCTCTACTACAGTCAGATGTCAAATCTGCTGAAATCAAACATCAATTTAGTTCTTTAAGTTTCAGTACAGATAGTAGTGCAATCAGATCATGTGATCAAACCTAATGGGGATTGCCCTATTGTGTGCGATCTATGGTCAAATGTTGTCTAATGCTACCTACCACAGATGTCAAAACTAGCTGTGTATCTGGACATAGTATACAAAATCCTGAGATGAAACCTGGTAGAGACTGCCCTATTGTGTGTGACTCATAGACATACACCAACTGTTTGATGATGGGGACTAACCCCATGAAGCAAATGTACATAGACAATGTACCATCAATGTGTAGATAAATTGCCATATACTGTACATATGTATTATATACAACTATCTTCTTATGCCCTAAACCGGAAGGGCAATATATATTTATACTTAAATCGTTTACTTTAGATCGACAAAAGGCCCACACAGGGCTCCAAAGTCGAAAATGATGATGATGATGATTAGTTACATACAGACAGTACATATACATCATGAAAACATTCACATTATATAACTAGATTCTTAATAAGTTTATGTGTCTAACATCTATATCCATATACGCACACGCATGCACGCGATTTGGCGCAAGGCGGTTATTTATCTAACCGAGGTATTTTGTGTTTTAAGGCCTCAGGTGGACGCAAAAAGTTTAAGTTAAGCGAGACTCTCGCAAAGTCAGGCAAATCTTTTGCTCGGAGCCTAGACTGACTTGAGCGATGTAAAAAGGTTTTTACGCGGTACTTCTGAGTTGTAATTAGTTAAGGAGGAACAAGTGTATGGAATGTCCAGTCATGGCAGATCAAAGGTCTAATGCGACATCAGGCGGATAGTAGTGCAGTGGATTGAAAAAAGATTCTGGGTGATGTGGCGGTTATTAGGTTTGCTCACCTTGAGCAGTGATAACCATTGGATCACTTAATTAAAGGTTTTATCCTGAATACGGGCCAAGCCATTTGAAAAGAAAAGGAGTCACTAGTCGACTGAGAATAGGGCCATGGTGGTTTTCCTTCAGGGATGTGCTTAGTGCACACTAGTGGCTGTAGTGTGAGACTTCTATGTGGCAAGACCTCTAAGAAAAACGGGACACAAAGGTTGTCAGACCTGAAGGAGTGAGCCGAAAGGATGGCGGAGGAATTCAAAGCCTTACAGTATGAAGCACCTATGGCGAGTGGGCTTAAGTAGTGTGAATAAGGTCGCAGCATTACGATTGTTCGCAACAGTGTGGGAAATCAGCGACGGTGTTCATTAGCATGAGAAGGCGAGCTGAGCAGTGCAGCAATCCGAAGACTTGGCTTTCCTTATCTTAAGAAAATTTGCGACTTTACGTGGCATGTAGACCGGCCGAAACGTTGTGCCTGAGATATGCAACTATTGCAGGAGCTTCTAACAGGGGCTAAATGGGAGGCGGCAAGAGTAATGTCTGCAGGCAACTTTTCGTTTTAGGGGAGGTTCCAAGTGCAGTGTGGTGGACCTACTGAGCAAGTGGGAGGAAAGCCTTTTTGGTGGAGGATTTGGCATCTTCGATCACTGCGCTATTCTGGATTTTCACACTGCGTGAGCCGCAAAGGACGCCACCTGCAAATTTGACAGCTAACGCAGACGCCCTTATCTGTATGTTTCGATAACAGAAAGCAACACCGCTAATGATGCTGGCTTATTTCTTCATGTCGAGCGGGACGCGAGATTGTCTTACACAATTGACGGTTAAGACGCTCAATCTCTTTTGAGGATTTCCGAGGCAAACAGAAATGGCTGCTAGACAAGCGGGAGAAAGGAAGCTGGTGCTTATGGCGGTATATTTAAGAAACTGTAAAGAATATAAAGTTTTGATTGGTAAATGCATTTACGATTTTACGCACAATTGCAAGTCTCAGTAGTGTGGTAAATGTTCAGAATCACAAATTGCCATGGTTGCAGGGTCTGGGTTTTGCTAATTCTGACGTTGTCGGCTTTAAACCAGCCTTGGTAGATGTATTCCCAAGGCACAATGCTACACAATGACTTGGTTTTCAGGGGCCAGAGATCACAAAGCCATGTATGTGGGACTTTTTAGAATGGATGAAAGTCTAGGCAGATCCTCACAGAAAGAGCGGGCACTGAAGCGGCCACGGTGGAAGTCCGCTATCCTGAGATAAAGCATAAAGTGAAACTTGGTCTGAGACTGGTACCACGCGTAAAGCAATACCGTTCTTCCGCAGCTGGTGGGTGCCAGAGGCGTGGGGGTGGGGTGCGTATTCGACTGTTACAAGTAAAAGCGGAAGGTAACACGGATTGGTTCAGCCATGGTAGATGCAGTTTCGATCTTACTTCTGTATCAGTAGTGGGCTTGTTTTCAGTACACAAGGCTCTTGAGCAACACAAGGAGCGGCAGAAAGTCTCTAGAAGACGGAATAATTTAGGCTATTATTAGGCAGCTTTTGCAGGGCGGCCTTTCCAAAAAGGAGGTTGTGCACTGGCGGCTATGTGGATGTCGTCTCACACTGAGCAGTCAAAGTAGTGAAGTTCCGCTGTGAAGCGGGAGCCAAAGGACCGTCGACCAGAGTCATTGTCGAACCATCAGCGCATAACCTGGATGGATACATGGTCTTGTTTAACACAGAGCATTCAGCTTTTATACTCGCCCACTCTGCATCTCATTACTTTCTGGCGATTGGCCCGCGTCTTACGTATGCCCTCAGCCAATCAGGGCCGTTAGTGTGGGCATGCAGGTTACAGCAGCATCTTAGCCGGAGTCAGCGTGGCGTGGCTAAATTTTTTGGCTTTCTCATTCAGGTGCTTGACATTTAATATTAATTCTACTGTCACTTCTTTCTGAAATGTCTTCGCGTTTGTCGCCTCGAGAAAGCGGGATATTCCGGCTTTCCAATGGCACCAAACATACCTCAAGACATTGTGATCATGGCCATTATCTCGAGGAAGACGTCGTGCAAAGATAATATGTGCAGTCTAAAAGTGTCCACTCAGTCAGTGGGATCACACATGCGTGGCCATGTCCTGCCCTATGAGAAAACCTGTCTATTACGGGGCTACTGTCCGTGGTCCAGCGCATGGGCAGAGGGAGCAAATTGTCTTAAACATTCTTGCCTGTCTGTACATTGGGGGTTGTGGCATCAGTTATGGCAGCCGTAGCATAGCCAGAGGTGGCATTTCCTGGTTCCGTGTTGTCTAGTCCTTCCCGTCACCCGACCACATCTTACTGTCTCTGAAACGTTTCGTTGATTCATTTCTGAAGTCGCAACAGGATGCTGATATACAGAACTGTAGATGTAAATACTAAGACTGATCACAAGATATCAATATACTCACTAAATGATTAAGTGAGGGAGTATGGCATATGTTCCCACAATTGCTGCATCAATCCATAGATCTGTTGGTATAGTACTGAGTTATTCTGGCCCTTCCAGACATCCACTGGGTACTTGGGATGACTGGTCCGAGGGGAAAATACATCATCTTGTGTGGCTCACCTAGATTCTCTTGGTGCTAATCCTTACAGCAGATACAATATCCAATACATTATCCAATCAATAGGAGAATTAATGACACCATTAAGATATTGTATGCAAATGATCAGACAGTTATTTAATACCCATCACTCACTGAATATACTGTTTCCATAAATATAAGTATACAGCTAACGAAAAATACTAATAGTCATAGCAATATAAATGGAATGTACAGCTAGATATTACAATATCATCATCATCATATGGCTACTAAGATGTTATTATAGTGCATGATTAATACGCAGTACTTATCCTGACATTATCTCTTTTGTGTTTATAATGTCAGCATACTAAAACGGTATAGTTACTGTGTATATGTTCATCATCATAACACTGTATAGTTAGAGATCATATTGCACTAACACCTCACAGATCAACTTATAGCCTGCCACTAACATTGTACACAATCTTAATAATCCACTTGCCCCCTATTATGATTTAAGAGTAACACAATTTTAGGTTATCAGCTATTAACTGTTTAACAGGTATATAACTTATAATTTCACGTACTGGAAACAGTTAAGTCCTGGGAGTCTACAATTTGTTTCTACCTTTGCATTTTGTAACCTACATAACCTAGTGAAGGCTAATTCTGACATCTACATGTATAACACAGAGTTAAGGAAAATAGAGGAAATAACCAAATAATCCTGTCCTTAATGCACACCATAAATAAAATATGTTAAATACAAGTCCATATATTGCTGCTATTATAACTCTTGAGAAATGTCCGATTTTAGGTGTGTTATTTAATTACTTAGCGTTACTTGATGTTGCTTCTGGTACAGGTCCTTAGAAGTCCTCTTCACCAGACTCATTTTCTTTATCATCCCATTGCTCTAGACCTCCACTGGTTCCGATGGGGGGGGGACCCTTAAAGTTGTTGTACAAGATTTCCTGGCTTTTCCAGTAGTTGTCCAGTCTGTTCTTAAATGAGTTTAGAGATGGTGCATTTACGACTTCTTCTGGGAGATCATACTATATTTTTGCGGCCCGTACTGTGAAGTAGTTTCGCCTCCGCATTGATGTGCACATTTGGTGGTAGATTGTCATGGAATTTCCCAGCATACTGTCTTTCTGAAACATCGCTGCACAGTTTTACAAAGCCACTTGCTTTCTTATCATACTCTCCATGCAGTATCTTGTACAGTTTTATTACACCTCCCCTGGCTCATCTGTACGATAATGTGTGTAGCTTGAGGCGTCTTAGCCTCTCGGGATATGTGAGATCTTTCTTCCCCGGAATTTGTTTCGTAGCCCTATGTTGTACCCCTTCAATTATCTCTATATTTGAATTTTAGTGGTGCCCATATCGGGCGGGTGAAATCCATGGGAATACGCACTAGACGTTTATATAAGGGGATAAACGTTTCTGCATTTAGACTTAAAGGTCCTTCATATTGGAGCAAACATAGAATTGGCTTCTTTCACCTTTTCACCGATGTGTTGTTCAAAGCTAAGATCAGAATCTATTGTTACTCCGATATCCTTTTCAATGTCTACTGTCTGGAGTATTCTGCTATGTAGCTCATAATTTATTTCTTCATTGTCCTTTTTGCCTATATGCATATGCATGTGCTTACATTTGTCTGGATGGAACTTCAATAACCATAGATTGCTCCATTCCACCATCTTGTTTAGGTCATTTTGAAGAGTTTTCTGGTTCTCTTTGCTCATGATAGTTTTAAAGATCTTGGTATCGTCCGCAAACAGGTACATTGATCTACCAGAGATAAACCCATACTGTTTTGCAGAAAAGATGGTTTCTTTCATATATTTGATATCTCGGTTTCTTACTGCATTTTCCATCACTTTGCATGGCACTGATGCAAGGCTTACTGGCCTATAGTTTCCAGCTTGGCTTTTGTCTCCTTTCTTGTATATAGCAGTGATTTGTGCTTTCCTCCAGTCATCTGGAATTTTACATAGGGTGACTGATTGAACAGCATAGATAGTGGCTGAGTTACTGATTCTGCCTTTTCTTTCAGAAATCTTGGGTGCAGTTCATCAAGGTCCAGCGATTTATCTGTCTTAAGTTTGTCTAGTATCTTTCGTATTTCCTCATTTTTAACCACTAGGTCGGACATTTCATGTTGCACTTCTTTCTTTGGTAAGGTGGGGATATCGCCCTCTGTACAAACACTGTTGAAGAATGTGGCCAAAATCTTTATCTACCTACATTTTCTGTGATATTTGGTCCTTTGGGTCTATATATAAAATTTTAAAATGATATCCAAGAAATTAAAGACTAACCCAAAAACAATTTAGTCTTTAATTTCTTGGATATCATTTTAAAATTTTTACTCTTTCGGGGTTCCTTCCTTATGTGATTACATACTCTCCTATATTCTTTTAGTGGGTCTTTGGTTTTTATTACTTTCCGTGAAAGTGTGTTCTATTTAATCTTCTCATTAGTATCTCCTTCTATTGGGAATCCATGTTTGTATTTCCTTATTGTTTGGATATGCTTTATAGGGATGTACCAGTTTTCTACGCCTTTTATTTTATCCAGGAATATCAACCAGTTGGTGTTTATATCCTTATCTTCATTGAGAATGGTCTTCCAGTCAATGTTGTGTAATCCATTCCGGGCCCCAGTGAAATCTTTGTCATAGCATTTCCTGTACTTAGGTATGTTTGGATTGTTTGTGTTTGTTATTCCAATAATTAGTGGCTCGGTGTTATTAACTCGAACTGATAACTCTTAAGTTTATTTCGTAACTGGTCTGCATTTGTATAAAGACAGTTTAGTTTTTCAAATATTGTACATGTCCTTACATTTCGCTTACAACTATTTACAAGGTTCTTGGTCCTCCCACGTTTATTTACTTTTGCAGTGGAGGTTCCATGGGAACCTTCACTACCTTTCTTGCCCATGGAGGGCCCACCACTACAAATCGGTATTCCCCCGATGACTTTACTTCTCTACTTTTGGCTTCCTGGTAGTTTCTTCTCCTGATCTCTTTCTGACCAGATAAGATCATTTCCTACTCTTGTGCCTTGAAATTTATCGTTTTGGTGGAGTCTTATTATATTCCTAAACAACTCAATTTTTTTATCTTGACTATCGAGAGCTACCATTAATCTTGGCCGGATGGCCATATATATTGATAGGATGCGACTTTGATTAAAATAGGCTCCAAAGTACAGAACGTTAAATAATCCGCTAATATATACAATTATACATGTAGTAAAGGCTAGTCTATAGGTTAGACAAAATTTATTAAACATGTGTAATGCTGTTCTCCTTGAAAGGGGGTCAAGAATGCATACAAGATACAAAATAAATCATCATTGCTCAGTCCAATTCAAAAGTTCTTTCTCGAAGTAGATATCTAGTTTGTTCTTCGTTTGATTGTTGTAGCTTAATTAAGTCTCTTCGAAACTGTCAGTATATCAGTGACATTAGATTTAAGACGTTAGCTGTTTTGTGTTAATTCTGTGGTGTAGATGGGTGTTCCCCGCATTAGCTGTGGTGTGTCACCTACACTCATGGGTACACCCTACTGTGCCTAGCATTGGTTGCATGTTGACATGTGGAGGCCGTGGTTGCTATTGTTTTCATTTTCTGTGTTTATCATTATCTGAGTCTCCTCTACACAAGTCACTTTGTTAAAAAAAAGTAGTCTTTAATCAATATTATATAGATCCTTGATGAGCCCCAAATGTTTCAATTAAATCTCCTCGAAACCATCTATATTTCAGTGACATTAGATTTACTGCTTCAAGTCTTTCAGTGTAACTATCCTCTCTGCACTGTTTAACTCAATGTACCCACACCTGGGCTCATATGCATAAAAGCTGTTTAGAGAGTTTAGCTTAAACGCTGTGTAACTTTACACCACTTTTCACATGCATAACGATGGTTTTAGGTAAACAGCGAGTTATTTATTGAACGAGTTCATTTACACCACTGTTCATCTGCATAAAGGTTGTTTAAGGTACAGAGTGGGCTGATTTTAAGCACAGTTTAAGAGACTATATGCACACGAATGGTTTAGTTTAAACAAAGGTCCAAATACCTCAAAATATGCTAGTTTTACTAAACCTACTGGGGGTAGGTTTAAGTGTGGTGTAGCTTTCAAAATAACCTGATATTATTCAACTGAATTCCATTCTTGGAACAATATGATGGCTGATTCTATTTCCTGATGTAGGTTGATATAATGGCATTTGCTGGATTCGGCTCTTGGTTGACTCTGTTACTGTTCGTGCTATTGATGATGATGAGGGCCATGTTGGTGGTTTTTTGTTTGGCTGGCTGCAGGGCCATGCAATAGGGTAGTAAGAGAAGGAAGATTAGAATGAGGAAGAGGGGTGTGGATGGAGTAGTAGTGGAGTGGGGATGATGATGATGATGATGACAGGAGGTGAAGCCTTATCTAAAGAAGTGGAACTCAAACAAATGAAAACAATATAAATCTCGGTGAATTATTGAAGGAAGCTTGTACAGGCAGAAAAGATAGCGAAAGAATAACACATTATCTGATTATGGGTGACTTTAATTACACCAACATAAACTGGGAGATTTGGACAACAAATCTGAAAACCCAAATAATAATGAAATCAAATTCATTGACTCTATCCGAGACTGTATTCTGTACCAGCATGTAGACAAGCCAAGCATACTGGACCTTATCTTCACATTAGAACACGGGGACATATCAGACCTAGAATATAACAGCCCATATGGTAATGGTGATCACAGTGTACTATCACATGTAACTGTTATTTCCATCAGGCAGAGTATTCAAGAGTAACGAAATAATATGATAAAGCCAACTATGACAACATAAAGGAAGAAATTAACATGATAGTCTGGCAGGGCAAACTAGAAAGTTTAGACATCGATCAGCAATGGGAAACTTTTATTACTATAGTTTGTGAAGTCGAGCATGTTCCAAGCAAGAAAGTCCAAAATAGGAAATAATAAAGGCAAGGTACCACTTAGCAAAGATCAGCTAAAGAATGTAAGGAATAGACACAAACTCTGGAAGAAATATAAAGACGAGAAATGAGCGTTACTGAATTCCACTGCAGAGCTAGAAATAAATTAGAAAAAATGATGAAAACGCTCAGAAAGAATTTTGAAAGAAGTACAGCCATGAATGTAAAAATCAATCCCAAATCAGCAATGAAGTACATTAGTCAATGAGCAGATACAGCCATTATTGCTGAGCCCAGAGGATCTAAAATCAGAACTTACAAAAATGGAGAAAGAAAAGTCAAACACGCTTCCAGAATATTTCTGTAGTGTTTTCACAAAGGAAAACGACAGTGATCTACCAACAATTGGGATGAAGGAAGTAGATGCCATGCACGATATAATTATTGAAGAGAGTATAGAAAAGGAACTGAATCAGCAGGACCAAATCAATTACACCCATATTTTCTCAAAACTCTAAGCAACGAACTCAAAATTCCACTCTGCATTATCTTCAACAATTCCATTAGGCTACAAACTCCCAGAAAGAAGCCAAATAACTGCAATTTATAAAAAAGGAAGCAAAAAATTACCATCAAACTATAGACCAGTGAGCCTAACGAGCATAGTCTGCATGCTAATGGAAAAAAATCATTCGTAGAGATCATCAAATATATGAGAACAAATCACCTTTTTAGCACCAAACAATATGGCTTCATTGACAAGTTACAAGCTGTTACTGGAGCAACAGACTATTAACGAGTGCCAGGCTGTAACCATCTCTAATTCATATGGCTTTTAATAACTTCAAAATTGGATCACTTCACCCAGCAGTAGCAACCCTGTCCACTACTCACACTGGCATACGAGCATCGTCGGTGCAACTGCGGCTACTCACCAGAACATACATACTACAAACAAACAGAGCTACCCACAACCAAAACACGACTTCCGCAAGAAATATCTATCACTGCTTGTACAAGAACTGTGCTCGACATGTCAACAAGAAGTCATATCCATCACTACCAATCGCATCATGCTCGCAGACTTCATTATGGATCCATCCATGCTACTAAATACATGTTGCCTATCTGATGCAGAGTGAATTCTTCATCAATATATGTATACACTGCACAACCGATGGAGAGAACTTCTGAGTGAGCTCCAACGATGATAAAGTAGAACCATAAAATCTTAACAAATATCAGAACATTACTATACTATTAACACATCTCAAACACAACATTGACATTTACAATTATATGCAGACTATAATAATTATACGAACTCTAACAATGAACATTTATGCTTCACCAGTCTAGTGTCAACCAATTACTCCAACCGGAGGTGCTTCTTTATAAAGGAGGAATTTATGACAATTGAATTGAATTGATCAACAACACTTCAGCTACTCAAGTTGATAGATGCATGGACAGAAGCACTAGATAAGGGATATAAAAAACACACAATAGATCCTGACTTCATGAAAGCTTTCGATGTAGTGCCCCATAGAAGGTTACTCCTAAAAGCAAAATCATACGGTATCCATAATAGTATACTTGGATGGTACTTAGAAGACTTTCTAAAAGACTGAAGACAAAAAGTAATTGTGAATGGAGCGGAGTCAGATTGGAGAGCGGTAACAAGTGGCATCCCACAGGGAAGTGTCGTGGGACCCATACTTTTTGTGATCTACATAAATGACCTAGATAAAGCAATAAGTGACATAATGCTCTTCGTGGATGATATAAACGTTTACAAAATCATCAAGACTGAGGACGACAAACAGCAACTACAAAATGATCTACAAGAATTGCATAATTGGAGTGAGAAATGGCTGATAAAATTCCACCCAGACAAAAGCAAAGTGCTACATATAAACTCTGATCCACATAATGAATTTGATTATAAATTATCATAGAACAATACAGAACACATTCTGGAGCATACAACGGCAGAGAAAGACATAGGAGTGATCTTCGATAAAAAAATCTCAGCTTTGACGAGCATATCAATGCTAAAATCAAAACAGCAAACATGATGGCAGAACTAATTCGAAGATCATATAAATTTCTAGATAATGAGACCTTCATCTCTCTACATAAATCACTTGTTAGAGTGCATTTTGTCTATGTAGCTCCAATCTGGAGCCAATACACACAAAATCTCATTGATGCAACAGTGTCCAGCGACGGGCAACAAAGCAGCTACCTGCCCTAAAAGAAATGTCATATGAAAATATACTTATGTTAAAGTTACTATGATCCTGAAGTAGCACCTGAATTAAACCGAGGGCAGACATGATTGAAGTATATAAACTACTTAAATAATGTATATATACTATGATCCTGAAGTAGCACCTGAATTAAACCGAGGGCAGACATGATTGAAGTATATAAACTACTTAAATAATATATATATACTATGATCCTGAAGTAGCACCTGAATTAAACCGAGGGCAGACTACTTAAATAATATATATATACTATGATCCTGAAGTAGCACCTGAATTAAACCGAGGGCAGACATGATTGAAGTATATAAACTACTTAAATAATATATATATACTATGATCCTGAAGTAGCACCTGAATTAAACCGAGGGCAGACATGATTGAAGTATATAAACTACTTAAATAATATATATATATACTATGATCCTGAAGTAGCACCTGAATTAAACCGAGGGCAGACATGATTGAAGTATATAAACTACTTAAATAATATATATATATACTATGATCCTGAAGTAGCACCTGAATTAAACCGAGGGCAGACATGATTGAAGTATATAAACTACTTAAATAATATATATATATACTATGATCCTGAAGTAGCACCTGAATTAAACCGAGGGCAGACATGATTGAAGTATATAAACTACTTAAATAATATATATATACTATGATCCTGAAGTAGCACCTGAATTAAACCGAGGGCAGACATGATTGAAGTATATAAACTACTTAAATAATATATATATACTATGATCCTGAAGTAGCACCTGAATTAAACCGAGGGCAGACATGATTGAAGTATATAAACTACTTAAATAATATATATATATACTATGATCCTGAAGTAGCACCTGAATTAAACCGAGGGCAGACATGATTGAAGTATATAAACTACTTAAATAATATATATATATACTATGATCCTGAAGTAGCACCTGAATTAAACCGAGGGCAGACATGATTGAAGTATATAAACTACTTAAATAATATATATATACTATGATCCTGAAGTAGCACCTGAATTAAACCGAGGGCAGACATGATTGAAGTATATAAACTACTTAAATAATATATATATACTATGATCCTGAAGTAGCACCTGAATTAAACCGAGGGCAGACATGATTGAAGTATATAAACTACTTAAATAATATATATATACTATGATCCTGAAGTAGCACCTGAATTAAACCTATGAAGTGAAAGATCCAGCTTATTAAGAGGATATAATCATAATTTAAGCAAAGATCTAAAGACTATATACCACTTAAAGCATTTCCTTCTAGAATATTAAATATTTGGAATAATCTGCCAACCAATGTAGTTATTGGACCTTGTTTAAATGCTTTAAAAATAGATTGGATAAGGCCTGGATAAAACAGGATGTATTATTTAACTATAAAATACCTGATTACCGGAAGTCACACAGTTAACAGGGAGCCAGATGGAGAAGAGGTGGTTATATAGGACTAGAGCCTGTGACCACTCAACACCTAGTAAGTAAGTCCCTAGTGGAGATAGATTTCATAGGCTCATTTACTGAGTTAACAGGGTTCCATCATATGCTGTGTTCATAAGAGATGGACGTTTTAAGTGTAGACTGTAACATAGTTATCTTGAGTCTTTCACACGTATCTAGATGATTATTTGATAGATAGTTTTCTAGCATCCAGTATAGCCTGCATATAGTATTCCCGATTGACTGCGATGCTTTGCTGTTGCAGTTGTTTTCTTATCTTTGCTAAATGTGCCTGTCTAACATACTCTAGCTTTGGGCAATCTATAGTAAAATGCTGTAGGTTTTCTCTGTCATGGCGGACACTTGACTGATCCTCCCCTATTTCTGGTTGGGGCTCCCCCCCCCCCCCCACCCAAAGAGATGTCATCCTTGTATGAGTAATCTCACTTTGACTGTAGCTTTGTAGACTGATGTTTTACCTGTTTTGCACTTCCCTGTGATATGTGTGGTGTATCGATCATATAGGTATCCACATTCAGGATTTAGTGTGTGCTTATTCATCATCATCATCATCATCATGTTGCAACATTGGAGACCCTACTGGGTCTATTGTCGATCTAAACTTTCACATATATAAGATGCGCAATGTGCGGATAATGGTTAAGTGTCTTTTTTTGTTTTTTTTTGTTTTTGCTGCTTTTTTTTCTTTTTCCACTTTTTAACGTTTTAGCGGCTTGTACTGCAGGGTTGAGGTACGTACAATTTACAGATGTACATATAATATATATATATATATATACATCATATAGCTTGCAGGTCCTGTCTGTAGCCTCATAAACCTGGTAGTATATGCCCACCTGGCCTGGTTGGTTTGTGTGGATGTATATGAAACTTGTCTCAAAACTTAGCCACGGGTAGACTGATAAATAATTTCTCATAACAAAGCAATGTACCAATTCTCAGTTGAATATCTTAAAGGGCTACGAAAAAAACTGTGGAAAACTAATATTTTAAGTCAAAAGGGGGCATAAATCATTGAAAAATTGACAGAAATGTTTGAACCTCGAACTTGTTCTGTAACTCGCTATAATAAGGCAACCTACCAATTCTCAGTTGAATAGCTTGAATGAGCGCGGAAAAAAACAGCGTAAACCTGATATTTTGCATATTTCATAAGACAAAGGGGCATAACTCATTGAAATGTCTGAAACTTGAACTTGCTCTGTATCTCCTTATACTAAAGCAATGTACCGATTTTCAGTTGAATAGCTTGAAGGAATGTGAAAAAAAGTGCAGAAAGGTGATATTTTTCGTATTTTATAAGTCAAAAGGGGGCATAACTCAAATGCCTGAAACTCAAACTTCCTCTGTAACTCCTCATAACAAAGCAATGTACCAATTCTCAGTTGAATACCTTGAAGGACTGCGAAAAAAAGTGCGGCAAACCAACTGCAACAGACGGACGGTCAGACAGATGGAGTGCAAACCTATAGTTTTACGGCTAGGGGACTAATAGCCTGTTAAAACCCACATATACAAGAAATGGAAAATTCTGTTAATAGCTAAAAACTCCATTCTCTTGAATATTTGAAACTAAGTCGACTGCGAGCTGTCGCAACGGGTTTCAGTCAAATTTTGACAAACTGAATATAGTTAATTTTTAAAGACGATGCACATACGGAAAAATGGTGAACATCATGTCTACTTGTAGAATTTGTTTAGAAGTGAAAATGTAAAACAGCATGAAAACGTTTTATTACATCACAATTGTAATGTCACCATTGACATGTCACAAGATGAGGCCTCACATACACACTCTCCCACGAATGCACTTAACCACATACACATGCAAACGTGGAGCACACACATACACACACACCACACACACAAGATCATTTAAGAATGCATAGAATGAAAATCAGTATTTATTTTGGAAGTGGTGTTGCTCTAGGGCAGTACTCTGCGGCAAAGACACCAACAGCTTCCACTATTTCCAAAATAACCATCAACTACAGTACAACCAATAATTAAGTTAACATGTTTCTAAAACAAAAACAGGAAACATTTTAGTTAGTAAGAAATGTTCTGTTGAATATTTGGACCTTTCCAAGCTTATCCATCCATCATATGACCTCATATGATGTTATAATCAACTAAGTGACATGTAGGATGATGTCATAATCATGATGTCATGAATGACTCGATATAGTCCGTTTTTAACGCTTAATAATCTGACATGTTGTACGAAGTGTATGTATTTACCATTTAATAAACATTCTGTTGAATATTTTGAAACTAATTTGACTGGATGCTGTTGCTGCCATCAAAAGATTCAACAGCTAACCTGTAGTTTCCTGGAAATTGAGAGTCAGGGAGTCTCACCACAAGCGTAGTGTGGGTGGAGCTTAGACAAAGATGAGCAGGGCATAACTAAAACTGGAAAGGTCCAAAAGACATTGTTTATGTTTTATTTTGTTTTAGAAACATGATTAATTTATTGCTGAGGTGTATTGTAGCTAACAACAATAGAGGAATCCAGTTTCTAGCTATGTCCCACCCATCTTTAGCTAAGCTCCACCCATGCTTTGTCCGTGTTGGGATCGATTGATCCCTACAGGTAAGCTGTTAAATATTTAGAAACTAATTTGACTGGGTGCCAGTATGTTTATTAAATAGTAGATATACACTTCGTACAACAACGCTTAGTCCGTCATTAACTAAGCAATCGCGATGAACTTAGCTACATCATTCATGACGTAATTGATTATGACATCATCCTACACGTCACGTAGTTGATTATGATGTCATATGTTTAACTGAAAAACTGGAATCCCCCATTAACTGATTAAGAATGAATATACATCAATATAATGGCTACGTCAATTCTTGAATCATCGCCATTTTCACAGGTGGACGCTTTCCTTTCCAATTCTGTTCAAACTTCTTCTTTGTGGATGTCATAGCCGCCAGGTCACTGCTCAATGAACCTGACAAATAAACACAATAAATGTAGACACTTTATGAGTATGAACAGAGGACTCACGTCCATAGCAGATACTAGTGGCAACTTGCCAAATGTGCAACATAGTCTACGTCCTGATTGGCTAAGTTTATGGACAATAATATGCAGATTTTCTTAGACACTTTAAGACCTGGACATTAGAGCACGAGTGCTCTACTACTAGAGGCGCACAATTTTTCGACATATCACGATTCGATACACGATCACGATATTTTACGATGCTGAACTGCAAAAATCGGAAATTGCCAAAGATTTTGAAATTGCTTTGCCTGGAAGATGTTGCTGCCTAAGGCAGCAACAGTTTCCAGTCAAAGTAATTGTAAAATATTCAAGTTTTCCGATATTCCTTCCACCCAAATTTGGTTTAGATCCACCAAAGTGGTTAAGGCGATGCGTTTTGACAATTTCCAATAAGATTTTCATCCAAAAAACTGGAGCCATTGCCATAGAATCTTACCAGATGAATATAGTTAAAATAAACCATTTGGTTAATAAGGTGGAGATGGGTTTTGACAATTTCCAGTAAATTTTTCATAAAATCTCAAATTTTCACCCCAAAAAATTGGACAAACAAGATTCTAACAAAAGCTCTGCAAACGGCGCATAATACCCAGCCATTATGACAAACCAATGAATGAGAGTTATCAGAAAATATTTATTTCTTCCTCAGACCCATCACACCAGTCATATTCCAATGACCCTAGGAAGTGATCCGATAATGGTAACAGAGATATCATCCAGAAACAAACTTTCAAGATGGCAGCCTGTGGCTGGCGGCCATCTTGGATTTCGGATCATTGTAAATTTTGATAGGTTTCTTCCTCAGACCTAGTCCAACCACTCTATGAAGTTTCAAAGCGATCCGATAAACGGTAACAGAGTTATCATCCGGAAACCAATTTTCAAGATGGCCGTTTGTGGCTGGCAGCCATCTTGGATTTCGGATCATCATTGATTTTGATAGGTCTCTTCCCCAGACCTAGTCCAACCACTCTATGAAGTTTCAAAGCGATGACATACACGGTAACGGAGTTATCATCCAGAAACAAATTTTCAAGATGGCCATAGGTGGCTGGCGCCCATCTTGGATTTTGGATCATTGTCAATTTCGATAGGTTTCTTCCCCAGACCTAGTCCAACCACTCCATGAAGTTTCAAAGCGATCCGATAAACGGTAACAGAGTTATCATCCGGAAACCAATTTTCAAGATGGCCACGGGTAGCTGGCGGCCATCTTGGATTGCGGATCATCGTCGATTTCGATAGCTTTCTTCCCCAGACCTAGTCCAACCACCCTATGAAGTTTCAATGCGATCCGACAAAGGGTAACGGAGTTATCATCCGGAAACCCCTCTGCTGCCCGCACGCTTGCCCACCCGGATGGACGGCGCCATTACATAATACCCCGCCAAATTTTTTGGCGGGGTATAAAGTGGTTTTGGAGCCTAGCACAATAAAATGCTTCCTGCCAACATTGGTTGAACACTACCAAGCAGAGATGAGTCAAGAATTTCCAATAGATTTTTCATAAAATCTAAGATTTTTACCCCTGAAAATGACTACGGTAATCAAAATTTTGAATAGATCTGGAGCTTACCTCCATAGTGTTCTTCTAGCCAAATCTGAAATTCATCAAGCAGATAAGGAGGTGATGCACTCTGAAAATTTCCGGTAAATTCTTTATAAAATCTCAGGTCACTCATTGAATGATAAGTGTGTAAACAGAGTGCTCGGTCGCTGTAGGACCATTCTGTCTACATTCACCACAAGTTGGAAAAAACTGCGAGATCTAAAATAAACCCAGACCACGTTAGAACTACCTGAACATCAGCTCATCACGGTAAGATATTTTAACGTTTGATTGGGTGGCTGATTTACTTTTTAATAAACAATCTGTTGACAATTCAGTTAAATTAATTACAAAATAAGCCAGCAACAACTCCAGTCAAGCTACATGTAGTAAAAAAATATTAAGGTTTACATTGAAAATCCACAATGTATTCTGGGACAGAAATCTTACAATTATGAATGAAAAGGGTTAAACAGCTATAAACTTTGTTTATGTAACAATATTGTATGTTGTATAAGCGAGCCATTTACCACTTTAACCCTCAAATTTGTCCAAGAAAATTAAAAAATTTGCATATAAATTGTCCATCTGCAGGGCAAGAGACTATTATTTTTTAAATTGTATCACCGGATTGACTGGCTTGGTTATCCAGCCAGTCATTCCAGTGGAAGATTAAAAAAAAGAATCTCTTGGCCTGCAGATGGACATTTCTCCACTGCATATGTTGTTTTGACAGACTTTATTGTTAGTTATTTCCAATGTTTCCATTCCAAAGCAGCTGTACATGTATATATATAGAAGAATAATAACAACATACTGGGCGTGTCCGCCCGGGGTGGGCGTGTTGGTCCAGGGAAAGGGCGTCCCGTATCCTGCTCGGTTTGTGCCTATAGGCTCCATTGGGTGGAGCTGGTGTATCCAAAGACATTCTTTCTGTGTTCTCCATGACGTGGAGTTTTCATGGGTCCAGATCTGATAAGAATACCTATGGCGGTTTGATATCAATCTGAGATGTCATTGGATTCTGAATTTAGAGGGGCGTATTTTCCCCTACATACTTATGGATGGTTATTGCCGGTTCTGCCATTTTTGGCGGTTGGGCAACTTTTTTTGGCGGTTGTGGTCAACTTCACCGGTTGTAATTGTTACCGGTTGTTTTTGGTGGCATTCGGGTCTGTGTAGACCTGGCGGCTTGCATGTCTGAACCTGCTGAGTTTAGACTCAGTGTGGACAGCGGAGGTATTGTGATTATCTCCATTTCCTGTGGCAACAGTTTGCTGGATGAATCAGTTGTGAAATGATAGATAATAACAACGTAGTCAGTTATATGAGCTACTCGTCGAAGGTTGTTAAGCCTGACGCTTGGTCTCGATGTGAGACCAAAAGTCTGAATGATCTGGACTGGAATTTTCTTCCCTTTTATACCCTTCCTGGGCGAGCCTGTGGATTGAGGCGTCATGTATATATATAGGCTGTTGACTATTTTGAAATTATCCATTAGCTGGTAGATTATTTAAAAAATTTTATCACTGGAATGACTGGCTTAGTTATCCAGCCAGTCATTCCAGTGGAACATTTTCAAAAATCTGCTCTTGGTCTAAAAATGCAAGACCACTGCATATGCTGTTTTTGACTGGCTTGAGTGTTAACTCTAGAAACCTTGAAATTCTAACCGGGAGGTTGTTGACTATTTTGAAATTAATTTGACTGGAACATGTTGCTGCTATAGGCAGCAATAGCTCCCAGTAGAATTAGTTTATTTTCAAAATATTTAACTGAATACACCCTTTATGATCATCATAAAATAATTTTGTCATTTCTGGTCTGCAACGGGTAACATAGTAGAATATTATTTTTGTATAATTGTTCTGATGAATCGCAGGATTGTGCCACACTATGGGGTGCGAAGCATGATATGATGGATCGCATTCTGGAACAGGAGTCTGCTATCCGCCGTGTCTTGAGCACAGACCGGAAATCGTCACATCTCATATTGACATGGCAGGATACCCAGGTATTAGAAGCTGTATATGCGGCACTGAAAACGGTATCCGATTTCACCGATATTCTGTCCAAGGAAAACTATGTCAGTGTCTCAGCACTGAAACCGCTTCTTGTGCTGTTGGAGACGGAGCTTTTGGACACTACATGTGATCAGCACGAGTTGACAAAGCAGATGAAGGATATAATTAAGAATTCTCTAATGACGAGATATGTGAAACCCGAGATAACAGCTTCATTGAGTATAAGTAGCTTTTTAGACCCGCGTTTCAAACGGACGTATTTATCCAATAGTGAATTAGCAGATGTGGCGAATCACATTTTAAATGATAAATCTCTGCATGTGAATATAGTGTTGCCAGAAGTGATCAGTTAAGAATCGAATGAAGGAACACCAAAGAAGAAGACACTAGCCAGTTTATTCTCTAATTCAAGCAAAATGAAGGACAGCATGTCGACAAGCAGTGCAAGCAAAAGTAGCCGAGTCAGAACAGAACACCTATCTAGTGTCACCAGACAGGCCAGGATACCAATCCATTGGACTGGTGGAAGGTTAATGTTGGCACCTTTCTTAATATGGCTAGGTTCGCGAAGAAGTATTTGTGTGTTCCAGCAACAAGTTGTCCATCAGAGAGACTATACATTAAGTCAGGACAAATTGTCACACCTAAACGAGCATGTCTAAAACCTGACAGAGTTAACCAGTTATCATTCCTTGCAGCGAATCTGCCAAAGTATTGATTTTATAAGAGTATTTTGAGGTTGTAATGGTACATGTAAATAGCTCAACCACCAACATACACCGCCTACCCCCGCTCCACCACCAACATACACCGCCTACCCCCGCTCCACCACCAACATACACCACCTACCCCCGCTCCACCACCAACATACACCGCCTACCCCCGCTCCACCACCAACATACACCGCCTACCCCCGCTCCACCACCAACATACACCGCCTACCCCCGCTCCACCACCAACATACACCGCCTACCACCGCTCCACCACCAACATACACCGCCTACCCCCGCTCCACCACAAGCATACACCGCCTACCCCCGCTCCACCACCAACATACACCGCCTACCCCCGCTCCACCACCAACATACACTGCCTACCCCCGCTCCACCACCAACATACACCGCCTACCCCCGCTCCACCACCAACATACACCGCCTACCCCCGCTCCACCACCAACATACACCACCTACCCCCGCTCCACCACCAACATACACCGCCTACCCCCGCTCCACCACCAACCTTATTCTGATTCTTTTAACCCTTTAATACTCAACCAGGCTAAAACAGCTTCTGTAGCGGTCTTGAGAAATGTCCATTTGCAGATTAAGAGAACACTATTTGAAACCTTACCACTGGATTGACTGGCTCAGTTATCCAGCCAGTTATTCCAGTGGAAAATTCTTCAAAAATAATATTCTCTTGGTCTGGATAATTTCTAAATTATCAGCAGCCTCCCTTTATACCCCTACTTATCACATATTAGCTTTAATAGGCTATATATAGCTGTTCTGAACTGACACCATCGGTATGTCAAGGGTTAGAAAATCGATCTTCTCCTGTGGTCTAGAGAAATATTCATTTTCAGACCAGGAGAAGACCTTTTTGAAAATCTTCCATTGTAATGACTGGCTCGATAACCGAATCAGTCATTTCAGGTAAAAAAAAAAAATCTTTGTCTGCAAATGAATAAACGGTTAATCAAGTTTTATAAATTCTGAATGGAGTTAATTTTCTATGTACGCAGCCAGTAGTAATCTTCTCCTTATGTCATTGTTTGTTCGCCAGCGCTTACTGTTTTGTTATATAGTTTTAATTTAGTTTATTTATCAAAATATCTAATGACAAATAAAGATCTAAAACTAGTTTTATTTCGCTTAATTTAGTTCATCACATCTGCATTTGTTTATAGGACTTGCTCTACTGCGTGTGTGCATGTCAAAGGTGCCAATGATTTTATTATAATAAATTATATTTATTATTTATAATAATAATTCTATTATATCACAGGAACTTCCAGTAGCAGGGTGAAAGCATATGAAATGCCATTTGTATGCATGGCTGTATATGACACTTAGTTGTCATTTGATTACAATGGCCCACTAGCCGATACCCAGAAACAACACAAACACTACGAAATGAATACAGTAATTTTTTTTACTTCCTACTACTGCTACTACCTATCACAACCTACTACTGCTACTACCTACCACAACCTACTACAGCTACTACCTACCACAACCTACTACTGCTACTACCTATCACAACCTACTACTGCTACTGTCTATCACAACCTACTACTGCTACTACCTATCACAACCTACTACTGCTACTACCTATCACAACCTACTACTGCTACTACCTACTACAGCTACTACCTACCACAACCTACTACCTACCACAACCTACTACTGCTACTACCTACCACAACCTACTACTGCTACTACTACTACCTACCGCAACCTACTACTGCTACCACCTACCACAACCTACTACAGCTACTACCTACCACAACCTACTACTACTGCTACTACCTACCACAACCTACTACTGCTACTACCTACCGCAACCTACTACTGCTACCACCTATCACAACCTACTACTGCTACAACTACCTACTACTGCTACTACCTACCACAACCTACTACTGCTGCTACTATTTACTACTGCTGCAGTTGCTACTACTCACAGAATTCAAACTCTAAATCTGCCTTGATTGTGTGCAATGCCATTCCGTATCTTTGCGTCCAACTCAGAAAAAATTCAACTTTCTTCATCGCTCCAAACAGCTGTTTTCTTTTGTCCATGTCACCAGGATCAATTGGTGCTTGCCCTTTCCTTTTCACCCCTGCATGAAATGATGAGATAGAACCAACATAGTAATTGTTGCAAATAATTATAATGGCATGACGGATAGGGTGGGATAGGGTGGGGGGGGGGTTTGGAAGATAAAAATTTCCGCTTAGTACTGTTCATTTGTATTACTAATAATATGATAATTTTTTTAATTTACTGAGCCAGTCATTTCAGTGATAAATATTTTAAAGTCATTTCTTACCCTACAAATGGACATTTCTGAAGTCTCTGTCAGTGAGTCTGTCCAAAAGTTGCATCAAATTTTAACACAACAAAGAATCTTACCATCAAAGAGGATTTCCAGGCTTTCTCCATGATTCAGATTAAAAATTAAAATTACGATTCTATGCAAATTACAGAAATTACTGATCTAATTGATCAAACATTTGGTTAAAATGCAACACAAATGTGAGGGCGCTGGTTTGCAGTCTCTGATTACTCTTGTCCTGTACATGTAATGTTTAGCAGTAGACCAGATCAAATACATCCCTGTCCAGAAATGTGCACTGCACGCTGAGTCGCGCATGGATTGTAAAGGCATGACAGATACAGGTAACTACCTACCTATGTTTTTGTGTGAAGCATGTAGCATAGAGTGCAGATCTGAAAGCGCCGCCATTGTGTAATCCAACACAGCATCCGAGGAACTACCGGTGATAATGTTTATTACATCGCGTATAATAGACACAGAGAAGTCCTGCGATGTCTGTATGCTGCAATGCTGACGTATACAAAATCAGAGTGTGATCATGAATAGTGGGATTCACTTAACATACTTCCCGACATAAAATAAAAACATACTGTTGAATATTTTGCATTAAAATTAAGTCCAAAATATTCAACAGAACATTTTATACATCATGTTCAAAATTGTACTAACATGCTTCTGACATTTTAGAAACATGTTAACTTTTTCCTGAGCTTTACTGTACACAGATGGCTACAGAATATTTTAGTACCGGTAATACCAATAGTTCAACCCCTGAAAGGTCAAGTCAGATAAACAGAGCTAAATTTATGCAAAACCTTATCATTGGCAATGTTTTGTACCATAGTTACAATGACCTTGACATTCAATATGCTGCCTCGTGTTAGGATAGTCAAGCATGTGCCTAAGCTTTGTTACAAAAAGATTCACTAATTCTTAGTTGGGATGGAGTAAACACTAACCAGTTTTGTACCTAGGTCACAACTACCTTGATCTTTGATCTCAATGCCATCATGCTGTTCTCTCAGGATAGCTAAGCACTAAGCATGAAGCAATATTTACTTCCAATAGGATATACCAGTGTTCAATCAGAGCCATGCAGAGCTAAATCTAACAACTTAACCCTTTCACAGACAAATCTCGGAAAATATATAGAAATTCTTGGCGTAATGCTTTCTTGAACAATATCAATCTCGCTTTGTCTGTTGTGACAGCATCAGGAACATTGTAGATGTTACATGTATATAAATGACTCAGCATTGGTCATTGTTTCCTCAGTATTTCCAGAGTATTATACCTGTTGTATATATTGCATGCAGCTCTGAATGGCTTCTCCAGCATGGCTGAATGTCTGACTGGCTTGCAACACTCCACATACAGACATCAGATCCTGAAAGTACAGATAGTTCATAATCACAGCTACAAAAAACTACCTATAAAACATGCAACCGTTAGACCAGAAATAAGGTGAGACTGATATTTTGTTTTTACGAAAATTCCTGGGGGAAAGTGTGTGTGTGTGTGTGTGTGTGTGTGTGCGTGTGTGCGTGTGTGTGCCTGTGTGTGTGTGCGTGCGTGCGTGTGTGTGTGCACGAGTGCATGTGTGCATGCGTTCAATAACGCACAATTTCAAGCTGAGGAATATTACAGTATGGAAATGATCAAGATTTAAATTTAACCATTTCCTCAGTGAATGCTTATTTTCTGGCCTAGAGAAGGCATTTAAAAAAAAATGTACCACTGGAATGACTGGCTCGATAATCCAGCTCGGATAATCGGGCCAGTTCTTCAAGTGATAAATTTTCAAAAATAGTTTTTTTCATGGCTTTACAAATAGACACTTCCCAAGACCACTACTATAGGGACTGGTTTTAGCTGACCTGAGCATTAAAGTATCACAGCAAAGCTATGGAGAACAGACTGATGGGAAATGCCAGAGTTTTGAGTACTACTAAGGTTAAATTGGCTATCAAAATTAGAAGATAAATGCTGAAAATTCATTTGCTTTCTAAAATATAGCTAAACTAGCAACTTGTTACACCGCTAAATCGTTACATGACCCGTCCATTGCCACATCCATATCAACACTTTAACGGTCAAGAAAATTGAAATCTTTGCTTAGTGAATGTCTGTTTGCAGGCCAAGAAGACTATTTTTAAAAATTTACTACCCGGTCAAATATTTTGTTCAAACACCTCCCCCCAAAATGCTGCCTATATTGCGACTGTAGTGTGTGATGCACTAGTAGTGCGTGATGCACTCCAGTCGCGATATAGGCAGCATTTTTTTTTGGGGGGGAGGTGTTATTATCGTAACGGACCTTTCCAGTTTATCCATTAATGATACGTCGTCATAATCAACTATGGGACGTGGAGGATGGCGTCATAATCAATGATGTCATGAATGACGTAGATAAGTTCATCACGGACACATAATTGATGACGGACTAAGCGTTGATATACGAATTGTATGTTTTTACGATTTAATAAAGATGCTGCTGAATATTTTGAAACTAATTTGACTGGGAGCTGTTGCTGCCATAGGTCAAATTAGTTTCAAAATATTCAACAGCTTACCTGTACAGTTTTCTGGATATTGTGATTCAGAGCGCACGGATCGATCGATGCCAACACGGGAACAGCATGGGTGAAGGTTCGCTAAAGATAGGCAGGGGCATAGCTGGATACCTCCATTGTGATCTGCATGTTAGCTAACAAGGCAGCAAACATTAAAATGTTTGACAAGATAGCCGCATCACTCCCACTACTTCCCAGCTCTCTAGATAACCCTGCAACACGTACTTGAGTAGAGTCTATGACTGTGTCCAGATGACCGCCGTTGTAAAGCCTCACGATGTATGAGTAAGCATAGAGCACATTCACTAAGTTATATTTCACATCAGACGATGGCTTACTGGTCTGTCAAAATAACAATAACATGAACCGATACAATTTGAGATATGAAACTATCTATCAGCTACAAGCCACCATACAATAAGGTCAATGAGAAACAAGAGGCCCACGGGGCCTGTATCACTCAGCTGCCACATAGGCATTTCAACTAGAAAGGCCATCAACAATAAGTAGAACCCTAAGGAGTTGAGCAGAATTGTAACAAGAAAACAGAGGCCATGTTTCTTTATGTATCAACTTCTTTTGAACAAACCTTAATAGCTCTTAGGCCCAAATTTTGGCCCAATCCATTCAGCGATTCTGGAGACGAAGTCGTTTTCATGAAAACCAGGTCATCCAAGATGACTGCTAAAGCATTGGGCAATCAAGTTCTATTGAACAAACTTGGTTCAGCTGTTTCCCTAGATAACCTGTCATGAGTTTTGAATCAATCCCCCACGTGGATTCGGGGAAAAAGATCTTTAAAGGCATTTAAAAAATCCAAGATGGCCACCAGGCAAATTATCAACCAGTTTCATTTGAACAAACGTTGGAAAATGATCCATGATGGCCGCTAAACCGTTTATTCGACAGTTTCGAAAATGGCAAATTTGAAATCAGAATATCCAAAAACATATATAAAACCAATTTCGGCTTCAAAATTTGTCAAAATAAAAATATTCAATATGGTCACCAAACATGCTACATTTTGATTGGCCCACAGCAGCCATATTTTTTGATGGATCAACTTTCCTTGAACAAACTTAATGGCCCTTAGTCCCTAATCAAATCTCCCAAATTTCAGCCTGATCCTTTCAGTGGTTCTGGAGGTTCTTTTCGGAAAAACTAGGTCATCCAAGATGGCACCAAACTACTTGGCCAATCAAGTTCTTTTGAACAAACTTGTTTCAGCTGTTTTCAGAGATTAAAAAATATATTTCTAAAAATGGGCCAAAATTTGAGATGGCCACCGGCCAAATTGTCTGACCCGCTTCATTTGAAGAAACCTGAATCCCTATCCCCTAAGGATTGTTCCTGCCAAATACAATTTAAATCGGCCCAGTGGTTCTCGAGAAGACATTTTAAATTTCCCATTGCTTTAGTATGGGAGCTTTTGGCGGGAAAATGAACCAAGATGGCCACCAAACCGTTTATCCGACACATTCGAAAATGGAAAATTTGAGATCAGAATACGCAAAAACATATATAAAACCATGAGGTTTCATTAGATTTTCTTAATATATTTCTAAAAATCGGGCAAAATCTAAGATGGCTGCTGGTCAAATTGGCCGACCAGCTTCATTTGAACAAACTTGAATCTCTATTCCCTAAGGTTTGTTCCTGCCAAATATAATTGAAAACGGCCCAGTAGTAAAACAAGACATTTTAAATTTCCCACTGCTTTAGTATGTGAGCTTTTCGGGGAAAATGATCCAAGATGGCCATTAAACTGTTTATCCGACAGTTTGGAAAATTGCACATTTGAGATAAGAATACCCAAAAACATAATTTTTTTATATAAAACTAATTTCGGCCTCAAACGCCATCAAATAAATAAATCTAATATGGTCGCCAAACATGCTACATTTTGATTTGGCCCACGGCGGCCATGTTTTTTTAGGGATCAACTCTCAGGCCAGGTGAGCTAAAAAGTAAAAAAAATCCTGATTTGGTGACTATTTTGAAAACAATTTGACTGAAAGTTGTTGGTGGCTTAGCCACAGATATAACCCCTGGAATGTCATCTGCAAAAACTTGGACGGTTAAAATAGAATTTGAATGAGAGCTGATGTCCAGCTTCGTAACTGTTGTAAACATTTCTTCTAATGTGAAAACATACGTGGCATAATCTGAATCCACATGCTTGGTGATTTACGCAATGATGTCTTACCATTAGTTTATGGGGTGCCAAAATTAATGATTTTACTAGAAATTTGAACCATAATAGAGTTTGTGAAAATTCGGCAAATTCTCCTTAATTCATAAAATATAAAGGACTTATTTTTGGTGGTTTTTATTGAAATCTAATTCTCTTTTGTGATCTGTTTTAAAGAAACACCACCTTATCATCCCTGATGACATGAAAACCAAACAGCAGTGTTACGCTTAGTCACTGACTTTTACCCCTTAATGGTCAAGCCGGCCAAAATGGGCCTCTGCAGTGGTCGTGGCAAATGTCCATCTGCAGGCCAAGAGAGGACTATTTCTGAAAGGCTAACACGGGAATGCCTGGCTTGATAACAGAGCCAGTCATCAAAAATCCTCCTCTCTTGCAGGCCATGGACAGGCAAATATTTAGATTTTCTTGACCAAATTTGACCTTTAACCCTTTTAACACACATATCAGCCAAAAATGGCTTCCGCAGTGCTCTTGAGAACTGTCCATTTACAGACCAAGAGACTATTAAAACAAATTTACCGCTGGAATAACTGGCTCGATAACTGAGTCAGTCATTTCAGTGGTAAATTAAAAAAAACTAGTCTTCTTAGTCTCCAAATGGACATTTTCTATGAGAAAATTTAAATTTTCTTGAACAAATTCGAGGGTTAAATGTCACTAGGTCAAGCTGCCATTGAAACTCTGTTTTAAATAGCAGTTTAGCTCTTTAATGCTAAGATTTGCTCATGAAAATTTCAATTTTCTCACAAAAATGTATTAATTTGCAGACCAACAGAAGACTATTTTTGAGAATTTACCACTATAATTTACTGGCGAGGCCACATTTTTATATACTAGACAAATGGAATGGATTAATTTTACATATACAGGTATGGAGATAGCAACTTGACAATAATTTTATAGAAATAGCACTAAGTGGTTCAAAAGGTTTATCACTCAAAATGTGAAGAACCAGAGAAAGACTCCATGACGGTGTCTGTGTAAGATTTCTCTGTCTAAGATTGCCCATACCTTTGATAAGAGTATTTAGAACACATACTTCATCACTTCCCCTCTTTGCCAAGCAACGGATAACAGTCATTAATGCTGATTTATATCCAGCAATAGAATTAGGCGTAAGACTATAGGCATCATACAGGTGAAAGAGAAAATCAGATACTACCTGAATAGCTGCATCCATTGGATTGATACATCTCTTTGAACACCATTCTGCAAATCTGTTAATTTTATAATTATATGATCTGGAGGTTGACCCCCCTTCTGGCTCTGGCCATAAAATTGGCTGCTGCTCAGAAAAGCCCTCCTTAATTGCGGATTTTTTGACAACATCCATGCAGTCAATTGAAACATTGACGGATTGTTGTGAAGGGTCTTGTCCTTGAAGATAATATTGTCCATCAGAGGCAGAGGAACCGGATTGCAGACCAGAAGGACCAGCAGATCCGTAAACCATGATCGGCGTGGCCAATTCGGGGCGATCAAAAGCACTTGGCATTCCTCCTGTTTGATTTTCTGAAGAATCCTTGGAATCAGGATTGTTGGAGGGTATGCGTATGCATACATTCCCTTCCAACTGATAGCAAGCGCATCTATTGCGATAGCTCTTGGATCTGGAATCGGAGAAACGTACGTTGTCCTTCATTGCGAATAAATCTATGTTGGGTTTCCCCCAATGATTGAACAGATGATCCGCCACACATTGATTTAGTTGCCATTCCATAGGCAGAATGCTCATCCTTCGGCTCAATGAGTCTGCTAACAGATTCAGCCTTCCTGGAATATGAACTGCTTTCAAGGTGATCATATGATCCATGCACCAGCAAAGCAGCTTCCATGTCATCATACAGAGACTGGGCGACTTCATTCCGCCCTGGCGGTTTATGTAACTCACTACTGTTGAGTTGTCTGAATGTATCAACAAACTTCCCCTCCACTTCCTTTAAGGAATGTTCCAGGCCTAGGATTACAGCTCGTAATTCTAGCATGTTGATATGCTCCTTTGACTGATCCAGATCCCAAAGCTCTGATATTGTGGCTTTTTCCAGGCAAGCTCTCCATCCTTCCATCGATGCATCCGTAAACATTGTTACTTGAGGGTGGGAAGGGGTCAGCATGACCCCGCCTGGAGATTCTCTCTCCATCCACCAGTGAAGATGATGAATGACAGAATCTAACACTTGAATGCGCGAGTCCAGTGAACCTGAACTCTGCGTTCACTGAGTCATGAAAAACAGCTGAATCGGCCGCCTGCGCAATGCTGCCCGAGGAATGACTGGTTCCATTGAAACCTCAGATAGACTCGTGCAAGAATACAACGACTGCTGCAAACCAATTGAATGCACGAGAGGAGATTGTCCACTCTCTCCTGGGATGGATAAACATATCCTATCTCCAGATCGAAGACCTTACCCAGGTAAACAAACGTCTATGATGGAGTAAGCTCTGATTTTTGAAAGTTGATTATCCAGCCTAAATCTGTGAGAGTTTTCAAAACTATCTCCAGATTTGCTGTCAAGCTTTCTGGGTTGTGTGCTTTTAGCAACCAGTCATCAATGTAAGTGTGGGCCTCTATGTTTCTCCTGTGCAGGAAAGCTGTGACTAAGGACCACTCGAGTGAAGACCCTCGGAGCCGTCAAAATTCTGAATGGAAGAACATTGGCGTCCCTGAAAAGCAAATCTCAGAAACCGACGAAAACTCCTTGCACTGGGAATGTGGAAATAAGCGTCTTTCAGATCTATCGAAGCGGTCCACATCCCCTTCTCTAACCACAAAAACACTGATTTTATTGTTTCCATTTTGAAACTTGGTGTGTCTATAAACTTGTTTAGAGGTTTGAGGTTGAGAATTGGTTCCCCCCACACAACCCCACCACCCGGTGTTTTCTTTGTCACAAGAAACACGGCCGAATAGAAGCCCGGGCAATTTTGTGCCAGTTGAATTGCTTCTTTTAGAATTAGAGATTCTATCTCCTCTTCTGTGCACAACCGCTTGTCTGGATCTCTTGGAATTTGAGTACAGACCGGTACCAGAGACAGATGCAATGGCGGACCCATTGTCCACTCTGGACTGTATCCGTGCAAAAGCCATTGCAAGACTAAGCGGTCCTGAATTAACCGCTCTTACTCCTGAATGTGGAAAGTCAATCGACCTCCCACTGGTGCACCTAGGGTTAACGGGGTGCACATGAATTTTAGAAGTGGGTGTGTCTTTGGTACGTGTGACAGCACTAGAGTGGTACCTGTGGTAACCGAAAATTCTTTTAGGCCATTAGGCCAGGCTACCATGCGCTGCTCCCCGGTGCACGGCTGAGATGCACGGGTTGCTGCCTGACTGGCTGCACTTGGAGCGCTGGCTAACGTACAGCAGCACGCTGCTCCTGGCGCGGCCTGAACACGGCCAGCCTGCTGGCCTCTGACGCTGCCAGCACCGCCACGAGCGTACTGCTGTCAAACAGCCGAGGGATGAACACGGATGTGTTTTCTGCGCAACACTTCAAATTGTGATTGTTGACCAAGTTCACTGTCTCTTGGAGGTGCCGACAACCCTCACCTCCACACAGACCAGGGTCCGCCATCGGCGCTTGCAATAAGCGTGACTTGAGCTCCTGGGATGGGCGCAGATTGTCCAGTGCAAACGTGTGCCTCGGTTGATACCATCCTGGATGGCTCATTGGACTGTCACTGGACTAGGCTGCTGGTGAACTGAGGCTGCTACTACCCCCGATAGCAGTTGAGAGACGTGAGACAGTGCACTGATTGCTGCTCGTGAACTCTTCCTCGGTATCACGCAGTGCAGTGTTTGCTGAGTGCATAGTGCCCGAGCACAGCGCTCCCGTGTCAGCACGAGAGTCTGGCCGCGTGTCTTCAACCACAGCGTCGTTCAGTCTGGGCACTAGACCATACCGAGTTTACTGACTGGCAGTAACTCGGCAACGTCTAGCAAACTCGTGGGGGGGGGGGCCTTCGCGAGGCGATCTTTCGGTCTAATCGACTCCTCTGCCGCAGCGAACATAGCTACGATACAGCATATGGCAGAGATTGAGCCGAGGTAGTCAATGGCTTAGCCTGTAACCACGCCTGAGGGTTACTGGCGGCCGATTCATCAACGGAGAGCTCAGGTCTGACAGCGAGGAGTCTGTGAATTGCTGATGAGCAGCGGGCCCTCATCATCTTCAATGGCATTCACAGGTGGGGCCGTGGAGGAGGTTACAGTCGTACCCGACTTCCCGGGGAATGCATACGGGCCTACGAGGGCTGGCATGACACTCTCCATGGGCAGGCCGCATACCGGGGCCACGCTCATGTGAGGGGCATAAGCCATACTAGCGCACTCCTGGGCATCCGTATAAGATTCCACGGCTAAGCATGGTATCTTATACGGGCGGCCGTCTGCTCCAAAGCAGCCCACAGGTTGAATCATGAAACCCGCTCCCGAGGGAATGCTATCATAGGTGCGAGTGGCTACACTCCTCATGAGGGGAGTGTAAACGCTCGCATCCATGGCTTCATGATTGTCCCGTTGGCCGAGTAGGTAGTCTTTGTTATCTTCCTGGTCGGGAAAGTTAGACTCCGGGTTAGCAAAGAAAGCTAACCCAGACTGACCAGGAGAATGTCTGTAGGCAGATGATGAGGGTACTCGCGAGTGATCGTGGTCAGGCCCACTGGTCGGGTCCCGCCTGATGCTACTCGCCCTGCTGGATCACCAGGCGATGCGAACATCAAGCCTGGGTCCAAGTCGGCCGCCCCTGGCTCACTAACTTTGCCCGAACTAGGAGGGCATGATCCAGGGATGGGGCTACTTGCTCTGAGGTCGATGCGCAGGAAGTTGAAACACCTGTGCCGGCAACATGCCGCGAAGCATGTCAGGCATCAGGTCCTTCAAAGTCCTGTGCATCTCACTCACTAACTCTACCTTGAAGGTCTCCAGCTCACCCTTCTCGGAGGCCTTCTTCTTACCCTTCTGCTCCTTCCTCCCCCTCTTGCCATCCACTGCCAACATCTTCGCCTGATAACAGAATTCAGAGGTTAGATCCCCCCCCCCCCCTCTTTACAAACAGCACATTTGTTAGATAGCCTACAATCGGTGCAAGATGGGCAGAGGTGGGGGAAGAATCTAGCCTTAAGATGCTTGACATAATGACTTGTGCAAAGGTAGCCATACGAAGAGAACGAGTATTTTAGTTTGTTAATTCTGTTAAAATTTTAAATAAAAAAACTTGAGAGAGAAGACAACCACTTTTATTACTGACAACCCCGAAGGGACAGGTGTCTTCATAAAAAATAAGGAATAAAAAACCACAGCCAGGGATAACATGAGAATGTCAGAAAGAAGAGAGAGACTGATTATGACACCCAGTTATCTCTACATATTCATAACATAATAATGATAATGACATCAAGAGATCCTCTTTTATAATGTCAAGGAAAACTGGCTGATTATGACATCAAACCTCAATGCAAAAGCCCATTCAAGGGGAGGAGAGATCAGGTTATGAATGCAAGAAATACCTAGGACTACATACATTCATCACTCAAGAATAATATAATACTATAATTATATATCCGAGAACCCAAACATAACCACAAGAGACAATACAGTACAATAAGGATGGCAGCAAAAATAGAAAAAAATTTCAAATAAATAGGTGCCATAATTAATGAACTACCTTATCCTGAGCACAGGAAAACCATCCTCTTGTGCAGAAATCCCCCCACAGACCCCCCTTGCGGGTTGGTCTGTTGTTTTATTAACCACTATAAAAACATACTTACCGTTCAATCACCACTTGCTAAATCAATTATTTGCATTTTGCTATCAGAATAAGATTTTTATGCCTGCATACACACCTCCCCATGCCTAATCCTATTCCTATGGACCCTCAACCAGGCTACTGGTTGAGTCCCATCTCCAGCCTATCATCAGGTATAGACTGGCACTAGTCTATACTCACCTCATAGTGACGCTTGTCGCTAAGCGCGCTCGCGCATGCGCATTAGAGCCCAAATAGGAAACAGATTCACTTTTCTAAATTTAAGTGCAAAATATTTAAAGTCTGATTCTCAAATCTTACCACGCGGGGTGGTTGAGGCCGGGTCGTAGTGATTGAACGGTAAGTATGTTTTTATAGTGGTTAATAAAACAACAGACCAACCCGCAAGGGGGGTCTGTGGGGGGTTGTTATTACACCACAAAAACATCCATTACCGTTCAATCACTACTTGCTAAACCCGTAGATTTGGTCAGTGCCCCCTGTCCACATAAGGTGGGAGGAGATTAGAGAATCAGTAAACCAGGATAAAAATCAAACCAATCTTATCCCAATGTTAATAACATAACATAATAGTGCATTTAGCTCAATCACACCGTGATTAGCAAATAAGAACAACTTGAACTTAAAGAAGTAAATAAAAACCAAAAGAAGACTCTCACCATTTCTCACAGACGCATAGTCCTAACGAAAATGGTGGGAAGTGCTTGGTAAATAGTCTTCGGATTTTTTAGTTAAGAAACAAGGATAAAATTAAATCAATCTTATCCAAATGTTAACAACATAACCTAATAGAGCATTTAGCTCAATCACACCGTGATTAGCAAATAAGAACAACTTGAACTTAAAGAAATAACTAAAAACCAAAAGAAGACTCTCACCATTTCTCACAGACGCATAGTCCTAACGAAAATGGTGGTAAGTGCTTGGTAAATAGTCTTCGGCTTTTTTATTTAACAAAGAAGGATAAAATTAAACCAATCTTATCCAAATGCTAATAACATAACCTAATAGTGCATTTAGCTCAATCACACCATGATTAGCAAATAAGAACAACTTGAACTTAAAGAAATAAATAAAAACCAACACAAGACTCTCACCATTTCTCACAGACGCAGAGTCCTAACGAAAATGGTGGGAAGTGCTTGGTAAATAGTCTTCGGCTTTTTTTAGCTAAAAGTGGAAATGTTATGAAAGAAGGAAGCTGCTGCACTCTGGTCATTGAGATAAAAGGATGTAAAGGTGTATTCACATTTCCCTCCTGCCACCTGCATGATCTCATCTAAAGACAAACACTCAAAAAGAGCGAAAGAAGTAGCCCTACCTCTAACGTCATCGGATTTAATAAGGGAGAGATTAACTTGATCCGGTGAGGCTATCTCATAACAAGGCTTAATTATTCTCTCAAAAATCCATCTGTCAATCGAAGAATTTGAGAGCGGCTTAGATAACTCTTCCTCGTAGGAAAAACATAAATGAGATGGATCAACTCTTATAACCTCTGATCGCTGATTGAATGTTCCTAATGCCCTAATAGGACACCAAAATTTTTCGGATGGCGACAGACGAAAAAGATTTTAAAAATGATCGGACTAGCGGGATAGCGGTTAGTTTGAGTTTTAGATACAAAATTCCTTCTGGGATATCAAACCAAGCCGTCTCCTGAAACTATAAATCTCTCCTTTTCAGCAGAAAGAGCATGAATCTCTTGAACGCCTTCTAGCAGAGGCTGTAGCAACAAGAAAAAACAGCTTTGACAATTAAAAACAAAACCAAGCTTACTACTAGTAGAATAAATAGGTTTAAAATGGCGACCTGCCAAAACTTGAAGAACCAAAGCCCAACTCCAGGAAGGTACATGCTTAGCAATCTGAGGACGAATATTACTTAGACCTCTAATAAAGCCATTAAAAGTCTTAGTATCCTAGTATACTGGAAGAAGAAGAGGGAAATCTACCAGAAAATCTAGAAGGTCTAAAAACCAAATCCTCTTTGGCCAAAAGGGAGCTATCAGAAGAATTTCGCAAACCTGATCCTTGACCCTCTTCAAAACTAACTGAATCAAAATCGTTCGAGAGAAGGCATAGGCGAACATTCCTGTCCACTACTGAGACAGAGCATCCACCCCCAGAAAAGGATACATGTAAAAGAAGATCTGAGCATTCAGAGAGGCCGCGAACAGCTCTACTAAAGGACAATCCATAAAACTAAACCTCATTCCTCCTTCTAAAAACGAAAGAAAAACCCCATGGCAATGACTGACCGAATCGAGATTTAGAAACCTAACAGACAATCCAACCAATGCACAGAAGCCTGGATCTACTTTCCAATGAATAGTCTCTTCTCTAGACTCCTTGCCAATCATAGACAAGCAACAACCCCTCTAAAGCTAATAGCTTCTAATAATAAGGAACAGAAGACCATTTTGGAAGAAGAGACTACATAGAAGGATTCTAGATCCAAGAATATCTAGCCCCTTTTAATAAGGACCCCCTTAAAGAAGTGTCAAACTTACTATATGCTCATAGAAAACACATAGATTACATATGCCAAAAATCCTGGGCTATATCATAATGCTTAGTCCTCACTAAATAGGTAACTCACGTTTATTATGGATATTTTAATAATACCGCTTACTCTGAATGGAGACCAAAAAGGGTCATATCAGTATAGCCTAACTTATTAATAATGCTAGACTCTGCAAAAATTATAGATAATATTATTTACAGAGATTTAACCAGAGATTGTGGCAAACCAAAACCCCATAGTAAGTCTATGGGAGTGCTTATAGTCAAGATATAGCCAAATCATGTGCCCGAGATCTACATGAGCTACAGGAAAGTTACTAGTGATGACCGTCATCACAATTCTATGAAAAGAATACATGACAAGTTCCTGATAAAAGAACTATGGCCAACATTATACTATTTAATTTAACCATCGTATAACAATGGATATAATAAAAATTTGCATTGAATACATCAACGGTTGCCTAGCCGCTCGGGCTTGCTGATAAATAAGATCTCCTAAACAATTCGATATTTATGCCAAGACGCAGAAACTTAAAAGATTTTACTAAATTTATTGATTCTTATATTTATAGTCTTAGCATCAATAATTTCATCTTTGTACTAACAAATGACATTGTGTTAGAAATCCCAAAGAAAGGAAAGATTGAACACTGATACTAGATATTAACTGAGTGAATACTGAATTTTGCAGCCGACATATTACAACTGTAATATCTCTGGACTTGCAAAGATTTAGAAAACATTTTGACCGAAAATAGTTGGTGGATGCTTAAATCCAAAGATTCTCGTCCACTCTTCCCCCCTCCAACGCAACCCCAACCCCACTCCAACCGGCCCGCCACCAGCCCCCCCCACAACAATCTCAACGAGCAAAAACCCAATACTCACCGAATAGTCCGGGAATAATCCGACCGAAAATTGCCGGTGGCATCACCAACAACCCTCAGCCAAACTGCACCCAAAATACCCAACAAATCCCGAGCCCCCCGCCCCCCACCCGAACCACCGTCCGAAGGCCCGCAGCAACCCAGTTAAAATAGAGCAAAAATTACGCTATAAAAGGAAAAACAAACAAAATCTGGAATAAATGAAAACAAAACGAACTCACCGAAACTATGTCAACGCAGAAGAAGAATCTGACTCATATTCCTCCTCCCTGCCCCCTTATCCGATTGATTATCTTTTCTAAGCGAATAATGTACTTGTAGACATTAATCCTGTACTCATAATGATCCTATGAAACCTCTATTGAATCTAATTCTTTTCAGCGACTGACAAAATTATACTACGATTTACTTAAAAATCAGGGTTATCCCATCCACAAATAAACTCCCTTTGGTTAAATAAATATGTCAACCTGCCGACATAAGAGGTAAAAGGAGCGAGAAAAAAGGCTGAATGGCCCGAAGACAACTGGCCATCTAAAGTTGGATGAAAGCAAAAATCGTATCTCGAAATAATGCGTAAAATACACACTGACTTATCGGCTGATGAAATGCGCATATAAAATAATCCGCAACAAAATCCCATACAGTAACCAGTCAGGAGAGTCTTTAATTACGTTGAAAATTCTCCCTGATAAACGAATAAATGTCTGAATAGACTACAATGCCAAGAGAGACTACAAGACTGGCAATGACTTGGTATGAATATTTTCAGCCATTAAACATTCCCAATATTAAACAAATAAGGAAATAAGACTAATTCTTAGGCAAGAAGATGACTAGATTATAGGAAAGCGGGTGTGGAAAAAGGGAAACGGAAATGCATAAACCGGAAGTATACTACCGGACACTGATCAAAATCCTACAACCCGGATGTACAAAATTACCGGAAGAGGAAGCTCAAAAACCGGAAATGGATGAACAATGAAATGCCGGGTAAAACCGGAAATGACCCTATCCCCGGCTGTACGAAAACCGGATGTGGAAAAAAGGAAAAGGAAATGGATAAAACCGGAAGTAGACTACCGGAAACTGATCAAGATCCTACAACCCTGCTGTACAGAATAACCGGAAGAGGAAACTGAAAAAACGGAACCGGAAATTGATGAACAATGCAATGCCGGGTCCAACAGACCCGGATATGCATTCTTCCGGAAGCTCTCCTGAAACCGGAAATGGAAATCGGAAGTCTATCCAGGTCTGGATGACCCGGAAGTACACCCGTAAGACCGGAAGCGGAAGTGTACTGACTAGCGTCCAAACCGGAAACGGAAACGCCTCTGCCGGAATTCGAAAATAAAAGGAGTCCTCAGACTCCGGATGTCCGGAATGGCTGGAAGCGCTAATAGAACCGGAAACGGAAGTAGGTACCAGATCTCTAGGACCCGGATGTCCTACATAACCGGAAGACAGACCGGAAGTGACCGAACGGAAGTGGTAACTGGATCTTACCGACCTGGATTACCCACTAAACTGGAAGTCCTACCGGAAACGGAAACCACCGAAGAAGGAACCGGATCTTGAAGACCCGGATGTCTTGCTAGAGCGGAAGTTCGGACGGAAAAAGACTGAGATGCGGAAAACGGAAGTAAACCCGAGTCCACCACAACGGAACTTAACGACCGGAACCACCGTAAAACTGGCATTCTCATAAGGACTGGCCGTATGGACGCCGGTTTCAGCCGACGCCACCACACTTGAGGGTTATGCCCGTCACCCTCAAGTCTTATGTGGATTTTATCTGGTGCACTGCATCGAGCACACCTTCAAGAGCTTGGATGCTCTTGACTTCTGCTTTGGTGACACTAACCTGCCTCGAGGTTAGAGGGGCCGACTTTCCCCATTTGCGGAAACGCCCGCTAGCCTTCGGGCTATCCTCCGAACTTGAAGAACTTTCTTGCTTATTTGGCCTCCTTAATAGCAGAAGATATTTGCTCATCGAGAGATTTAGTCAGCACCGAGGCAAAAGATTGGAACCTCGCAAAAAGTGCCAACACGGCGTCAGAATTTCCTGACGAGTTTCCCCCCTCCATTGCTACCGATAAAGGAACCGAAGATTGAGCAAAGGAAACAGCCTTTGCCTTGCTAGCAACGGAGGAAATGGACGGACGACCAGAGGGCAGCGATTGTGACAGACAAATCTTTAAAAATCAAATCAAAATGCTTTCGCTACCGAAACCGGCCACCCTTTACAAATTCCACACATAGAATTGGGTGTACCGGATGTACACTTCGCACAGATGTGCCCGGCGAACTCGATAGAGTGATGACGATCACATTTTGACGATGAACACTTTGCCTTATCTGACAATTCGTTACAGGCTCTAGAAATGGACTGGACATTATTAATGATGATGATGAAGTAAGGATAGGCATAATAATCAAGATACCATGAAGCAAAACGATCTTCGCGAAAACCGGTAATATATAAAATTCGTCTATAAGATACCATATAAACACAATTGTACTTCCTAGACGTAACTTAGGGAGGATTGACTTCATATTGGGCATATTCTTCCGAGATATAAAGTCAAAAGGTATCACTGACACAGCGCAAAACACAAAAACGTATACAAATATTTTTAGACAACTATTCTGCCTGCAGAATAATTGAAAAGTGAATCTGTTTCCTATTCGGGCTCTAATGCACATGCGCGAGCGCGCTTAGCGACAAGCATCACTATGAGGTGAGTATAGACTGGTGCCAGTCTATACCTGATGGTAGGCTGGAGATGGGACTCAACCAGTAGCCTGGTTGAGGGTCCATAGGAATAGGATTAGGCATGGGGAGGTGTGTATGCAGGCATAAAAACCTTATTCTGATAGCAAAATGCAAATAATTGATTTAGCAAGTAGTGATTGAACGGTAATGGATGTTTTTGTGGTGTAATAACAACACGTCCATACCATCCGCGGAGTCTGTAGAGTCTGATGATGGGGATGGAACAAAAGGAGGGAGATATTTTTCGTTTTATATCTCAGACCCGTAGACATGTCAGATGATAAGTCAGAAAGAAAGGAGATGTGATCAACTTCTGAATGAAGAACAGGAGCTCTACCATCCTAAGATGAGCCTGTGGACACAAAGACAAGGGATTAGTAGAACTTAGGCGCTGGGATACTTTAATAAGGATTACCAGCGCCTAAAAATGCGCTAACGCCACGTTGGCCGCGAATGAAAACCGGTAACATATAAAAGTTACAAGTCTTAAATAATATATGGACCAATATCACCTTAATGGATGATGAGGCAGACTCTTCCGATGCTTTGGATTCAGCCATAGTGAAATGGATGAAAGAAAATGAATGAAAATTCAACAAAATAGAGCTTGAAATTGTTTTCAATGTTGCTGATAAGCCAATATGTTAGAAAACGGAAGTACCAGTATGCACATGCACAGAGGTGGGGTCTGACATGTGCATGACTGTGCACACTCCACCTGCCCAGTAGGGGCATCTAACTTTATAATTCTGAATATTATTGAATTTAGAGCCAACATAGTAGTATATCAAGAGTGTTAGGGAGGTAAGTACATGTATGGTCTCGTGTGAAACAAGAGTTCCGCAAACGGCGCATAAGACCCCGCCATGATGACAAACCAATAAATGAGAGCTATCAGAAAATATTTATTTCTTCCTCAGACCCAGACCAGTCATCCTTATGAAGTGTCAAAGCCATCCGTTAAATGGTCAAGGAGGTATCGTCCATAAACCAATTTTCAAGATGTCCGCCGTTGACTGACAGTCATATTGGATTTTGGATTATCGTAAATTTCGATAAGTTTCTTCCCCAGACATATTCCAACGACCCTATGAAGTGATCCGATAAGTGGTAATGGAGATATCATCCAGAAACCAACTTTCAAGATGGCAGACCGTGGCTGGCTGCCATTTTGAAGTTCGGATCATCGTAAATTTCAATAAGTTTCTTCTCCAGACCTAGTTCAACCACCCTATGAAGTTTCAAAGCGATCCGATAAACGATAACAGAGTTATTATCTGGAAGCCAATTTTCAAGATGGCCGCTGCTGGCCATCTTGGATTTCGGATCATTGTCGATTTCGATAGGTTTCTTCACCAGACCTCGTCCAACCACTCCATGAAGTTTCAAAGCGATCCGATAAACGGTAACGGAGTTATCATCCGGAAACCAATTTTCAAGATGGCCGCTGGTGGCCATCTTGGAATTCGGATCATTGTCGATTTCGATAGGTTTCTTCCCAAGACCTAGTCCAACCATTCGATAAGTTTCAAAGTGATCCGATAAACGGTAACGGAGTTATCATCTGGAAACCAATTTTCAAGATGGCCACCGGTGGCTGGCAGCCATCTTGGATTTCGGATCATCATCGATTTCGATAGGTTTCTTCCCCAGACCAGTCCAACCACTCTATGAAGTTTCAAAGCGATCCGATAAACAATAACAAAGTTATCATCTGGAAACCAATTTTCAAGATAGCCACCGGTGGCTGGCGGCCATCTTGGATTTCGCATCATTGTAAATTTCAATAGGTTTCTTCACCAGACCTCGTCCAACCACTCCATGAAGTTTCAAAGCGATCTGATAAACGGTAACGGAGTTATCATCCGGAAACCAATTTTCAAGATGGCCACTGGTGGCCATCTTGGAATTCGGATCATTGTCGATTTCGATAGGTTTCTTCCCAAGACCTAGTCCAACAACCCTATGAAGTTTCAATGCGATCCGACAAATGGTAACAGAGTTATCATCCGGAAACCAGTTTTCAAGATGGCCACCAGTGGCTGGCGGGCATCTTGGATTTTGGATCATCGTCGATTTCGATAGGTTTCTTCCCAAGACCTAGTCCAACCACCCTATGACATTTCAATGTGATCCGACAAACGGTAACGGAGTTATCATCCGGAAACCACTCTGCCGCCCGCCCGGATGGCGCCATTACATAATACTTGGAGGGGTATAAAAGTGGCTGACACGCTGAACTCGATAGATGTATTTATTTGATGGAAATACTCTCCATAATCCTTTTGCATATAATTTTACCGGCTTTCTCAGACGCAACCAATTTCAAGCCATGCCCCGCCCATTTCTAGTTAAGCTCCACCCACTTTTTTGTGTTGGAATCAATTTTGAACTTTGAAATCTGAATTCCCAGAATCTAAATTTCAATACAGGTAGGCAACAGTTCCCCATCAAATTAGATTCAAACTGTTCAGAAGAATGTTTATTAACCCTTTAACACTCATATCAGCCAAAAAGGGCTTCTTGCAGGGGTATTGAGAAATGTCCATTTGCAGAGCAAGAGAAGACTATTCTTGAAAATTTACCACTGGAATGACTGGCTTGATAACCGAGCCAGTTATTCCATTGGTAAATTTTCAAAAATAGCCTTCTCTTGGACTGCAAATGGACATTTTGAATGAAAGAATTTAAATTTTCATGAACAAATTTAAGTGTTAAAGTGTTAAATTGTAAATTCAGACATTCAATTCGTCCACCACTGAGAGACTTTTCTATTTCCATCACAGAGCTATACATCATTATGACTGTGACGTCAGCTACCTAAGGACGTAATAGAGGAATCCTGTTTTAGCTATTCCCCGCACATCTTTAGCTAACCCCCACCCACACTTCACCTGTGTTGGAATCGATTGATCCTTGAACTCCTTAACTATCAATTTCCAGAAAGCTATACAGGTAAGCTGTTGAATACATTGAAACTAATTTGACTAGTGCCTATGGCAGCATCAGCGGCCAGTCAAACTAGTTTCGAAATATTCCACAGCATGTTTATCAAACAGTAGACATACAATTTGTACAACAACACTTAGTCTGGCATCAATTAAGCGTTCCAGACAAACTTAGCTATGCCATTCATGACGCAATTGGTTATGACATTATTATACATATCACATAGTTGTTTATTACGTCGTAATGGTCATATGATTGATGGATAAATGCCTTCCTGAACTCAACCCAGATTTTACTTTATATACATTAAGATTTATAACATTAGCTATAAGGTTTAAGAATAGGGGTTGGGAGGCGAGCAAGGGCACTCTCCTTCATGCATGCACTCATCCAACCCCACTCAGGCACCACATGCATACACACAAATGCACACACCCCACCACAAAATGCAATGCACATACATATGAACTCATGTATGCACGCACGCACAAGTGTCCTGCTTTATTTCACCTTAAGAAGTGCGTGAATGTCTGGGATTTTCTTCCGACACTGAGGAACAGTGTTCTGTTTATGATCTGTATGACTGGATTTATCAGGTGCCACATCTTTTACAAGCCTTGTATCCTGTTAACAAAACACTCAGGATTCATAATATTCTTAAAGAAAGTCCGAATCCAAGACGTTTAACTTCTTTTACAAATGTATTTAACTCTATAACACTCATGATGGACCAAAATGGCATCTGTAGTTGTACTGAGATATGTCAAATTGTAAACCAAGAGATGACCGTTGAAGATTGACCGCTGGAATTTAGTCATTCTGGCGGTAAATCTTAAAAAATAATCATCTCTTGCACTGAAGATTGACACTTTCGGTGAGAAAATGTGAAATTTCTTGAACAAATTTGAAGGTTAAAGAGTTAGTATCCAAGTTGACCAAAAGTGGACTTTGCAGTTTTGAGAAATTCGTCGAGTGCCGTAGACAGTCAATCGCAACATTTCAAAAACAGTCTTCTCATGACCGGCAAATGGACATCCACGAAGCACAAATGTTGACAGTTCAAAGTTCACTCATTATAACACCATGTACTTTGAAACCTTTAATGGTCAAGACTTTTCAAGAAAATGTTAATTTTTTTAGTGAATGGCCATTTGCAGGCCAAGACTATTTTTGAAAATTTACCACTGGAATGCCTGGCTCGATAATCGAGCCAGGCGTTCTAGTGATAAATTTTCAAATATAGTCTTCCTCAAGGCCACTGCAAAGACTGGTTTTTGCCGGCTTAACCATTAAAGAGTTAATGATCAAATACTAAGTTTCACAAAAATATCCAGTTTTCTCCGGATCTCACTAAATTTAAGTATTTTCATGTCAATTAAAGTCCTTCAAAAAAAATTCTGAACTCAAGCTCATTAACCTTTACCACGCTGATGTCAAGATTTACAATTTTATCAAATTAAATTAAAAGATGAACTGGTGTTCATTTTTCAAACAAATTTCGTGGAAGATGTTGTTGCAGACAGCCACATCGTCCACCAAAATTGTTGAACAATGTACACAAGTTTCCCTGGTATTGACGCAGTAAAAGGTAGAATATTGACATCAGAGAGGTAAGGGTTGAGCACTTCCACTGATCTCTATGAACCCTGTCAGCCATGATCACTTATCCCATTTAATACAACACTACTGATTAGATATACCGTTTGCTTGAAAAATGTGAGTAATATTAAGATAATAACCGCTTCCTGGCAAATTATTTTCAAAATATTTAACAGATATATTACCTATTTGGGAGCTTTAGCTCTTTATTCCCCAAATTTGTTCACAAATATTTCAATTTTCTCATAGAAAATGAACATTTGTTGTCCTAACAAAATAATTTGAAAATTTATCACTGGAATGTCTGGCTTGATATTCCAGCATTTGGTATATTTAAAAAAATAGTCTTCTTCAAATTATGTACATTTCTCAAGATGCCTGCAGAATCCGTCTTTAGCCAGCTTGAATGTTAAAGGGCTAACAAAGGACGCATGATCTCGGACATTAGTGACATATATGCCTTTAAAATTTTTAATGTTCAAGATTTATCAAGAAAATTAAAAATATCACTGTGAATGTCCATGTTTAAGATATTACCACTGGAATGACTGGCTCGATAATCGAGCCAGTCATTCCAGTGGTAAAATTTCAAATATAGTCTTCGCTTGGCATTCAAATTAATATTCCTCAGAACAACTACAGAGACCAGTTTTGGTCGGTTAGATAATTACGGGGGCATGGATGCAAATCCGTCAAAACAAGATAATTGGCTTTAGTTTTTTAAAGGAGATAACTCTGGCAAACACAGACAAAATTCAGCGAAACGCAATAACAATGGACAACTTGTCATAGAAACTTCAAAATTAAGTACGAATCCAAATGGCATTCAAAAGCTATTTTATAGCTCTAGAAATGAATATGCATGGATGGGACCTCATTTTTAGGTTTAAGATCTACTGGCAATCCGTCAGGTGGCGTGAGGGGACAATGGACATATCTAACTTATTACTTACCTTGTAGTGCCACCACGGTGTCCAGACTTCAACAAGGTTTGCTAATCTGCCATCTCTGAGCATATCTTTAAACTCTAGTTTCTCTTTATCTGTGAGCTGTGACCATATCTGATCGGTGTCGTTATCCAGGTCCAGTCCTGTGAGCCTGTCAGCGAGCTCTGCCTCTGGGAATACCAGTCAATACTACATTAACCACTTTACATGTAACTCTTTCAGGACGAAGCCAGCAAAAACCAGCATGGGCACTGGTCTTGAGGAATGTCCATTTGCAGGCCATATGACATCATATAAAATCTAAGTGCTATCATAAATCAACACATCAAATGTGGGCCCCTGGATCACTACGCATGAAAAGCTTTGGAACAGCAACCATTTAATGGCCAAATTTGGTTAAGAAAATCTAAATATTTGTCCACTGAATGTCCATTTGCAGGTCAAGAAGACCATTTTTGACAAATTACCACTGGAATGACTGGCTCGATGACCGAGCCAGTCATTCCAGGGTTAAATTTTCAAAAATAGTACTTTGTTGGCTTGCAAATGGACATTGAATAAGCATATGTTTTGATTTTCTTGAGCAAAGTAGACATCAAAGCGTTAAAAGAGTACTGAATAGAGGGAGGGATTCATTTCTAGCCCCACTCCTCCACCCCTACATAAGCTCCAAGGGCATAATTTAGAATTTGATATTTGCATAGCATGTATTGCTATGCAAACTACAAATTGTATAGCTATCGGCAAAAATGTATAGCAATGGCTTCCAGTCATATTAATTTCAAAATATTCAACAAAATATGGTATCCATGTACATTGTAAAGAATGTACTTTTTCAGGGATTTGTTGTTAAAAGGGTTAATGATAGAATTTTGAAAATCAATGATAAATTGCAATCGCGTACAAATTTTGCATAACAAATACAGCTATGCATGTTGCAGAATGTATAGCAACTGCTTAAATATGTGTAGCAAATTGAGATGCGATACCAGATAAATTATGCCCTGGCTCCGCTCTGCATTTGCCCATCAGAGGAGGAGGCATCAGCCTGGTGTAGTGGCCAGCACTTAGGACTACTTAAAACCCTGTTCGTGCCTGAGTTGTGGCATATCTCACCACCGTTGGAAACATGGCCAATCTCCTTTGTTCCTTACCTCTCTTCACCCAGGAGTATAACTGGGTACTAGTGTAAAAGCTGAAAAAGCTACCAATAATAGACTGAACTAAAACCAGCATAGATATGGCATGAATGGGACCTGCAATCAGGGACTAGATAGAGTCCAGTCAAGGAAATAACTTGTTGACCATCAGAGAAAAGTGATAAACATCAATCAAGCATGAAAATAAGGTGCCTGTCAAGGACATTGCCAGGCACCAAACTATCAAATGTCAGGCACAGTCTTGCCAGTTCCTGACATTTTGTCAGGTACAGATTTAAACAGTTCCAGTAGTTGCAGTGTAACCAGTAGGAGCTAAATGTAAATATCATCTTGCACTCCACAATCACATGGGTAACTCACATACCAAATTTGGTTGCAATTTAGCCACTCTTATGTGAGCCGCGCCTCAAAGCGTTAAAATTGTACTCATATTAATTAATCCTTTAATGGCCAAGATTTTTAATACAATTATAATTTTTATTGGCCAAGATAAAATTTTTTTTTTTAAATTTGAAATTGAAAATAAAATAAATCTGTTCTCCGGCAAATGTAATGGACCTTTCCGGTTTTAGCTATGCCCCGCCCATCTCTAGCTAAGCTCCTCCCACACCTCACTCATGTTGGGATCGATCGATCTCTGAACATCCTGACTATCAATTTCCAAAAAAACTACACAGGTAAGCTGTTGAATATTTTGAAACTAATTTGACTGGGTGTTGTTGCTGCCTAAGGCAGCAACAGCACCCAGTCAAATTAGTTTCAAAATATTCAACAGCATGTTTATTAAATAGCAAAGAATTACAAAAACATACAATTCATACAACGTGTCGGACCATTTGAGATTTGATGACGTTCTATATGGAACCCTTTGTGACGTAATGATTATGACATCATCATACATGCGCTGAGCTGATTATGTCATCTTACGAGGTCTGATGATGGATGGATACTCTGGAAAGGTGAATTAATTTTCCTCAGGAACACGGCAGAGACCATTTTCATTTAGTTTCCCTTTTTACTTAGCTAATGTCCATTTGCGAGGCAGGAGAAAAATATTGTTTTAATGTTTAGGCCATACCAATTCATTTTGTTTGTTTTACAAAACCCTCCTAATGTAATTTTTTCATATATCTTTTAAAAAAAACCAATGCTGAAGTTTTACTGCATTATTTTCAACATTCTTTCCATCTACATGTAACAATATTTGGTAGCCAAATCATTATCACTCAGAACACCTCCGAATTTTGTGTAACTCTGTTCTCTGTAGCTTTGTTAACCCTTTAATGGCCAAGCCCGTCAAAATGGCCTTGCAATGGCCATGAGGAAAGTCCATTTTGCAGAACAAGGGAAAAGTAATTTTGAAAATTTACAACTGAAATTGGTGGCTCATTTAAAAAATAGTCTTCTCTTGGGTTGCAAATGGACACTCACTGAGAAAATGTTTTGGATTTTCTTGATCAATCTTGACTGTTAATAAGATGAGAAGATTAATACTGTAATACGGTAGCTGAAAGCTTCTGAGTTTGAAATTGTGCATTATTTCTTTTTTTGCCCATTTTTTCGTAAAACAAATCATTAAATTTGTATGGCTTTACCGCTGGAATGACTGGTTCATTTATTCACTGTAACTGGTGTACAATAAAGGGTTAATTTGACATAGGAGTAGTTAACCATTTAACGGCCAAAAACGGCGTCTGCAGTGGTCTTGGGAAATGTCCATTTGCAGACCAAGAGAAGACTATTAAAAAAAATTTACCACTGGAATGACTGGTTCAATAACTGAGCCAGTTATTCCAGTGGTAAATTTTCAAACAGTCTTCTCGTGGTCTGCAAATGGACATTTTCTATGAGAAAATTGGAATTTTCTTGATCAAATTCAAGTGGTAAAGGGTTAATAAACAAGAGCCATTAGAAGACGGCACACACACACCCACCCAACCCCCCGCCCCACAATTTTAAGTTAATCCATTGAGACCTCTAGGAGTTGCGTTGACAAGAAATGATTGTCAGAGATGGACGGACAGACATAGATTTTGGACAGCTGGATGAACGTACAGGTGAAGGGATGGCACATCTTCATGTGGTTATGATAGTACTTAGCAAGTTTCAAAAGAATCGCAGCTAAACTGGAGGAGTTGCGCTGACAAGAAATGATTGGCAATACAGTTTATGTATCAGCTTTAAGATATTTAAAGGGTGATAACTCTGCAGGAATAATTTTTTGGCTGTGAAAAAAGCATCTGCACATGATACTGATAATGTGGATGAAACTTTAAGCTAATCCATTGAGACCTCTAGGAGGAGTTGCATTGACAAGAAATGATTGTCAAAGATGGATGGACAGACAGATGGACATACATACATTTTGGACAGACGGATGGATGTACAGGTATACGGATAGCACATGTGCACCTTCATGTGGTAATGATACCACTTACTAACTTTTAAGAATCAGAGCCAAACTGTAGGAGTGAAATGATTGGCAATGCAGTTTATGCATCAGCTTTAAGATATTTAAAGGGGGTGGGGGGGGGAGAGAACTCTGTAATAAAAAATTTTTTGGCCGCGAAAAAAGCACATGCACTGATAATGTAGACGAAATTTAAAGTTAATCCGTTGAGACCTCTAGGAGGAGTTGCGTTGACAAGATGGGGGGGGGGGGGGGGAACAGATGGACATGCTGATCGCTATATCACACACCACACCCCCCTCCAGATGGGGGGAGGGGAGATAAAAACCATGATTTTTAGTTGTGACGTGCAACTACATCATGTCTGTCAAATTTTTTGACATTTTTGTCAAAGCTGCCTATGGCTTATCCGCACAACGATAGCGTTCTCGCTCTTATTTAGTACAAAATCAATCGCAATGTTTCATCGCAAATATTGTGTGAGCCGATACAGTGTAAAAAGAAAAAGATTCACCATCATCATCCGAATCCAGATCTGGATGCTCCTCTTCCAACCTAGATAACATGTCCAGGACTTGTTGACGATCCTCTGCACTGAAACCACACAAAATATAACTCCATAAGCCAGAGAAAACTGTAACGTAAGTGGTCTAGGGATTAATTCGTGTAACAGAAACCTGTCCACAAGTGATCAAAAGCTATAATTTTAAGTCAAACTTTCCATCTAATCATATAAAGATTACCTTAATGTGGAATGAAGACTATTTTTGAAAATTTACTACTAGATTGATGAGCCAGTAATTCCAGAGGTACATTTTAAAAAGAAGTTTTCCCTTGCCATGTAAATGGAGATTTCTCAATACCATTGCAGTGGCCAGTTTGAGGCAGATTTACCATTAACCTGTTAACATTCATATCAGCCAAAAATGGCTTCAGCAATTGTCTTGAGAAATGTCTATTTGCAGAACAAGAGCAGACTATTTAAAAAAATTTACCACAAGAATGACTGGCTCGATAATCGAGCCAGTCATTCCAGTGATAAATTTTCAAACATAGACTGTTGGCCTGTAAATGGACAATTAATACGGAAATATTTTGATATTCCTGACAAACGTTAGCCATTAAGGGTTAAAGCTTACAGACCAGAAAGGACAAATTCTTCCTGAAGTAAGGAATATTCTGTTATTTTGAAGCTAACTTGATCGGGAGCTATTGATCCCCTATGGCAGCAACAAATTCCAGTCAAATTGATTTTAAAATAGTCAACAACGTTGAATTCGCTGAAGTAAATTGTTGACCCTTTAACACTCAATCTGCCCAAAACCGACTTCTTCACTCACTGTTCAGCGGTCTTAAAAAATGTCCATTTACAGAATATGACAGACCCAGAGAACAGTATTTAAAAAAATTTATTACTGGAATGACTGAGCTGGTCATTCCAGTGATAACTTTTCAAAAATACCCTTCTTATTGACTGCAAATAGACATTTTCTAAGAGAAAGTTAAAATCTCAAACAAATTTAAACGTTAATAATCATTTAACACTCAAATTTGTTGAAGAAAATTTCACCTTTTTTCAGAGAAAATGTCCATTTGCAGACCAAGAGATGAAGTTTTGAAAATTTTCCACTGGATTGACTGGCTCGTTTTTTTTCCAAAATAGTCTCTTGGTCTACAAATGGACATTTCTCAAGACCACCGAAGAAGCTGATATGAGGGTTGAATAAAACAAATTACAAATCTTTATGCAATTCTTACCGAACATTTATGTCCTTGAGATTTTCTAAGACGCAGTCCTGGTAGAAATTCTCTGAGCATGCAAGATGTTCCTGGCATTGATAGCACTTCAGTGAGCAGTAACTGATATTACACCGTGGACATGTGTACTTAGCCACATTCTTCACACACCTGTAAGATAATACAATCACATTAATGTGTCACTAAAGCCAGGAGTAGGATTCCATTAACATACAGTACACCACAAACATAACGTATGAAAAATGCATTTTTAATGCGCCAAAACGAAAACAAAAATGAACTCATTTTTCAAACAAATGCTATATAGAACACGTTGTCGAGATAATTTCTGATGGGCGTAAACTCTTGTTTTGATGCGTCTAATTTGTTTTGACCAATTTCTATTTTTCTGATGAACCTACTGAAATCTTTAAATGCACTAATTTTAAATTTAGCAGGTGGTGCTATATATTTGACGCGTGTTTTAAAATGTTACACGTTGGAAATACGACGACACAAACTATTTATCATGCATGTGGTCATCCTGGCATTTACCACAGTGAAGAAATCTCTGCACACACGTAATTCCTTCTTTTTATAACCCAAACGTAATGCATATATGCGATATTGCGGTGAGCAGTTAGGCTAGTACAAAAATATGTTTAAAATGTTAATACCCTGTATCCGGACGTTGGAGAATTCTCCGATGAAGTACAATAGTACATATACGGTTGTGTTCGCAGTTTCTTTTTTATAAACAACCAAAGCACCGGGATGTGTCGAATAGCGAGATCGCTAAAGAATGATATATTCTATTTGGCAATTCAGACAAAGGAAATTCCCAGAAAATCAGTAAACAACAAATAAATATGTTAAGTTAATAGCGCACTCGTAAGCCTCACATGCCGTTTTATTCCGGGAGTACTACCCATATTAGAAGTGAATGTATGGAATTGTATATAACTGTAGTAATATGTTTTGGATTATTTCTTTATATGCGGAGTACACATGCTGTGTTATGTTAACATAATTAATACGCGAATGCAATGACAGTAACAGCACGAATTATAAACTCGTCAAGAAAATTTATGCTGGCCACCGAACATTTAAACGCACCTAAATAGTTTGAACTCGTTTAAATCTTCTTCAAAATGGGTCTCAATGTCTTTTTTGAGGCATCCAATGAAATTCTTAGTGCGCTAAATCTTCTTTTCCCAACGCATCAAAATCTTATAACATATCTTATAACTATTATTAGCGTGGAAACTTTTTGGCGCTATGGTCCGTTTTTCCCCGCGTTTTCTACATAAGTGATTTTTGAGACGTACTGTAGGTCTGTGTATGCATGTCCAGATGCAGTGATTCCATACATGCTTATGCGTACATACGTGTATCTCTGACCGCCATTGAAGCACGACATTATTTATCATAAAAACTGCTTTCTACCCGTTGCATATTTCTCGATATGAACACACATGTAATATTGAATGAAAGATTTTCATTGGCTAGATATCGTGTAAGAAATAATTTTATTGGCTATAATCCCACATGCCCTGTGACACTGCAAATATTTTGTAGCGACGACAATGGCAAGAATGTAAACATGAGCGGATACGTTATGTTGTTGACTTAAATTTTGTAATATATATATATGCTACCGGTATCTAGTTATCAACGCCATTTGCAAATTTGCATGATAGACGCAGAAATTTTACAAGTGGGATTATAAGTAATTTCAGAAAAGTCTGAAACAACAATGTCTTGCTGCTCATTTTTTGAGGGCGCATTGGTCAGAACTTTTAGCATGTGATCAGACACAGTGACAAAAACAAACAGCGCAAAATGGTATGTTCAAACACAGTTTCATGCAGGGCAGTGGGGGTTGGGGGGGGCGGCAAAGGGAGAGGGGACACTAGTAAACACACATTGAGGTGTTCACACAGATTGATTCTGATGCTGACCACGAACAACTCCGGAGAGACCTAAATAGCTTGAAAGACTGGGCTGACCTATGGTAGATGAGATTCAATACAAGCAAGTGTAAGGTAATGCACCTGGGCAGGTCCAACCCATGGTTACAGTACAGCATGCAAGAGGGTAGGGAAACTGTTACCATAGAGGAAATGCACTGTGAGAAAGATCTGGGTGTTTATGTAGATAATTCACTCAAGTTCAGTCAGCATGCTGAAATAGCGGCTAACAAAGCTAACAGGATCTCGTTGGCATGATTAGGCTGTTTCACTTTATTCACCCAGGAATGTTTCTACCATTGTACAAGAGTCGTGTGCATCCGCACTTGGAATATGGCAATGTCGTGTGGAGCCCACTATATAAGAAAGATGTACAGCGCCTTGAAAATGTCCTGTGCCACGCAACTAAGATGATACTAGGATTCAAAGAGAAAAAGATTCAAGGATTCAAAGAGATGCCATCTCAAGATAGATTGCAGTCTCTGAAGCTGCGAGGTGAAACAAGTATACGCATGGAATATATAGTGTGGACCAAGATCAGCTACTCCCACCAGACAAAATTTATGTGACAATTCAATTTATTTACACCCAGACAAAAAAAACAAGAGGCCCATGGGGCCTGTATCGCTCACATGGACCATAAGCATTTCAACTAGAATGCTCTTTATCAACAAAATCTGTTTATCCGACAGCTTCAAAAATTGCAAATTTGAGATCATAATACCCAAAAACATATAAAACCAATTTCTGCCTCAAAATCCATCAAATAAAAAAATCCAGTATGTACGCCAAACATGCTATATATTTTTTTAATAAGGAAAAATTAGTTACCTCTCCGGGATGTAGAAATTGTTTGAGTGTAGCTTTCGTGACGATCTCGCTCACTTCTTCAGCACTAACTGACGGTCTATAATGAAAAGATGCTATATTTTGATTGGCCCATGGTGTCCAAGTTTTTTGACGGATCAACTTCCCGTGAACAAACTTTAATGGCCCTTGGTCCCTAATCATATCTGCCAATTTTTGGCCCGATCCCTACAGCGGTTCTGGAGAAGTCGTTTTCGATACAACTAGGTCAACCAAGATGGCCGCCAAACCATTTGACCAATCAAGTTCTCTTGAACAAACTTGGTTCAGCTCTTGCCATAAATCATATTTCATCAGGTTTGCATCAATCCCATAAGCGGTTTAGGAGATTCTTAAAGACATTTCTAAAAATCGGTCAAAATCCAAGATGGCCACCGGCCCAATTGGCCAATCAGCTTTGTTTGAACAACCGTGAATCTCTACACGCTAAGGATGCTTCCTGCAAAATATAATTGAAATTGGCCCAGTAGTTCTTGAAAAGAAAACATTTTAAATTTCCCATTGCTTTAGTATGGGAGCTTTTGGTGGGAAATTGATCCAAGATGGCCGGCAAACCGTTCATCGGACAGTTTCGAAAATTGTAAATCTGAGCTCAGAATACCCTAAAACACATACAAAAGCAATTTCGGCCTCAAAATCCATCAAAAAAAAAAAAAATCCAATATGGCTGCCAAACATGCTATATTTTGATTGGCCCACAGCGGCCCTGTTGTTTGACGGATCAACTTCTCTTGAATAAACTTTAATAGCCTTTAAGCACTAATCATATCTGCCAAATTTCGGCCCGATCTCTTCAGCGATTCTGGAGAAGTAATTTTCGCTACAACTAGGTCAACCAAGATGGCCGCCGAACCATTTGACCTATCAATTTCCCTTGAACAAACTTGGTTCAGCACTTGCCCTAAATCATATTTCATGAGGTTTGCATCAATCCCCCAAGCGGTTTCGGAGAAAATTTTTAAAGACGTTTCTAAAAATCGGCCAAAATCCAAGATGGCCACCGGCCCAATAAGACGATCGGCTTCGTTTGAACAAACTTGAATCTCTATGCCCAAAGATGCTTCCTGTGAAATATAATTGAAATCGGCCCAGTAGTTCTCGAGAAGAAAACATAAATTTCCCATTGCTTTAGTATGGGAGCTTTTGGCGGGAAAATGATCCACGATGGCCACCAAACCGTTTAGCCGACAGTTTCGAAATTGCAAATTTGTGATCAGAATACCGCAAAACACATACAAAACCAAATTCAGCCTCAAAATCCATCAAATAAAAAAATCCAATATGGCCAAACACGCTATATTTTGATTGGCCCACAGCGGGCATGTTCTTTGACGGATCAGCTTCTCTTGAACAAAGTTTAATGACCCTTTGGCCCTAATCATATCTGCCATATTTCGGCCCGATCCCTTCAGCAGTTCTGGAGAAGTCATTTACGCTACAAATAGGTCAATCAAGATGGCTGCCGAACCATTTGACCAATCAAGTTGCCTTGAACAAACTTTGTTTAGGTCTTGCCATAGATCATATTGCAAGAGATTTGCAGCAAACCCCTAAGCGGTTTCGGAGAAGATTTTTAAAGACGTTTCCTAAAATCGGCCTAAATCCAAGATGGCCACCGGCCAAATTGGCCGATCAGGTTCATTTGAACAAACTTGGATCGCTATGCCCTAAGGATGCTTCCTCTCAAATATAATTGAAATCCGCCCAGTGGTTCTTGAGAAGAAATCATTTAAAGGAAAAGTTGAGGGATGACGGACAGATGGTCGCCACGGCATAAGCTTTTCATATTACTAACAAAATGATACTTCTTGTTATAAATTCCATTACCTAACGAACAAAATATCATTAATACAGCCAACCAAATTTTATAAATAACAAGAGGCCTAAGGGGCCTGTGTCGACTATTATTTGTGACTGGCACAACCGAACAAAATGAGATGACCACTAAAAATTTACCAATCAAATTTCTGTGAAGAAATTTAGCCAGTGGTTAATATTAAGTCTTTGTATCGTTTTCCCAAAATTTCACCAAAGACGTTACATTTTGATTGATTCATGACGAACATGTTTTTTTGACAATTTTAATGGAGTTTTTTGGATGGATCAACCTCACTTGAACAAACTTTAATGGCCCTTAGTCCCTAATAATATATCAAAAATTTTGGCCTGATTCAGCGGTTCTGGGGACGAAGTCGTTTTTGCGAAAACTAGGTCATCCAAGATGGCCGGTGACACATTTGGTCAATCAAGTTCCCTTGAACAAACTTGGTTCAGCTCTTGCCCTAGATTATATTTCATGAGTTCTGACTCGATCCCTAAAACGGTTTCGGAGAAGATTTTTAGACTTTTTTAACAATCTGCCGAAATCCAAGATGGCTGCCAGCCAAATTGGCCGATCGGCTTTGTTTGAACAAACTTGAATCTCTATGCCCTACGGATTTTCCCTGCCAAATATCATTGAAATTGGCCCAGTAGTTCTCGAGAAGATATTTTAAATTTCCTATTGCTTTAGTATGGGAGCTTTTAGTGGGAAAATGATCCAAGATGGTCACCAAACCGTTAATCTGACGGTTTCGAAAATTGCAAGTTAGAGATCAGAATATCGCAAAAATATATAAAACCAATTTCGGCCTCAAAATCCATCAAATAAAAAAATTCAATATGGCCGCCAAACTCACTATATTTTGATTGGCTCACGGCGGCCATGATTTTTTAACGGATCAACTTCTCTTGAACAAACTTTAATGGCCCTTAGAAGATTTTCAAAGATGTTTCTAAAAAATAGTGCAAAATCCAAGATGGATGCTGGTCAAATTGGCCAAACGGTTTCATCTGAACAAACTTAGATACCTATGACGTAAGAATGCTTCCTGACAAATATAATTGAAATCGGCCCAGCGGTTCTTGAGAAAAAGTTGTTTAAAGGAAAAGTTGACGGACAATAGAGGGATGGACTGCCACGTCATAGGCACACTTGGCCTTTCAGGCCAGCTGAGATAAAGATTAATAAATTCAGATTATAATATCTGCTTGGAAGATCCTGCTGTCTGTATATATTATATCAAAAGCATTTAAAAAAGCATTTGAAAACTATTCGAAATTTCAAACTCTTTATAACAAAAGTATTTAAATGTAAATGCAAGCAGTGTGATTTGAAATCTTCAAATACAAATACTTGAAAAAAGTAGGTCTGATGACTTCAATAACAAGAGGCCCAATGGGCCTGTATCGCTCACCTGGCATTTCAACTAATCTTACTTAAGTTTTACAACCATCGGTGTCACTTCCAATGACTTTCAGTCAAATGGTTTAGTTTTTGAGATATTGACAACAATCTCTGGACTGTTTTTTTTTTGCATTAGTGATTTTGAACAATGTTTAAGTGAAAATAGATGATATCAGTGCTAACTACAGATGGTTTCTTAACTGTCTCACTGCTGCAAGCCAGTGCAGCCAATAATTTCAATTTTCAAAAGCTCTTGACTTCTTGAATATTTTGAAAACAATTCGACTGAAAGTTGTTGGCGGCTTAGCCACCAACAACTTTCAGTCCAATTGTTTTCAAAATAGTTATCAGGTTCAGAGATATAACCTTTGGAATGTTGTCTGCAAAAACTCAGTCAGACGGTTACCAGAGGTTTAAATACAATTGAAGAAAATGGTCTCTAAAGGCAGGTAGGTGGTCTTTATAGCAGGTTATTCCCCACCACCACACAATCCATTTAACACATGCGCATCTGGCTGAATCACCAGGTTAGCAGCAGGGGTAGGGTGAGCTGGAGTTGATTTAAAAAATAAATTGACTGAAGGCAGCAACAACTTTCAATCAAATACATTTCAAAATATTTTTAAGAGCATAGATGTCAGAGCACATAATATATATCTTAAATATTTCTGCAGTATTGGAAAGGTTAATCTGTTAATTGGAATTTAATATCTAGTTTGGCAATAAAATCTGACATGGTGATAAATCAATAGACGGTGGGAACAAACTTATTTTCCCTATGAAAGCGAGACTGCAAATATTTAAAGAGTTGTAACTCTGGCATTTGACGTCCTATCAGTTTCATTTTCACAACACAGACATTAGATTCTGACATTAACATTGTGACCAAGTTTGGTGTCAATCCATCAAGAAATAACAAAATGAGCCGCCATTGTTGGTGATGGACAGACAGATGGATGGACGGACCTACAGAAGGCGGATGGGGTCATCGCTATACGACAGCTGACTGACAAGTAAACGGAGTTAAGAAAACCAATTTCGGCTTCAAAATCCATCAAATAAAAAAATTGAATATGGCAGCCAAACACGCTAAAATTTGATTGGTCCATGGTGGCCATGTTTTTTACCTATCAATTTCCCATGAACAAACTTTAATGGCCCTTAGTCCATAACCATATCCCCAAAATTTCAGCCCGATCCGTTCAGCGGTTCTGCAGAATAAGTCGTTTTCATGAAAACTAGGTCATCCAAGATGGCCGTCGAACCATTTGGCCAATCAAGCTCCTTCGAACAAATTTGGTTCAGCTCTTGCCATATATGATATTTCGTGAGTTTTGAATCGATCCACTAAGCGGTTTCGGAGAAGATTTTTAAAGCCATTTCCTAAAATCGGCCAAAATCCAAGATGGCCACCGGCCAAATTGGCCGATCGACTTTGTTTGAGCAAACTTGGATCCCTATGCCCTAAGGATACTTCCTGCCAAATATAATTGAAATCGGCCCAGCGGTTTTTGAGAAGTCGTTTAAACAAGAGTTGATGGACAGACGGACGGACGCCGGACGGTCACCATGGCATAAGCTGGAGCTAATAATTGAAATCGGCCCAGTGGTTCTTGAGAAGAAGTCGTTTAAAGAATTCCCCATTGCTTTACTATGGGCCCATTGCTTTACTATGGGAGCCTTTGGCGGGAAAACAAACCAAGATGGCAGCCAAAGCGTTTATCCGACAGTCTCGAACATGGCATATTTGAACTCGCCACACTGATAAGCATATATAAAGCAATTTTCGCCATCAAAATACATCAAATACAAAGTAGCCAATATGACCTAGAAACGCTGAATTCTGATTGGTTGATGGCGGCCATGTTGTTTAACGAACAAACTTCCCTTGAACAAACTTGAAAGGCGCTTGGTCCCTAAACATATTTACAAAATTTCAGCTCTATCCCTTCAGCGGTTCGGGAGAAGTCGTTTTCGCGAAAACTAGGTCATCCAAGATGGCCACCAAGCAAATCAGCCAATCAGGTTGCCGTGAACAAACTTGGGTCTACCGCTGCCACAGATGATGTGCTATGAGGTTTGAATCAATTCCTCAAGCGGTTTCTGAGAAGATTTTTTAAAATGTTTCTAAAAATCAGCCTTTTTGGCCGACGGCCATCTTGGATTTTGACCGATCCACTTTGTTTGAACAAACCTAGATCTCTATGCCCTATGAATGCTTCCTCCAAAATATAATTGAAATTGACCCAGTGGTTCTTGAGAAGAAGTCGTTTAAAGAATTCCCCATTGCTTTACTATGGGCTCATTGCTTTACAATGGGAGCCTATGGCGGGAAAACAAACCAAGATGGCAGACAAACCGTTTATCCGATAGTCTCGAAAGTGGCATATTTGAACTCCCTACACTGATAAGCATATATAAAGCAATTTTCTCCATCAAAATACATCAAATACAAAATAGCCAATATGACCAACAAACGCACAATTTTGATTGGTTGATGGCGGCCATGTTTTTTAACATACAAACTTCCCTTGAACAAACTTGAATGGACCTTGGTCCCTAAGCATATTTACCAAATTTCAGACCTATCCCTTCAGCGGTTCGGGAGAAAAAGTTATTTTCGTGAAAACTAGGTCATCCAAGATGGCCGCCAGGCAAATCAGGTTGCCTTGAACAAACTTGGGTCTACCGTTGCAATAGATGATGTGTTATGAGTTTTGAATCAATTCCTCCAGTGGCTTCGGAGAAGATTTTTTAAAGGTTTTCTAAAAATCGGCTATTTTGGTCGGCGGCCATCTTGGATTTTGGCCGATCAGCTTCATTTGAACAAACTCGAATCTCTATGCCCTAGGGATGCTCCCTGCCCAATATAATTGAAATCGGCCCAGTGATTCTTGAGAAGTCGTTTTAAAGGAAAAGTTGACGGACGGACACACAACGGATGGTCACCATGACATAAGCTCACTTGGCCTTTCAGGCCAGGTGAGCTAATAATATGAAATTAGTTCTTTATATAACCTGCTTAAAGTGCGTTATATCTGATTCCAATAGTAAAGTAATGCTGTTTGAGCGTCGGCTATCGCGGGCTAATGTGGGAAAGGTCTATTCTGTTATATATACTAATTGTGTTGCTCCCCCGTCAATATAATGAGATAGTCTTAAAATCCTACCAGCAAAATACTCCCTAGATCACTTTTCTATCTCTTGCCACCAAGGAATACCCCTTCCTTGACAAACAAGCGCTTTAAGAATCACTTGGTCAACCTATCCTATATATCAATCCTAATTTCTCCCATCAGAACGGTTCACAATTGCCAATCTAACAAGCATTCTGTAAGTATTGCTTTGCAATACATGTCCCCCACCTGGTGATATAAATCTTTAGAGATTGACAGTCAAAAATTTCATTAAAAATTGTCAAAAGCAGCTGAAACTCAAACTTGATCTGTAACTTCTCACAACATAGCAATAAACTAAGTCTCAGTTAATATGGTGAAGGAGAAGGAGTCTTGAAAGCTGATATGTTTGTATTTCATAAGTCAAAAGGGGACATAACTCCATAAAATAATGAAGCAAACGTCTGAAACTCGAACTTGGTCTGTAATTTCTCATAATAAAGTAATGTACCAATTCTCAGTTGAATATCTTGAAAGACTGCGAGGAAAAGGTTGGAAATCTAATATTTTTCGTATTTCATAGGATGAAAGGGGGCATAACTCCATTAAAAATGTACGCATATGCCTGAGACTCCAACTTGGTCTGTAACTTCGCATAACAAAGCAATGTAGCAGTTCTCAGTATAATATTTTGAAAGACTGCGAAAAAAGTGCGGAAAACTAATATATTTTGTATTTCATAAGACGAAAGGGGCCATAACTCCATGAAAAATTGACGAAAATGTCTGAAACTCGAAATTGCTCTGTAACCCCTTATACTAAAGTGATGCGCCGATTTTTCCTTAAATAGCTTGAAGGAGCGCGAAAAAAGTGCGGAAAGCTGATATTTTTCACATTTCCAAAGTCGAAAGGGGGCATAACTCCATCAAGATTTACGCATACACCTGAAACTTGAACTTGGTCTGTAACTTCTCATAACAAAGCTATGTAGCAATTCTCAATATAATATCTTGAAAGACTGCGAAAAACATATATTTTTCGTTTTTCATAAGTCGAAAGGGCGCATAACTCCATGAAAAATTGACGAAAATGTCTGAAACTCGAACTTGCTCAGTAACTCCTTATATTAAAGCGATGCACTGATTTTCGCTTACATATCTTGAAGGAGTGAGAAAAAGTGCGGAAAGCTGATATTTGTCATATTTCTTAAGTCGAAAGGGGGCATAACTCCATCAAAAATTTACGCATACGCCTGAAACTCGAACTTGGTCTGTAACATCTTATAACAAAGCAATATTCCAATTCTCAGTTGAATAGCTTGCAGGACTGCGAAAAAAAGTGCGTAAAACCAACTGCGACAGACGGACAGACAGATGGAGTGCAAACCTATAGTCCCCCCGGTTTTACCGGTAGGGGACTAATAAACTGCTCTTAATTTAAAATTCAGTGATCAGAGTGGTCCAAGGAAAACCCCCTGAAAGTGCGATCATGGTGCCGAGTGAAGCGAGGCCGTGTGGCCAGGGGTCTGGGGAAACTCTAGGGTCTTGGATGCTCTGTGATGTATTCTAGGCCCAATTTGGCACTTAAATTCACTTGTTCTCAGGCTAATAAGTGTTGTAAAAAGACCAAAAAATTCACAATTTAACTCAACATACATCAACATAGACATTTTGCACCAGCACACTCTAATCCCTGTTCCATTCATGACTGAAGAAAAACTAAATCTTGGTGAAACGGTGGTGCACAAAACATCTAGATGCCATTCTAATAGTATGAACACAGTTAATGCCAAGTCAGTGAAACATTTGGAAGCTAATTTGCCTGGATCTTATCACTGGTTTGGCAGCAACAGCTTCCAGCCAAATTAGCTTCAAACTATGACAGTTTTAGCCAAACCTAGTTCAGGAGTGTTAGATATGCTGTGAGACGAGTACATGCTATGGAGCCTTGAAATGTTTGGAAGCTAATTTGAATGGATCTTAATGATCTAGTTAAATTAGCTTCCAAATATTTCACATTTTTATACGATGGTTCTAAAATTGTCCAAAATTCAGAGACAGCACTGGATTTTTGATTTTGGTCCTAGTGTGACAATGATAGAAAACACCTTAAGTCTTATAGTCTTTATATTTACTTCTGTCTTCAACATGTAATCATTCATCCAAAAAAGGTGAAACAACTGAGATCAGATATGTCCAAGGAAACCTCAGTTAAGCACAAAAGTTGTTTGTCATGTTTGTGACTCTAATTGTTCGCAAACGTCTTGATTAATGTCCTGACATTTTCCATTATTTTGGTGAGCAGACGAATTCATCGAACTAATACTATTTTTATTTGTATGGATAAACCAAATTTCGTGAAAACTTGTCTTCATTTTTTCTGTTACCAGCTTAATCTTTCTGTGGTAATATATTATTTACTGCTGATTCGTGTTAATCGCCGACTTCGTTGCACTTCGTTTTGGACAATGGTTTGGGTCACGGAAACAGGCGAGCGAAGCCTTAGCTTAGCGTACATAATTAGGTTGCCAAAGTCAGGTCAAGACTAACCAATGAAATCGTTAGATTTGCAAAGATGCGACAGACAATTGGTCGGTTCTGAAAAAAGTCAGAAACAGGGAAAATCCTTACGATTTCTCGGAAACTACCAGGTGATGTTTTGAGAAATGACACAATTACAACGATATTGAGGCGATATGAGTTTGCTAAGCATATATATTTGCTGCTCAATACACATCTTTCGCAATCTTTGCATGGCCCTACATACAGGTTTCCTCTAATTTCAGCTGATGCATGTTATGATATAATGGAAGAATGACCAAATTTAGTGTTTATCGGTACAAAACGTACGTAACTACGAGAAACTTGGCTACTGATAAGGTACCGTTCCGCTAGAATCCGCTCTGTTTTGGCCAAATGTGTTAACGCAATACGCTCTTTAGGGATATGAAGGCGAGATTAGTATAGCTATCGATTTTACAATTCTGGGCTATCTCAAAGGAGTAGATCGCGCTATATTAAGGTTATATATGTTTACAATAATGAGTCAGAGGGTGCACGTTGCGGACTGACTGACTGCTGCAGTCAGAATTTTAGCAGAAATGCCGGACGTGAAATTGAAATAGCTGATTTCTGGTAAATATCGGAAAAATGGGATCACTAAACATTCTGCTTTTTTCGTATGGCTTATCTGACAATAATCGATTATATTTACGAATTGAAAGAATTAAAATAATGGTATCGGCTATGATCTACAAATTAAAAATCGTATTTCTCTATGTCCAAAATACATATTTCGTACTCGGCTAAAATGTAGTTTCAACGATCATCGGGAGATGATGTCTTATATATTAATCATGTTTATCCCCCCGTCCCAATCAAAGATATAATTCGAAAATTTACATGATTTTAAATTATTTATAACTGATAAATAAAATCAAGTGGAAAAAAACTTTGATCAGCAATCTCGGGGGAGAAACACGATAGTGCCTTATGATGTATGTGTATTATAGCGAATTCAGTGAGCATATATAGCAGGGTTGGCAGCAATTTCCCCGTGCGGGAAATACCCGACGGGCGGGAAATACCACCCCGGGAAATATTCCAAAAAAGCGGGAAATACTGGGAAATACTCCAATACTTATCAGAAGTGGTAAATTTTAAACTAAATATCTTAGATATATTAATCAGAGGGGCTAATATAGAAGCCCATATCTAACACAGGTTGACATATGTGATCAAATAGGCACATAATAGCGCATATATATATATATATATATATATATAACCTTTTCCTCTCCACATTGCAGACACAAAACCTACTATTTATTGCATAAAGAATGTTGGTGGAATTTTTAGAAACCATTTTCAATAGAGGCTGCAACAACAACTTCCAGTAAAATAATTTCAAAATATTAAGAAACTTTCATGTCATTAATGGTTTACCTAAACTGATGTCTAATGCATTACAGCATTAGCATGCTGTACATATTGAGACATACACATGTACAATACAAGTCCATTATACCGCCTTGAATTCTCAGCCTATTAGAATATTGATTTGAATTGAATATTGAAAATAGAGATCTATGCTTAGATTACCAAACTATGCTGGTACAGGTACATGCATCTACATGTATTGGTTCTTTAGTTAGCATTATATTTCCATGTACGGACGGTACATCAATGGTCTGAGCTAAACTGTCTCCCACACTCAGCTCATATACAGGTGTTATATTGTCGACATGGAAAAACATTTCATTCTGTTATATACAGTTATATAGATTAGAAGCGCTAATATATTGTTTACTGTAATAAGAGAACAGATCTTTTAATATCTGCTGGTAAACTAAATCAGGTCACGAGAACTTGCAGTTGTTAGTGGCTGATTAATGCTTTAGGCTACCGACGGAAATTGTTGTAAATTTCAAATTAAAAGTTATTGCTATAGTTACCTCTCCAATTAAAATAAGTGTGAAAGAACACATTTCTACAAATATCTCTGTATATTTTGCCGTATCTAATGAAATATTCACAATTGAAAAATCCTCCATCTCCACTCATATGTTATCCTTAATTACAAATGCCATATAAGATATGCCTTCCTGGAGATTCAGAGTTTATGAAAGATAAACTCGGATTATATTGTTGGGTTGATTATGGGCCGGGTTGAACGCATCACTATGCAGTATTCACGGTTATGAGGTTATGATGCTACTGTAAAAGTTCTCCATAACACAAACTTAGATATAATCACATCCCATATTAAAGCGCATTAGTGATTTAACCCTGCAACACTCAAATCTGTTCAAGCAAATTACAATTATCTCGTCGAAAACATCGATTTGCAGATCAAGAGGCTTTTGTCTTCTCTTGGTCGAACATTTATCAAGACCGCTGTAGAAGTCATTTTTTGCTGACTTAAGTGCTAACGGGTTAAAGTGAGTACAGAGCAATAGGTGAAGACCTCAGAAGTAAGTTTATATTGCATGTTCTGACAGTAGTCAAAGCATTTTGTTATTGGATAGGTAATTGTATAGATCTATTGAACTCCATGTAGATCTATAGACAGTGATATACTGTCAACTATCTAGTCATACATCATAAACATATGATGGTATTTCATTGGATGTTCAGTTTTGTCTGATGTAGTGTTGCTTTAACAGTTGGAAGACTATGTTCCTTATGCAATGCCTGGTTTGCAACTTATGAATATGTCACTAGATGATATTCACTAATGCTTGTCAGCGTTTTCTTAAGCATGATAAACAACCATGGGGTTAAATATATAAACTTGTCAACTGATATCTGAGTATTTCCCGGTATTTCCCAATACCTTCCACTGCCCTGGGAAATACTAGTATTTCTGGGGAAATTGTCAACCCGTATATATGGATAACATGTAGGTGTAATGAGGAAAAAGCAACTGAAAATGAGACAGGGAACCAGGCAAAATACATATACCATCCGATTGAGAAAGCATAATTTCCGGGCACAAGCTTTCTTGGTTCCGGTTTCGTCTTATGATATAGCTATTGTGGTTTCTTCATGGGCTCTGGTTGCATTCTGAGATATGGTTCTTCATTATGCATATAATTATGTTCCTCAAAGTTTTTTTTAGGGAAACCTACTAAATGTAGGCTTGCACGATATTGTCCTAGGAGGTATAGCGATATATCGTGGTGAGAAAATCTCGATATTTCGATATATCGTATAGCATATTTTATGGTATATGAAGTCACGAGGTGAATTGGTCTTGGGTTGAATTGGACTGCACGGTTTGGCTTATGTAGACATATTGGCTTAGCAATGAGTTTTCATATCAGTTTTAACCGAATATGGCTTCTAATTGGTAAATTTCAACAAAAACTTTAACTCCAGTCGCCAAGATGCTTAAAGAATGATCGTTAATAACACGAAAATAGGACAATTTCCCGGTATAAATTTTTGATGCCTTACACCCTGGCTTAATGTATACCCTGTCCATCATTGCGGGAGTGAAATTATTACATTGAACAACCTAAATATTGCGTATTCTGTTATAATCATCATTTATTACATCAAAATGAATAAAAAATATTTGACATTTCACGTCGTGTTTGTGAAAATGTAAAAATCATGTGATATTAGGAATGCACTTTAGATCCATAGATATCTAATGTTTAGATCTGATTCGCATTTACCGAGTACCCATTTACTAATAATAGTTAGCCGTCAGAAACATTTCGTATATTTCACCTTGCAAGCTAAAGCGTGTATACTGTCTCATTTAGCTATCACATTTGTGAACGCACCACCTCTCACCTCCAAAATCAGGAGAGCGATCAATATCACATGATTTATATATTTTACTAATAATAGTTAGCCTTCAGAAACATCTCGGATAGTTCACATTGCTGGCTAAAACGTGTATACCGTCTCATTTAGCTATTACATCAAAAAACAGGAGAGCAAGCAATATCACATGATAATTTATATATTTTCGCAACGCCATTTATTGTCAAATTTAGGATTAATTTTGATTTTATAAACCATGCTTAATAAGAAATATCCAATATTTATACCATCCCAGGTAATAAATATCACTCACGCGATCATGGTTTTGAGGTATACAGTACGGCGGCATGAAATTGTACCCATAGATTGTGTTCAATTTTCCCATTATTGTCCATCTTTTAAAACAATTTTAAAGAATGAACTTCAACTTTTTCTTGACCTATTCCTAATATACGGCCACCCCTCTCGCAAAGATGTTGTTTTGGAAATAAATTGAACAGCTTGCTGTAATAGGCTACACTACAAACACATGACAAATAAGCAGAATACAGCGTGAGAGTAAAATATTCGCGATATTTCGATTTTTTTTTAAAATCATATCGTAAAAAATTGTGGCTGGAAAAAGAAATCGTGATTTTCGATAATATCGGATAATCGTGCAAGCCTATTTAAATGTCCCAAAGTTGTGTGATATTGTTATCACGAAATAGCGTACATTTACTTCAGAATGTAAAAAAGATTAAATAGTATGAAGCAGGCCAGGTAACAGCTACATGTATTCCTAGTTATATGTAACTGTAAGCATGAGGCATCGTTCATGGTCTGTTATTAATTTTCACACCCAGACACCCACCCATGGCCAAGGAAAGTCGTGCTTGTACATTCTGTATGCATTTAGCACTGTAACATGAAATTCAAGGCATGGTACCATGTTTTTCGCACTTGGATGAAATGTGCAACCTCAAAACACCACCGGGGAAGTGAAATTTTTTGATTTGAGTGCCTAAATATTGCATATCCTTTAATAAAGCTCGTTTATTACATCAAAATTAATCCACAATTTGATATAAAATGGTGTAGCGAAAAAATACAAATCACGTGATTCGCCTCCAATTGAAGAGTTTATTTTAGAGCGAGTACTCAGATATAAATATTCTGGAATCGGGGACTTGGAACTCAGGAATATCTATATATTATCATTGCATGATAGGAACTGAGTATTATCCTGATCTTAAAAAACGGGTACCCATTTGATAAACTCCCGTTAGCGTATAATATCTTGCGAGCACATGGTGCCTCCCATCTCAAGAACCGCTGGCTCGCCAACTTAAGAAGCCGGCTATATTGTCGTTCGTAATAATTCAATTTGGATCATTGAATGTTGATCAGCATTACAAAATTGATGCACATTTTCTCCCGTGCTTGTTGTTTGGTACATAAATTTGGTCTTAAAATATATTTATAAGGAAGGTATTTAATCACGCCAAGACTGTTTTACGCGCATTTTGACAACAAAAATGTGGAATAAACTTTATTATATCTTGAACATACATGGCCTACTACTAGAATTAATCTAATAGGCGGTCAAGATTTACAAATCCAAGGCTTGTATTGACTTCTAGAGGGGCCGGGAATGTATCAGGGCAGAGATTGGTCTGAAGTAGACACACCCTGTGACACGATTGTTATTATTATACACGCTATTCTTACAAATTTTCTTATACAGTTTGCTGAGTTAGGGTGGGCTTTTAATACAGTTTTGCCGTTTTGAAACTGCTAAGAAATCATTGGAGCTCATATGTCAAAGTTAGGGGGTGGGATTCTATCAGAGCATAGGCTACTATTAAGCGGAATACGTGTACACTAAATTAAAAAGTTTATAAATACAATTATTCTGCCCTATAAACAAACCGAAAGCTTACTGTCAATTCCGATCACGAGTAATAGGTGCCAGTTGGGGTAAGTTTAGATCGTCTCTCTCGTGCTGGAGTAGTGCCAAAATATCAATAGTTTTACTTGGGTAGGTACTTTCGCCAATAGGAGGACAGTCTCAAGTACCTTGACTGAGTAGCTATCAACGTGACGGCCTAAATTCGCCCTTAAGGAAACGTGCATTATGATCACGTGAGCTAGACAGTCATTTATTTAAGATTTTATTAAAATTTTATGCAAACAGGAAATGGTTTAGCGATATATAGCATCTATGTCAGCGATTTTGAGGCAAAATATATTGGAAGGTCGGTCTCTTTTCGTATCTCATAGTAGAGATGCATTAAAAATGCTTTTTTAAATTGCTAACAACATGATTTTCATAAGCTAACAGTGTCATGGAAATATCACACATTGGGGAAAAAAACCTTATTTTGTTGCCGGCCGGGGTCATACAGGCCAAAAAGTTCACCCGGGCGGTTTACCGGAAACCAAAACTATTTTTATTTTGGCCACATATTCCCGATGTCAAACGACTTATTACAAACACTACATTTGCCACGCGGTAAAATCCAATCCTTATATGTATCATTAGTTTCCCTAACACCAGAATATTTGCACTTTCCCATCTTTACTGTATCACAAAAAACGGCAATCTCGCAAATTATTTCATTGTTTCAGCTTCTAACACTCTGCACTATTTGACAGACGACTGCCGATTCACTCATTTATTTGCGTTGTACTTGAACATGTTCAGACACGTATTGCTCAACAACCGCGAGATGTTCCCGGTAATAGGCGGTTTTCCATTGCAAGACGAGACCGGGACCCAATCAAATTAGATTCTGACAAGACTGGCGGAAACGCGAGATTTCCTTCGTAAACAAAAAGATGGCGGTCGTAAAAATTAGGATTGCAGATATTCTAATTTTCCATACATTTTCCATACCAGTTGGCCCAAAATTGGAATTTCCATACTTTTTCCAGCCCTGGAAAAGGCTTTCCTAATTTTCCATACTTTTTCCAGACTTCCATACATGCGTACGAATCCTGCTAGCATAAAGGATTAGACTGATAGGTTATTGGTCAGGCTAAGAAAGTCCAGATTTGGCTAATGAAATCCCCAAATAGGCTAATTCACTGGCTAATGATTTCAATTTAGTAGGTCGGTTCCTGCCATGTGACCAATGTCAAAATCCATACTGGACAGGGTGGTTCAAAAGTCAATAGCGTGTGCCAGTTCTTATCACATTTTATAAAGATCACTGAGTATATGCAGAGTATTATTCAATAATCGATGCATATTTCCATTTGATGCATCAGTCATTAAGCCATCACAACTCACTCTAGTCTGAGGAAACTTTCCACCACTATCACCCGAAAAAAAGGAGAAGAAAATGACAATAAAACTGTTCCCCATTCTGACAACTTCCAACGTTCATCATTTTTTACTCCATATGATAGCTGTATTGTCCAGAAACTAATTTGGGCAACCCTGTACGAAGTATCACCGAAACAGGATACCAGTATTTTTGTTTGTTTTGAAGTACGCCATCGCTTAATGGCGCTGTTTTCACATTTCGTTTTAGGAGATTTTCTTCTAACTTGGCGCTGGATAAGGGATAATTCACTAACAAATTAAGCCAATTTATTTTTAAATATCTATGGTATTTATTAAATTATTAGCAATTTCTGCTTAGACGCCCCGAAACTGGATACTCCACGCTAAATGACAGAAACAAACTCGAAATACCACTTTTCGTGAGGTGTAAAAATAAGGATTATAGAAATACAATGTCTGTTTTCAAATTATATTAAGCATGAAATAAATAATTTTGAATCTTGCATCGAATCTTGAATACTTAATAGGACGAAAAGGTTTTGGCACGAAATGCACAGTACCAAAATCCTATCACGAAAACACAAGAAAATACAACTAAACACGGATTAAACACTTTCATATTCAATGTTCGTTGCTAATTATTCTTACAATGTGCATATTGAATTAGACATGCAGTCTGTAGTGCCTCTAGATTCAACACAATCAGTTGCCACTGTGCTGTTTGAATGTAAAGAAATGTTTGCAGTTTTCGTGAAATTCATTTTCTGGGTAACACTGAAAGGCGAATTACACGAATTTCTCCATTATACTTTTAGGTAATCTAGGTCATTTCATATGATTTCATGGGATAGCGCTGTAGACTTTTCTACTGGATATATGAAACGCCCTCTTCATGATACAAATCAATATATCTATGACATGTGCAAATCAGGAAGCTCGATCGTTCCAAAATAGTTCATAATATTGTAGCCGAGTGCGACGAGGACTAGCTGTGGCTGACTTGCCGAGGAGCCAGGCAGCGGGCCGGCGTTCGCCTCCACCTCAAGAAGGCGTTTCCTGAGGGTGGCGTTGTGCCCTTGTAGCTGTGCTATCAGCTCCCCTAAATGCTGCATCTGCTCAACATGTTCCTCTGTAGCGTAGACAAAAGATCACCTTCGTCGCCCGCCACATGAGATGTGTCACGACCGTATTTGATAGTTATATTCCCTAGTCTGGGGTACATGGCCTCTCTGACCTCTAAACCTCTTCGATTACTGTTTCTGTTTGTCATTAATTAGGATTACTTAGGATGATTCTATGGACTCAGGCCTGTATAGCCTTAATTATGTCCGCCTCTTCTTTTGTCACTGCTGGGTACAACTCACACACGTGACTTCCTGGCGATGTGACTTCGGCTGTAAAGTCGGACTTTACTTACAGTATTTCTCAAAATCTGTCTAGTCCTACCTCAAACAGTTTTGGAATTTACTACAGCTTCCGATAGGCTATTCCATAGGTCCACTACTCTGCTGGTGAACGACCCTGATAACGCAGCTTACTGGGCTGATGCCGGGCCGATACTGAAAGTATCGGCACAGTATCGGGCCAGCATTGGCCTAGTAAGCTGCGTTATCTGGGGAGTACTTCCTGATATCCAGTCAGCATCCCTTCTTAAGAAATCTCCAATTGTGCCCTCTTGTGATACTTTCTTTGACAGTTTCCATCATATTTATGGTTACTTCTGGGTCATATATACCCCTTAGGATATTAAAGGTCTCTATCATATCTCCTCTCATGCGTCTGTATCTGAGTGTTGGGAGTGCTAGTCTTTCCGAGTAATCTAGCTCTTTGAGTGAGGGAACTAATTTTGTTGCTCTCCTCTGTACATTTTCCAGCACTAAGATACCCTTCTTTGTATGTGGACCCCATACACTCACGGCATATTCCAGATGTGGTCTCACGAGTGCTTTGAACAGGCAACTGATCATCTCTTCATCGAGGTAAGGAAAAGATCTTCTAATCAGGCCCATGATGCCATTTGCCTTGTTCACTTGTGCTTGCGTATGGGCTTTAAAGGCTATGTTTTTGTCGACAACCACTCCTATGTCCTTTTCATTGTCCAAATTATCAAGAATAACCTTTTCTCTCTTCGTGTCCTATAAGTGGTAGGTTCTATCTTTCTCAACTGTCAACCTTCCACTCTGAACCGTCATTATCTTACACTTGTCCGGATGAAATCTTAGTAGCTAAGTGTCTGTCTATTTTTGTAGTGAGTTCAAATCATTTTGCAGTTTGATTTCATCTTCTGGTCCTTTAATCTCACTTTACAGCTTTGTGTCCTCTGCGAATAGGTATACCATTGCGTTCGCAGTTTCGGGCAGGTCATTTATGTATATTACAAACAATATTGGTCCTAGGACACTACCACTTGTCACATCTTTGGTCCTAGAATTTACTCCATTTACTACCACTTTTTGTGTTCTTTGTGACAAGAAGTTTCCAGTTCATTTAATTATTTGACTGCTCAGAGCATTAGCTATTTAACTTGCTTATTAGTCGTTGGTGTGGTACCGTATCGAAGGCTTTCATAAAATCCATATATATGGTGTAAATTTTTCCTCCTTGGTCGAGGATCTTGGTCCACTCATCCATTATTTTAAGCAGTTGCAAGATAGTTGACCTTCCAGATAAAAATCCAAACTGTTCTTTGCTAAAAAGCTCATTCCTAATCATATGATCCACAATTTTGTCACTAACCAACTTCTCCATTGGTGTAGCGCAGATTGGCCGTATGGGTACGGACCATCCCAGCTCAGTTGTGTACAGGGTGACCGCTCCGGGTACGTTCCAAGAATGACCCCCTGAGTAGGATAGTATACTTGTATAAAGCCATATGAGAGAGGTTTCTGTGAAACCTCTAAGTCCGTGAGATTGCGTAGCGCGCATGTGCGTGCGTCAGAGCTTCCCTGACAACACGTGTTAGCATTGGGAGAGAATGCATACTAAAGTGTACGGGGTTGGTGCACGTAATTTCTTTAGATTCAACTGTTCTCGTCACTCTTGGTACATATCAGGACCAAAATGAGACGAGGATTCTAAAACTATTTACCTTTTTAAAATCGGACAAGAAATGGACGAGTTATCCTAATTTAGCCCATAGAAATTATTTCCAAAATATTACAAAGACGTCGTAAACACATGTATGTACTAAATGAATGGGGAAGATGTCTATCACGTAATAGCATCCTCACCCTTCCTATCTGCATGGTGATTGGCTACAGATCGCCCACTGATTGACTGGGAGTTATGCCTATGACGTCACAAGTAGTATAAAAGGAGCGCAAAAACAAGAATCGAGACCACACTTCGTCGAGGGTGAACAAGTGGCAGGTTGAGTGGCCAGAACAGTGCAAGACGTGGGCAACTGCTTACTGACTGTGGTTCCCCTATAACTGCAGCAGTGCCTCTCGGATTTCAGTTCTTAGTCTCTGCTCCACAATCATAGCATCCACACCTCAGTTTGTGTAGGCCCTCGGATGGCCATCCAGGGGCAACAAATTGAATAGAAACGTCCCTCATATCCGACCTCTGGAGGAGCCTTCCTGCGGATGGGCCTTGCGGGCCCGATGTAACTTCTCCAGTATGTAGAACGAGTGGTGAATCTTGGTGGACAACTCATCAGAACTGCTGAACCATGCTGAAAAGTGGCGATCAAACTTCTGTGCAGCATGTCGTGTGTTAATTAACTTTTAGGCCTCAGTGTGGTGGGACTCTGCCTGGTATGCCACAAGAGGTATGCGGTATACCATGTATGGTGTACCCAGGAATGTACATGCATTTTAAAATTATAACTTTCAACTGTAGCCCTTCATGTTACGGGCAGCTTTCATCCTTCCGATACAGTACGAAACTTTAACATTCTGCTTAAATTATTTGTATAAACTATTATGACTATCTAGTGGACACCCGCAACTACAGTCGTTCTTCTTCACCGTCTTTGAGAGTGAGCCACATCAGCAGTTCGCCTGCTGAGATTTCCCAGCAATTCCAGAATTGTGCCATCTCGCGCTCCTCATCTGTGACGCAGCATCTACAGTGATTTATGAACTTTTTCCGTACTGATGACTAATAGGTACTCATTTAGCTATATCTTGGTATTATTGTATTCATTTCTTTCTTTACAGGTACTGATGACTAATAGGTACCGACCGGTCGTCTGAGACTGCATTTTATAATTTATATCTTTAATGTATATATTATCCATATTTTTGTGCTTATGACTAACGAGCACCTCAAGGTCCTATGACCTGATTTACTATCAATACTGTGATAGCAGCAGCCATCCTAGTTACTTGTTTTGTTTATTTTATAGAAAACACTAAGACCGCAGTATGCTAGGCTATACTATACAGCAACAATAAATCTGCATCACTTTTCCCCCAGCATCAATTTTACACTGAGGTCACTGTTCATGTTCTCATTGCGCGAACCTGACATGTGATCAACTAAACCTGGCTATTCTAGCTCGATAGGATATGTTTAAAAGTAGGTAGGGACAACCGCACACTAGCTATATTGTGTACAATTGGCCAGATACCTTAGGGCCTCTTATTATATTGAGTGATTGTCTCTTTCTACGCTCTTACAGCCGCAATGCGTATTAATTGTCTGGAACTCCCATCGCCACGTTGGCATGATCATACTTGGGAAACTATTGTGGTTTCCAAGCGGTGAAGACCAAAGTGTCGATTTCGCATACACCTCCTCCTATTCTTCGGATACCAGTTAGCATAGATAACCCCCGCCAAAGTAGGAAGAACTGCAAAATGATATTTATTTTAACTGGCCAGCAGTACATGTCTGGGCATCTTGAAACTTAACCCTAATGATGGGCAAAGGTTAGTTCCCAGAGCCGGATCTTAGATGATCCGCCCCTGACACACTTGTGATGCAGATCTCCATCTAACTCCGAACAGTGACAAGGTGCGGTCTTGGAACCCAACACGCCCTCATGGGAAGGTCACTTGAGATGGATATCTGCCTCTCACTCCCCACCATAAACTTTTATGTGCTTTACAAATTGCTTGTGTAACATTGACTTGTCCTAGTGATGTTGTATATGGTTGCAGTGTGATATGTAACTGGATCATTATGTGATTCTGAAGCTGTCACTCTGTAACATGTCCGCTCGCCGCCTTTCTGCGGGAGATGCTCCGGAGGGTGACCATAGGGAAACCGAGCATCTTCACCAGTCAGGCTCATGTATCAAAGATAGGTAGAAATTCCTGCCACTTGCGGCCAAAGCTTGGATATAAATCTAACAACTAACTGCTAGTTTAAGATTTAGCAGAAGGACCGCATAAATAAAAGCGGCAACTACCAATGCAGTATCGTGGACTTACATAAGATGACGGTGTTGAATTCTACAGAAATCATCCACCCCATCTTCATGTAATACAGCGTGCCTCACATTAGTTATAATTTAACTAGGTTGACTCACACTAGACTTAGCATAGATTTTGAACACGAGAGTGACCCGTTTTGCCAGTTCTCTTCCTCTGCTTCAGCGTTGAAGGTACTTTCCTGTGACAGAGGCCCGCGTGAGGCACTTTCCTCTTGCAGCAATAATATTTTTGTCAGGGGTATAATGATTTATATCAAACTATACACCTGTGCAAAAGTTAAGCACCACCCTATTTTTACGCACATGCGAGGGTATATTCATGTGCTATGAAGAAAGCAATAGCATAAACATTTATGTACCCATCCATCTTAGTGCAAGAGGTAATAATGCAACTAGAGGAATGCTGATTATGATGGTGGGGAAACACTGTATGTTTTTGTTTGAACTTGAAAACGAGGCCTGAATATGGTTACGTTGACACAACTGACAACTATTGCCCTACAGTTGACACACGTGGCTAGATTGTCATTAATGGTGTCTGAAAACGAAGTTTAATATCTGTGCACGAGTTTGAGACTGTCATTATTAATACCGGGTATATCCACCTTGTGCCTGGATGACGGCCTGGACACGACGTCTCATGCTGGTCACCAACCGACTGATACGCCATTGTGGTATTCGTTGCCATTCAAGATGGAGTGCGTCTGTTAATTCCTGTAGGTTCTGCACAGGAGGATCCCTCCTTCTCACCATGTTTCCCAGAATGTCCCAGATATGCTCAATAGGGTTCATGTCAGGGCTCCTTGCTGGCCATGGTAGGGTTTCGATGGCATTCTGGCGGAGGTATTCATGCACAGCTCTAGCACGATGTGGTCGGGCGTTGTCATCCATGAATATAGGGTGGGTTCCAGGTGCATGATTTACAAAATGAGGGACCACAACTCTATCCAGTATGGAATCTTGATATCTTTGTCCATTTAGTGTTCCAGGTACAGTCAACAGATCCAGCTTACAATCAAATGAGATGCACCCCCATATCATAACGGAACCTCCACCAAATGGAACTTCTTCCATGATGTTACGTTGGTCGTACGCCGTGCGTCTGGACCTCCATACACGAGTTCGACCATCTGTGGCATGAAGCAGGAACCGACTTTCATCGGACCAGTGTACCCGTCTCCAGGATCTCATGTTCCAGTGTCTTCTTTCGTTGCACCACCTCAGACGCTCCTCTTTGTGGTGTGCAGTGAGGAGAGGACATCTGACAGGTCTCCTAGCTTTCATGCCAGCAGCATACAGTCTCCTTTTGACGGTAGACATTGACACTCTATTGCGCGTTTCCCATTGCTGGCTGAGCACTCTGCTGTTGGTGAATGGAGATCTCCTAACAAGGCGTACTAGGGCTCGATCATCACGGGCAGTAGTCTTCTTCGGTCTTCCAGATCTAGGCCTGTCCTTCACCTCGTTAGTTTGCCCATGTTTTGCAATCAAACGACTGATTACAGTATGGTTAATGTTCAGCTGTCTGCCAATCTCTCTGCATGACATACCAGTGGTATGCATGCCTATGATTTGCCATTTCACACGATCACTTAACCTTCGTCTTGCCATAGCGGTTCACAATCAAGAGCTAATTCTCTCTGTACAAATAAACCACAGTCATGAACACAAAATTCCTAATCTTGTCGCCTAAATCTGTATGTAATGTTCTACACCTCAAACTGGACTTTTACATAACTGAACACGTGTGCTGTTTCCCGCCACGCACGGACATCAAGCGGCGTGAAGTCATGCATGCATGTGCATTTCGTACTTGGAATTATGTCAGCTAATGCGGGGACAAAAAGTATGGCAGCCTAGTTGTACCATCATGTTTCTACGTTCTATTGTTTTTGCTGGTGCTTAACTTTTGCACAGGTGTATATATAAGTAGCCTCGTTAGGACGCTCCCTTGCAGTGATACCTCACGGACATATAAGGATTCGTGAGGTACCTCTAACGAATCCACATTAACAAAAAACCAACTTAGTTCTATGTACTGTATATTTTCTCTCTCGTGCTAACAAACGAGTACCATCGTTTGTATAGTATATTTTTAATTATCATGCCTAGGCTCCTAAATCGAGCTATGGACCGTCATACTGGTGGCATAAATAGTTGGGACGAGACGGTGAGGTTCAATCTCAGCGGCAATTGTCGCACATCCCCACTGGGACGTTATCGTTCCACTGGCTCTAGAAGTCGGTCGTTGTACTTTTCGAAGAGTCTCGATATGGGATCCGTAATGGAGCGGAGCAGCAGGACGGACCAGCATGTACTCCCGCGAGCTACATTAGCTTGCACAGGATGCTTGTGCGACTCACCAGTCTGTTTCCTGGATCTGACATGTTGCCCTTTTTAAGATTGCTGTCACATTTGCACTTTTGCAGGTACTCGGCACTTGTCCTTCTAATATAAATTTGTTGAATATCAGTTGCAGGGGCTTGTAAAGCACATCTTGCAGTTCTTTAAGAACATTAGGACGGATTCCATCTGCGCCAGGAGCTTTATTCTTGTGAATTCCTTTTAATAACTTAAGAATATCTTCTATAGCTAGTGTGTCTTGGAATTCCTCCTTTATTTCCCTTGTGCCAATTTTTGGTATAGTCCCCAATGGCTCATTCGTGAACACACTTGTGAAAAAGTTTGCCAACACATCTGCTTTGTCTTTATTGCTACTAGCTATCTTCAGCTCTCAATTCACGATAGTTTTCAGCTCAGCAACTCCTGTTTTCGCTTTCCGTTTTGAGCTTACATACTTCCAGAATTTCCTAGGATTTCTCTTTGCACCCGTAGCTATTTCCTTCTCCTTTTCTCTTTGTGCCTCCCTCACTGAGTTCTTTACATGGTTTCTTATTTTGGTGTACTCTTTATGCTTTTGACTGCTGCATATTTTCATAAACCTCTGCCAGCACCTGTGTTTTTTTCATATCTTTTTTTTAGCTTTTCATCCAGGCAGTTGGTGGTTTGTTCCATTACCATCCCAATTCTCTTTCTGGTTTTTGGGATATGCTTTCCTTGGGCACTATTGTATGCTTCCATAACTGTATCTAGTAAGTCTGCAACATTTAGGCCTTTTAATTTTGCTTCCCAATCTTTGTTCAGTTCTTTTCTCATTGAGATATAATAACTTTTAAAATAGTTCCACCCCCTTTGATTGTTATGAACTCCCTCTATATACTGGTGGTAGGTGTAGACTAGTGGTCACTTAGTCCAATCATGCTCAGGTATTCTAGCTCTGTAATTAATTCTTCATTTGTAAGAATAAGGTCTAAAATATTTGGTTTGTTGTTAAGTCCTTATGCTTTCAATGAATTTGCCCCCTTCTGCGTGCGTCATGCATATGTCCTTACTTGTTATCTGGGGTGCCTGAAGGCTCAGAAATAAAGAGTATGAAAACCCTGTACAGGCTTCTTCAGGTTCTCTACCTGTGCTGTGTCCGGCAAGGCCTGCAATGATGCATTCGCTGCCATGCATTTGATGCGAGGTGAAGAGCCATGAGGAAAGTGACACTTCGGGAAACTATATCTATTTGGTAAGAGAACCTCCGAGGAACAAGAAGATAAAAAAGATACCAAAGCATCCCTGATAGCAAGCAAACTTTGGCCCAACGTTTATCACTACGTTGGGCCAACGTAATTTTACTCATCAGCCCAACCTTGGTCCAATGTTGGCAATACATTATTGGGTCAATATTGCGCCAACATGCATAAATCTATGAAGATATTTAAAATAGCACACCTGAAAGCATAAGTTAACAATTAAAAAAGTAAAAGGTGAATATTATGTTGGTTTTGGTTGATTTATTATGAAATTTCCAATGCTGGCCCAATGTTGGCAAACAAGTGATACAGCCAAAGTTGGACCAACTGCGATCTGCCAACCTGTTGTCAATGTTGGCTCAATGGCTACATGTTATCTGGGATTAGATGAGACCAAGATTGAGACAACTGTAAATAATGTAAATTTGTTAGCGACGACTCAGCAGGAGAATGAGAACTTTACCAAATGTTATGCAGTGTAAAAATTATTCACCTACAGGGGTTAAAGTACAGCAAACAAATTTGTTACCACACGGTAATACTGCACAGCAAGAAGCGAGATGTTGCGAAAAGAGTCAAGTTAAGCATGATGTATATAGTGTAAATAGCATCCACAATAGAAATATAGTAGAACAGCGGATTGTATGCAGTTATGGCAGTATGGAAGAACCACACCACATGCAGACACACGTAAATGAGAAAGAGAACAAGAACGGTACAACTAAGCAGCACCTAGCAAAAGTTTTAATGAGTACTGATAGAATAAACATGCAGCACAAAGCAAAGGCAATAGTCGCTAAACCTAAACTCAGTTGTTCGTACACCAATGCAGATACCCTCTCGAGTAAGATGACAGAACTGTGTTTCCTAGGCAAGAATGCCACCATGCCACCGGATATCATAGCCATCACTGAAGTGAAGCCAAAGTCTGTAAGATATGTTCTCAGCGAAGCAGAATTAAAAATAATTGGTTACGAAACATATGCTAATAACCTAGACTCGGGTACAGGAAGGGGTATTATATTGTACACCAAAGAGGGAATCGTAGTGAGTTGGCCAACAATGAAAACAGTGCACCAGGAATCGGCATGGATCATACTTAAGCTTAAAGATAATGAAGAAGCATTGATTGGCTTTACATGTATGGATACCGTCAAATGGTTGTACAAGGCATTCACTCGCCCTCATCCCGAGTATGGAAATGCAGTGTGGTATCCACTTAGGAAAAAAGATTTGGAGACAGTCGAAAAAGTCCAGAGAAGGGCTACAAAACTTATTCCTGAGCTCCGAAGAGCGGCTGCAGAAGCTGAAGCTACCCACACTGACATACAGAGGGCAGTTGGCACTCAGTGGAAATCTGAGGCCAACCTCCCCAAGTCTGGAGTTATAATACCTCTCAAGACATTCCCTCAGCACATGTAGAGGCCGATGCTGTCTCTTAGAGATCGGCTGGGCAGCAGCCGCGACACAATCTAACTTCATAGCCATCTTATGCGAGGATGCTGGCCTAGTTCTCGCTACTGCTATCATTAAAGTGGACATGGTTGGCCACATATCCACACTCTTCCTCCAGTATCCCGAGGTATTGTCCGATGTCCAGCTTAACGTCAGGCCTATGGACACCTGCCTGAGGGTCGCCAGCACCCCCCCCCCCCCACCCTACCCCCAGCTCCACTGACGCCTGGTGAGAGTCTCGAAGATGATGCTTTACCACATCAAACTGGTGCAGCCATCACAACAGACACGTCCAACGGGTGTCAAGGGATGGATATGGAATCAGATAGATGCTTACAAGAATTGACACAAAGATTTGCTTGGCATTCAGACTTAGAAAAATGTCGCCTTTTCTTTCAAAAGACACCAGTGGCGACTTTTTTGTATGTGAAGAGAGCTGTAAACGCCATGACTCTCTATGAACAAGTGACAATTTTAGCTGCTATAGCTGCTTAAGTAACAACCCTAGCACCTGCTGATGTAGATACTTGTAAAATTTAATTCCATTTCCCTTTCCTGCACATGTCTTTTGTTTAACTGATTACTGCTGGTATCAGCTTATTAAAATTTAACTTGCTTATTTTCAAGATTTATTGTCATCTTTCTGATAGTGCATTTCCTGACAACGTGTAGTTATAACGCCACTTGGTTTCCTCGTGAGGCGCTATATTGTAGAGCGTCTGTTGGACTGTTCCCACCAGTATTGGTTTCTGTTTGTTTCTGTTAGAAACATTACCGTTTTTTAAGTTAATGTCAATGACGTTCAGTGCGTTAGCCTGTAATATTAGTGTTATGGGCTCAATTTGGTTAAGGAAAATGGTGCAGCAGGCTGGCGCTACTCTATGACGACTTGGATTACGTCGTATGATGGAAGTTTCACTCGTCCTGATGGCTCTCTGTTTCTCAAGCAAACTTACTAACTTTTCAAATCTTGTGCTGCTGGCATTTTCAAAATTTACTGCTGCATCTGTGACTGCATCCACAGGACATTGTTGATCTTTCTGCGGTACACGTTCATGAGAAAGCTATCTTTCAATCCTGATTGCGGCATTCACTGCAGAATTGAGGGTACTTGGGTTTACTTGGTATAGTCCGCCTTTTATTTCTGCCGGATTTGACAAAGATTCAATGAACGCATCCACCTGAATAGCGGTTCCAGATGCACGCCATCAGGCACAGGATATGCACGCATTACTAACCTACATATGTTTTGTGCCAACTCTTGGAAAACCTTTTAGTCACAGCGCAGGAGAGAAGGCGTAATGGCACTTTGTAACTTCTACTTTGGGAAATTTTGAGGTGTTCGGTACTGAAACTATCCTTGTGTCTTATACTAAAACACAAATGCATACTTAGGCAAATCACTATGTTAGCGTTGCTGGCATAGTGTGGAAACCTCGTTTATGAGCACTGCTATTGGTACCAATGCTCGATCAGTGAAATTTCAGTCTGCCTTGTGCTAAGTGCAAGCGCTTCTCACCACCGTAGTGTGGGTCATCATCACTAATGCAAACTCTTAGTTTCACAGTCTCTTGAAAATGCTTGGAAAGCAGACTGTCTATTAGCTGGCGCAAGGGACACCAATGCGCCATGGAAAATAGTCTATGTCTACATGAATGCGTAAGGGTCTGGTAGAATGTGTTGTTAGAAATAGACTAAGTCCGATAGCTGACGTCAGCAGTGTCTGAATGCCACGTAAATAATCTAAGTCTAAATGGTAAACGCATAAGAGAGTACTAGCACAAGCGCTGACGCCGCCCACCATTGAAGTGTCGGTAAATCCACGTCATATAGTAACGGTCCTGTACTTGGTCTATAGGGCGTTGTTGGCACACTATTGGGCCCCTTTTACCAAAATGGAAAAGTTTATTGTGAGTTGGCTGCTCCGTGTGAGCCGTATGAGCGAACTATTGTTTTTTAGCGGCTGCAGTTCCTTGTAAAGAGCTGGTGACGTCACAGCATCTTGCACATGGATGTTAGTCTTGGAGAAACTTGGTTTCTCAACTGTTCATTGGTTAATATTAGCTGTGCATACTCTACAGTGTCTCGGAACCGATTCTGTAAATCTGGCCTAATGAGGCTGAATTCGTTTGAGTATGTTGTTTACTAAAACAATGCACCATATTGTATAAAAAGTTGATTGTTTGGAGGGAGGCGTAAGCCTAGTAATGCTTCGTTTTGAAGCGGAATCGCTTTAACTCGCATCCCTGAATATCCAAATTTATGCACCTATTAATGGCCTAAATCCTGTAATCGAGGTCATTACCCGAGCCCCATTGATTAGCTTGTTCATAAACCAATTAGGAATCAAAATAATTATTCGGATACTCGGTTTTTATTGGCCCTTGTTGATGATGATTGGTGCGTGCTACGTCAGCTCTACACCACAGAGCCTAGATCATTATAAGTGATGGAGCTAGACCAGCCGAGGATGACGAGTGACGGTGCTTGGGAGGAGTTCATGTTTCGTAGTTGCTTTAGATTCTTTCTGGGAAATAGAAATATGTTGCTGTCTGATTGGCTATTTGATCTGTCATCTCATTGCCACTTATTCCGCAGTGTACCGGAATTAACTGCAGTACTGCTGTTGTGGTGTGTGTATGTTTTTATTGAGCTGCTGAATAGACATACCAGGATTTAAGCAATGCGCTAATACAGAATCAGTGCAGGTTACTTGTTAAGGGGTTTCTGTCCATGGAATCCAGATATTCTATAGCCATAGTGAATGAGTGTGCCTCAGCTCGAAAGATGGAAGAGTTTATCAGCTGGAGTTGAAATTGTATTAGAGGTCCCATCTACATATTGCGTGTAGATACCACTTCTACATAGCTTTTTCTGTTGCAGTATGCACTTGTTGTGAATGGTTCTATATCAATTTGCAAGTTTTGCAGTCTCATCAAAGTCATGCCCAAAAAGTTCACTTCATTTTGGTAACATAGACAAATGTACCATCATGGCAGATAAATGGGCCCTTTTCTTTATTACGTGTATTCACAGCAACCTACCAATAAGTGCTAACAAGATCCAAGGTGCCGATTTAAGCGCCACCTTACTAGCAAGTTAAGAGATTGATCAGACCCTCTTGATATTCATGCTTTTCAGGCATTCATCTATGCAGGAGCGCAGGGAAGAGCCTCGTGGCAAGAACTATATGGCTATCCCTTATGCTGATTACAGACTGGCAGTGAAATGGACATTGTTCAGTGGTTGACACGTGATTGCCAGGATTGTGCCTGAAAAATGCAGTCTGCTGACATTCAGTGAAACAAATGTTTTCCCATAGAAGACAATCGAATTCCGTTTCAATTGCATTTGAAGGAATTTGCTGATTGATTTTGTACAATAATTCCCGCAGCTGTCCGGCGAGTAATCAGGAACATTCTTGTGGTATTAGTCTGCTGCGAGGCAGTGAGTCAGTCAGGGTGTCATCTCTTGGGCATGGAACCCGTATCAGACCGGTCAAGTGAACATACGTCATGGTAGAGGACGTGCAAGGGTGACCACACGTGACAGTGTTGACGATATCCATTCAGACTGTTAGAAACAGAATAGACTGCATATCAGTGGGTTGGAGGCCTGCAGAGGTGCTGGATGAGTATCCTTGAGTGAGACGGAATGGAGTAGAGAACATCTCAACTGGACTCCCGCAGCTCTTCTCAATGGGAAGGCGTCTTGTTCACAGATGAATTGTGATTCTGCTTGGACTTTCACAATGGATGTGTTCGTGTGTTGCGAGATCAAATGAAAGATTTGCTGATGCCAATATGGTGGAACATGACCGTTGTAGTGGAGGCTGTCTTCGCGTTGTTTGGCAATAGTGATGGTGGCCATAGGGACCTCTGCTGCATCCAGAATGGCCTCTATGACTGCCATCACGTATAAAGACCAAGTTGCCCATTTTGTATGATCCTATGCTTGTGCCATTGCAATAGGGAAAAAACCTGAGAGTATCGAGCGGATGGACTGGCTAGCTCGGTCTCCAGACTAATTCCATTAAGCATACTTGGAACGTTCTGCAGACATGCATTTCAGCTCGACCAGTCCAACCGACTAGCCTCCAGAAGCGTGTCCAGGCAGGCAGGCCTTGTCAGAGTGGGCCAACATACCGCAAGTTTGGTTCTCATCTTTGATTGGCAGCATGCAATGAAGGTGTTAGGCTGTAATCAATGTTGGTACTGAGTAGACAGAAAACCATGACTGTGGCACTTGGAAGACGCATATGTGCATGATTGTAGGTCCTCCACTGTGTGCAGCAGTGACACATCTGGCATTGGACTTGTTAGACTTGGTTGTACAGTAACTGACATTGCATTTCTGTGTTCATAATTGCAAAATCACGGTAGTTTTAAGGCCGATGGATTCCGATTTGTATCCCTGTGCTCAATATTTTTTGCACATTATCCGTAGCAATTTTTAAATATATATATATATATATATATGTTCAATTTGCCATCTTGCTTTAGCCTCCCTTATGTACCGGAAGGCATCGAGCAGGTTCACTTCTGTTGCGCCACTTGCAGACTAGTGTTCCAGTTGGACTCAGATGGACTATTCAGTTTGTTCCTGGAAGGCTGACTATGGCTTCAATCATAGTGACCATGTCATGTACTCGGTGATGGATGAGCTGTCACTCTCGGATGCACCAAGTGAGCCCATCCACATTATCAGTATTACTGGTTTATCATGTTGGTGCTGTGGTCCTCGGGCATGGGACCCGCCATTTTGCAATGCCATAAATACCAGAAACCTCAGAACTGTTCATACTTCAGTCCTTTCTACAGTTATTTTTAGATACCAATGTTCATCTGTGGTGTTGTGATTCGAGATCATAACCTCGGCCTACACTTGGAAATTTTTGTCCATTATAACCAGTTCCTGCAGCTACCATGATATGCAGGCAGTTTGTCTAACACACACGAAGAGAATCTGCCTAGGCAGAACTTTAACTCATGTCTTCTCATAGAGTATCAACATAATAAATTTGAAGCAAATCTCTGTTGGCTTCTTGTAGTTATGCTCCTGAAGCAATATTTGATGTATTTTCTCGGGGAAACAATCTTAGGTCAGACCAATGTAGTTCTTTTCTACAATTCTTACTAAATAAAATTTCCTATATTTAGAGAAACAAGAGGCCTGTATCGCTCACCTGGAACATAGGAATTTCAACCAGAAAGACCATCAGTTACAAGAACCCTACGGAGTTGAGCAGACTTGTAACAAGAACACAGTGGTCATGTTTCTCTATGTATCAACTTCTCTTGAACAAACTTTAATGGCCCTTAGTCAATAATTATATTTCCCAAATTTTGGCCCAATCCGTTCAACGGTCCTGGACATGAAGTAATTTTTATGAAAATCATGTCATCCAAGATGACTGCTAAAGCATTAGGCCAATAAAGTTCCCTTGAACAAACTTGGTTCAGCTGTTGCCCTAGAGAACCTGTCAAGAGTTTTGAATCAATCCCCCAAGCTGATTCGGGGAAAAGATTTTTAAAGGCGTTTAAAAAATCGGGCAAAATCTAAGACGGCTGTCAGGAAAATTGATCGACCAGCTTCATTTGAACAAACCTGTATATGCCCTAAGGATGCTTTCTGCCAAATCTACTTGAAATCGGCACAGTGGTTCTTTAGAAGACATTTAAAATTTCCTATTGCTTTAGTACGTGGGAGTTTCTGGTTGGAAAATGATCCTTGATGGCCTCTAAACTATTTATCCAACAAAAATGGTAAATTTGAAACCAGAATACGCAAAAGCCTACATAAAAAAAATTTCGGCTTTAAAATCCATCAATTAAAAAATTCAACATGGCTGCCAAACATGCTACATTTTGATTGGCCCATGGCAGGCATATTTTTTACGCATCAATTTCACGTAAACAAACTTTTATTGGCCTGAGTCTCCCAAATTTTGGCCCGATCCATCAAGCAGTTCTGGAGAATTCATTTTCAGACAAAAACTAGGTCATCCAAGATGGCCGCCAAACCATTTGGCCAATCAAGTTCCCTTGAACAAACTTGGTTCGGCTCTTAGCCTAAATGATATTTCATGAGTTTTAAATCAATCCCCCAAACAGTTTAGCTGATTAGCCCTATTTGAACAAATTTGTATCTCTATGCCCTAAGGATGCTTCCTTCCAAATATAATTGAAATTGTTCCAGTCGAGAAGACATTTTTACATTCCCAGTTTTGAAAGTATAGGAGCTTTTGGCAGGAAAATTATCCAAGATGGCCACCAAACAATTTATCCGACAGTTTCGAAAACGGCAAATTTGAAATAAGTATACTTAAAAGCCTGTATAAAACCAATTTCACCTTCAAAATCCATCAAAATAAAACAAGAGGCCCAAGGGGCCTGTATCGCTCACCTGGACCATAGGCATCTCAACTAGAATGGTCATTAACAATAAGTAAAACTCTGAGTTGAGCAGACTTGTAACAAGAAAACAGAGGCCATGTTTCTTTATGTATCAACTTCTTTTGAACAAACTTTAATGGCACTTAGTCATCAACAGCATATCTAAAAAATTTCAGCCCAATCCGTTCAGTGGCTCTAAAGACAAAGTTGTTTTCATGAAAACCAGGCCATCCAAGATGGCCACCCAACCATTTGGCAAATCAAGTTCCCTTGAACAAACTTGGTTCAGCTCGTGCCCTAAATGATATTTTATGACTTTTGAATCAATCGCTGTTTCGGCGAAGATTTTTAGACATTTCTAAAAATGGGCCAAATCCAAGATGGCCACCGGACAAATTGGCTGATCGGCTTCGTTTGAACAAGCTTGAATCTCTACACCCTAAGGATGCTTCCTGCCAAATATAATTGAAACTGGCCCAGTAGGTCTCGAGAAGACATTTAAAATTTCCCATTGCTTTAGTATGGGAGCTTTTGGCGGGAAAATGATCCAAGATGGCCACCAAACCGATTATCCAACAGTTTTGAAAATTGCAAATTTGTGATCAGAATACCCTAAAAACATGTATAGAACCAATTTCAGCCTCAAAATCCATCAAATAAAAAAATCCAATATGATTGGCCCACTGTGGCCATGTTTTTTGACGGATCAACTTCCCTTGAACAAAGTTTAATGGCCCTTAGTCCCCAATCATATCTGCCAAATTTCGGCACGATCCCTTCAGCGGAAGTAATTTTCGCTAAAACTAGGTCAACCAAAATGGCCGCTGAACCTTTTGACCAATCAAGTTCCCTTGAACAAACTTGGTTCAGCTCTTGCCCTAGATCATATTTCATGGGGTTTGCTCCAATCCACCAAGTGGTTTCAGAGATTTTTAGACGTTTCTAAAAATCAGCCAAAATTCAAGATGGCCACTGGCCAAATTTGCCGATCGGCTTCATTTGAACAAACTTTAATCTCTACACCCTAATGATGCTTCCTGGCAAATATAATTGAAATTGGCCTAGTAGTTCTCGAGAAGACATTTTAAATTTCCCATTGCTTTAGTATGGGAGCTTTTAGCAGGAAAATGATCCAAGATGGCCGCCAAACTGTTTATCCAACAGTTTTGAAAAATGCAAATTTGTTATCAGAATACCCAAAAATATATAAAACCAGTTTCAGCCTCAAAACCCATCATACAAAAAAATCCAATATGGCCGCCAAACATGCTGTATTTTGATTGGGCCACTGCGGCCATGATTTTTGATGGATTAACTTCTCTTGAACAAACTTTAATGGCCCTTACTCTCTAATCATATCTGCCAACTTTCGGCCCAATCTTTTCAGCGGTTCTGGAGAAGTCGTTTTCACTAAAACTAGGTCAACCAAAATCGCCGCCGAACCATTTGACCAATAAGTTCCCTTGAACAAACTTGGTTCAGCTCTTTTTCGTAGATCCTGCTTCATGGGGTTTGCTTCAATGCACCAAGCGGTTTCAGAGATTTTTTAAAGACATTTCCTAAAATCAGCTGAAATCCAAGATGGCCACTGGGCAAATTGGCTGATCGGATTCATTTGAACAAAGTTGGATCCCTATACCGTAAGGATGCTTCCTGCCAAATATAATTGAAATCGGCCCAGTGGTTCTTGAGAAGTTGTTTAAAGAAAAAAGTTGACGGCCGGACGGACGGACAGACACTCGCCATGGCATAAGCTCAATTGGCCATTCTGGCCATGTGAGCTAAAAATCAAATATGGCGGCCAAACTCGCTACATTTTTTATTGGCCCACGGTAGTCAGGTTTTTTGACATATCAATTTCCCGTAAAAAACTTGCCCGAGTCGCTAATTATCTCTCCAATTTTTGGGCGGATCCCGTCAGCAGTTCTGGAGGTCGCTTTCACGAAAACTAGCTCATCCAAGACGGCCACAAAACTATTTATCCAATCAAGTTCTCTTGAAAAAACTTGGTTCAGCTCTTGCCCTAGGTTATATTTCATGAGTTTTGAATTGATCCCCTAAGCGGTTTCAGAGATGATTTTTAAACACATTTCTAAAAATCGGCCAGAATTCAAGATGGCGACTGGCTAAATTGGCCGATCAACTCCGTTTGAAAAAAATTCTATTCCATAGTAAAGCTTCCTGCAAAATATAATTGGAATTGGCCATGTAGTTCTGGAGCTGTTTAAATAAAAAGTTGACTGACGGATGATGGCCAGAGGGATGGTTGGCACAGCATAAGCTCCAGTGGTAAAGAATAAAATGATGGGTAGTACCAGGATATTCCTAGAAAAACTGGAATGCAATCAACCAATCTTTATGGTGTTTCGGAGAACTTGTCATACTGAGGTCCCAAAATTGCAACTTTTGGAGAAAAACATGGGGGGGGGGGGGAGGGGAGGGGAGGAGAGGGGGAAACAGATGCCAACATCAGACACCTGCTTGAGATTTTACCTCATTCAGATTACTACCTCAAAATATTCCTCACTTCATATAGGGTTCAGTAAAACTGTTGTAGATTTTTCAAGCTAATCGTTGAGAAATTTTTTTAATTTAATGAGAAAAAAGAACACACTGTTATAAATGAATAATAAGTACTTTATTTGTAAACATTAAAGCGTATATATCATAAAATAATTTAGGAGCTAGAAATATTGGCGCTGGTATACGGCTGATAGCTAGAGAAATCGGCGCTGGTATACGGCTGATAGCAAGAGAAATCATCGCTGGTATACGGCTGATAGCTAGAGATATCGGCGCTAGTATATGGCTGATAGCTAGAGATATCGGCGTTGGTATACGGCTGATAGCTAGAGAAATCGGCGCTGGTATACGGCTGATAGCTAGAGAAATCGGTGCTGGTATACGGCTGATAGCTAGATAAATCTGCGCTAGTATACGGCTGATAGCTAGAGAATAATATGACTATCAATGACTATAGTTAGATAATTACATAACCGCTTATATGTGAATACTATGACAAATTGTATCTAGACTACTGACTATATAAAGGCCAATATGTAATATGGAAAATTAACCCTTTCTGATAATACAGGTTACTGTGCCAATACTGGGTTAATACTGGCCCAGTAACATGCATTATCAGGGAATAATCAAACCAGACAAACTCACCCTCTGCAGTGATCATGAGGGATGAGCATATGCATGTTAACAGAAGAATATTTTTGAAAATTTATCACTGGGATGCCTAGCTCGATAACCAAGCCAGTCATTCCAGTGGTAAATTTTCAAAAATAACCTCTTTGGTTGCATATGGACATTTTCTGTGAAAAAATAAAATTTTTATTGACCAAATTGAATCATGAAAAGGTTAAGTAATATTAGTAAAATCTGACTACGAAGGGGAGTTTACTAACATTTAAAATTGGTAATTAATGGCAGATGGTCACTTAATATAAGTTCGTCACCATAAGAATTGGCCTTTTGACCACACAAGATAGCGGCTGTTTAATAAGACATGTAGTCTTACAACAACACACCTCTGAGGTAACTCTTTAATCATAAAACTTGTCCATCTGTAGACCAAGAATAGATTTGAAAATTTAACACTGAAATGACAGACTCAGTTAGCGAGCCAGTCATTCCAGTGAAAAATTTTCAAAAATAGTCTTCACTTGGACAGCAAATGGACATTTCTCAAGACCACTGCAGAATCTGTTTTTGCCCCACTTGAATATTAAAGAGTTAATTTAGTCAACTTCAACTGTATATGCACAAAGGCCTGGTCATTCAACTATCTAAAACTTAACCCTTTAATGGTCAAGCCGGCCAAAACCGGCTTCTGTTATGGTCATTTACAGGTCAGGAGAATACAATATTTCAAAATTTACCACTGGAATGACTGGCACAATAACTGAGTGATAAATTTTCAAAAATTGTATTCTCTTGGCCTGTAAATGGACATTCAATAAGCAGATATCTAAATTTTCTTGACCAAATTTGATCATTAAAGTGTTAAACTACTGAGCTTATGCTCTATAACTTAGTAGTATCAAGGGCTGACACATGAATTAGCCAATTGCTAGTAAAATTGACATCTGGCAAACAGAAAACAGGATAGGGGGTGGGGTAGTAGTAGTAGCCAGAAGCAGTAGTACTAGTATGACGCATATGATGAGGGAAACGAGGTAGTAGTAGTAGTAGTAGTAGTAGTAGTAATAGTAGTAGTAGTAGTAGTAGTAGTAGTAGTAGTAGTGTTGGTGGTTGTTCTAGTAGTAGTAGTACTAGTAGTAGTAGTAGTAGTAGTAGTAGTAGTAGTAGTAGTAGTAGTAGTAGTAGTAGTAGTAAATAGTAAGCAGCAGTAGTAGTATTGTAGTAGTAGTAAATAGTAAGCAGCAGCAGCAGCAGTAGTAGTAGTAGTAGTAGTAGTAGTAGTAGTAGTAGTAGTAGTAGTAGTAGTAGTAGTAGTAGTAGTAGTAGTAGTAGTAGTAGTAGTAGTAGTAGTAGTAGTAGTAGTCGGTAGTCGGTAGTAGTAGTAGTAGTAGTAGTAGTAGTAGTAGTAGTCGTCTATAATTTCTAAAATAATAGCCAGTAAAATTAAATGTGAATAACATCTTATGATAAATATTAACACTTAACCCCAAATTTATGAAAATTCAATTTCAATTTAACACATACATAATTTCACTGAGTGAGTGGCTGCTGATGGGTTACCCGACCATTGAGTCTCAGCCTGGCACTGATATGACATTACATTGCTTTAACTCCTTCATGACAAAACCGGCCAAACTCGGCCTCTGCAGTGGTCTTGAGGAATGTCCATTTGCACGCCAAAAAGAAGACAATTTTTGAAAATTTATCACTGGAATGACTGGCTCGATAAACGAGCCAGTCATTCCAGTAGTAAATTTTCATAAATCGTCTTCTTTTGGTCTGCAGATGAGTGCTTAGTAAGACCACTGCATTAGTCATTTTTGGCTGGCTTGAGTGGCATTTAAAACATTATATTCTTATGTCACAAAGTGGAGCTGAAAACACACTAAACCCTTAATGATGAGAATGACGTATTCGATATGTAGAAATAATTTGCTGAATATTTCAAAATTAATTTGACTGGGAACTGTTGCACTGCATCTTCCCGTCAAATTAGTTTCAAAATATTCAACAGCTTTCCTGGATAGTTCTATTATAATTGAGACACTGGTATTTCAATGTTTAAACATTTCCTGATGAAGTTCCCAGATCGCATTTTCAACTCTTACAGGAAAACTGTTGAATATTTTGAAATTAATTTGACTGGAAGCCTTGCTACCTTAGGAAAGTATCCAAGTGAATAAGGTTGAAAAACTTGCTTGTATACAAGCATTGAAATAAGTAACATACTGGTGGAAATTGTTTAATTTTGAAATTAATATACTCATTTCATCAAACAATATAGATAACAATTTATACCAAAACCAACAAAATAACAAGTCAACACAACTGATGTAATTTAAATGTTGAGTGAACAGAATTATTTTTCTTAATACAGACTTGATTAGAAAAAAGTCTAGTATAGAAGAAAACAGCAGAAAGTAATGAAATATTTATACTGCAATTAAATAGCTGTTTGCTGCATTTTTACTCACTACATTTTTCACAGGGTTTAACTCTGGATATGCTGAATATTTTGAAAATTTTTTTGACTGAAAGTTGTTGGTGGCTAAGCCACCAACAACTTTCAGTCAAATTGTTTTCAAAATATTCAGCATGTCAAGAGTTATCACCCATTAAAATTATTGTCTGATGGCTTACAGCAGTCAGACTGTTAAATACCTTATGGTAAACTATACAATAATAAAAACAACTCATTTAAATATGTACACATTAGGTAAGGACCTCATTCACTCATTTATATACTATATACACGTACAGATAGTAGATGGTCTTCAGATAGAACATAAGGGAGGCTGGCTGTTCAAGAGAGATCGTTCTACAGAGTGAAAAACAATCTCCCCTTTTGAACAGCACACTTTTTGTTTTGTAAAACATGTTTTAGGTTGACTCGTGAAAATAAAATATTGCAAAACTTCGTCATAAGGACATATAGGTACCCGTTTCTAGCTATGCTCCGACTATTTCTAGCTAAGCTCCGCCCAACTTTTGGAATCGATTTGAAACTGAAACTTTGAAATCTAAATTTCATGGTAAATATCAGGGTAAGTTGAATGTGGCAACAACAGCTCCCTGTTAAATTAGTTTCAAAATATTCCACAACAGGCAATAACAGGCTCAAACAGTCAAATTAGTTTCAAAATATTCAATAGAATGTTTATTAAATTGTAAATTCAACAAAGATATAAAATTCAAACAGTTTCGTGCCAGACTTTTTACCGTTTATGACGGAGCTACGTTATTTTGATTGTGACATCTGCTAACATGTGACATATTTGATTATGACATCAGAGACTTGAGGACATCAGAGACTTGAGGACGTCAGAGACTTGAGTGACGGGTCAGACACCTCTTACCTCATAAAAACTTCACTCTATTAACCATTATACATCCTAGGAATATATTACATCTTAGCTTATCAAGCATAGAATGATGCGACTGAGTGCTTTTTAAAACAGAAATTGTCTTTTAAGAGCACATTTTTCATCTTTTTTCTGCCTTTCTTTTCAAACAGCAGATATATGGCTATAGCCATGGTAATTCACGAATCCATTTCCTCATGCAATCATATGACATCACGTTTACCCTTTCACCGACAAATCCCTGAAAAAATTAATTCTTTACGATATCAAACTGCATTCTGTTGAATACTTTAAAATTAATTTTACTGGAAGATGTTGCTACCTAAGGCAGTTAGGCATCAATGGCTTCCAGTTAAATTAATTTCAAAATATTCAACAGTTTTCTTGTATAAAAATGAGATATAGGGAATTCATCAGAGAATGGGTTAATCATATTTCACATCACATTTAACAAGTTTTAATGAAAATTTGGTTTTAAAACAAACTTTAGTGATCAATGTTCAAACTAATCTTACTAACGATTGTGTTAAATTTTATATAATATATGAATAGTGAAGATAACTCTTTAATTAATAGTTAATTGTTTAATGACTGTCTATTTGCACGCCAAGAGGAACAATCTTTTGAAAATCTACCACTGGAAAGACTGGCTCAATAACGGAGCCAGCTATTCCAGCGGTAAATTTAAAAAAATAGCCTCCGCTTGGCCTCTTGCAAATGTAAAAATTCTGATTTCTTGGCCGTTTAGGGCGTAGGGGTTAAATTATAATCACAAAATATTTAACTACATCTGACATTGTAGAGAATTCATACTCAGTAGCGAATTATTATTATTATTATTATTATTATGCACCCAGTACTAAATATTATTTATATATTAGCGCATGGAAATAACAATTCTTGTAAATCTTAGAGTCCAGTTCACGAGACCATCAGCTTTAAGAACCACCAACTTTCCATAACTAATTGCTGAGGTAATGTGGTCACTGAATCCTTTAAACACTCAATGGTCAAGCTGCTCAAAACTTGCTTCTTCAGTGGTCTTGATAAATGTCCATTTGCAGGCCAAGTGAAGACTATTTCTGAAAATTTATCACTGAAATGACTGGCTAGACAAATGAGCCAGTCATTCTAGTGGTAAATTTACAAAAAGAAGTCTTCTTGGCAAATAGACATGCACTAAACTAAAATATCCATTTTCTTGGGCAAATCATGAATTTTGGTTAAAATATCAATATGATACAGAATAGTGATATAACATTTACATTATATCAGTGTGCGACACACATTGGGCAGATTTAGGTGGGAAATTTCATGTAAATCTGCCTATGCTAGCAACAGCGGCCACTCAAATTAGTTTCAAAATAATCAACAGCATTTTATTAAATATTCAAGACATACAATTCCTACAACAATGCTCAGTCCGCCATCAATTAGGCGTTTGTGACAAAACCTATCTACAACATTCATAACGTAATTGATTATGATGTCATCCTACATGTTACATAGTTGATTGACATCATATGCTTCAAGGTTAAACTCCATTTGACGCTCAATTTTGAGGTGTCTGGTCAAGTACAGTACGGCTCACAAATAAGTTAACATGTTTCCAAAACAAAAATATGTTACGTTGTACAATTTTAAACACGGTGTCAGAAATGTTCGGTTGAATATTTTGGACTTAATTTGATTGGAAGCCATTGCTGCCTTAGGCTGCAATGGAATTGCCGATTTATATGCGGTATCTGTTGTGATAATTACATCTGAGTTTTTGATTATCATACGTGTGGGTGTGCCTGAACCATCCCAGGTAACATTGTACCATATGGTACTGATAATATTTCATATATCGGCTGCTCCCGTGGAATCTGGCATTGTGCTCAATAGATTTTTCCCATCCAGTGAAGACATACTACTATCAGTACGTCTATGAACTTTCATGTCACGCCAAAGATTGTAGATAGTAGATAGAGTCATGTCACAGATTGAACATGTATGACTTTCGGTTGTTCTATTATTTCCATGCACATCATTTTTGGAGGCTGAGCATGTGCCTGCAGATTCTGTTACTGGTTTTACAGCACTGGTACTTATGAACGCGTCTGTCCAACAGCTGGCGAGGCAGTACTTGTAAAGTAACTTGGGTCTCCATCTGCATCTTGTTGTCCATTTGTTGCCTCAGCTGGTAACCCTGCGGCATCTCTTGTTTTGCCTGGAGTAACTGTTGCTGCGCTTTCTGCACATCTTGTTGTAACTGCAGATGATGTTGTTCCACTTGAATCATCTGTGGCTGTGCCATCAAAGTTAGCGATTGCTGCGCTACAGTTGATGACTGCAGCATTTGCTGATATGGCTGAGCCATCAGAGTTGGTGATTGTTACATTGGAGTTGATGACTCTATCATCTGTGGGTGTGGTTGCGGAACATGAGTTGGTGATTGTTGCATTGGAGTTGATGACTGTATCATCTGTGGGTGTGGTTGCGCCACATGAGTTGGTGATTGTGGTATTTGTGGCTGCACTATCATGGCATGTTCTTTCAGGATATGGTGCTTTGCCTGCTGCATCGGAGGTGGTGGCAGTTGTTCCTGGGGAACCAGGTTCTGCGTCGTGGACTCAAACTGTTGTTCTGGTAATAATGACTGCTGATTATTCGACATGAATTGTTGCTTGTGTGACATTTGCTTCTGTGATAGCTGTATCTCTTGCATCAGTTGCTGTATTTTTTGGTCTGCCTGCTGCATTAGCTGCTGACCATTAAGCATCTGCTGTTGTGCCCGACACATGAACTGCTGCGCCTGCTGATAACCGTGCATCATCTGTTTTAAACAATTGGACATCTGGTAGCTGGTATTCTACATTTATCTGCTCCTGTTCTAGGGATAGATGATGTTCTAACTGCGATATTTGTTTATCTGCACATGCTACCCGTGATATTTGTTGTTGCTGTGGTGACATTTCTTGTGTTATCTGGTTTTCTTGTAGCAATAGCTGTGGTTCCATGTACACTATCTGATGTTGTGTCCGTAGTAGATGAAATGCTGGCAGCATGCGCTGGTTTTCATGTGTACCGGTAATCTGTTGGCTTACATTTGATGCTTGGTCTTGCAAATGTGATGCTTGTTCTTCTCCAATACCAGATGTGTAATATTGTGCAGAGATAAGTTTGTGAGGTTTTTTTCTATGCCTACACAAACGACTGGAATGTGCATATATTTTACCACAGTTTGTGCACACATGGTGATTTTTACAAACCTGGATTTCTTCATGCTTTCGCTTCATCATCAGTTGATCCTCCTGTGCTATCCTGTGGTGCTCTAGCGATATTTGTTGTTGCTTCTGTGACATTTGCTTTGTGACCGGCAACATTTCTTGTTGTGGTGGTATCTGGTTTTGCTGTGGCACTATCTGTGCTTCTGTCTGCATGATCTGATGTTCTATCATATTGTATTTCTCCTGACAAATCTGTTGGTCCACCACAGACTTTTTAGCGTCCACCTGTGATGTCTGTTGCTCCGCAGGCGTCTTGGGCAACTCTGGTTGCCTTTTCGCAACACATCTATTTGATATCATATGTTTACGTAAAGAACTGGAATCTGCATACTTATTTCCACAGTCCATGCACATGAAAGGTCTTAACCCCTTATGCGCTCGCTCATGTCTTGCAAGTTTACTGAGACATGGTATTTCTTTACCACAATCTGCATTTAAGCAATATACTTTTAGTATTCCCGACTGAAATGCACCGATTTGAAGTTTCCTTAATGGTGGCACAGGAGGGAACAACTGATGTTTCTGAGTTGGTGACGCTTGAGGAAGTCTGAAGATCTAGCGTAAGAATTGCATGCTGGTGTTAGCGGTCTGTGCCATTCAGTGTGAATATTTCCTGGATAACCATTCAACTGTACACTTTGACCAGTGCCAGAACTAATACATTGAGGGCTGTAATTATACAAGGTATCACGGGGAGGTCTAGGAAATGTGCGCGAGTTCATAGCCACAATTTGTATACTTACTTCACCAAGTTCTGGAGATTTGTCTGGGTCAGTCTTAATGAACTGATTAATTGACCGATTGTTTGTAAGCATTGGAATGTTGCTAGTTATCACATTGTGTTGGAGAGACACATTGTCTATATTATCTGGGATATAGCTATTTATCTCAAGCTGTTGTTGATGATTAACTCGCTCATGGGCCATATGCTGTGGATGGTAGCCGTCTATATCTTCTCATTTTAATGAGGCATGCGATGAAGATTCTGGATCTTGTTTGATGTCTGAAATCGTGCTGCAATCATCAAACGCTTGTGCTTCATACCACGTAGTAACTCTGAACTCACTGCGCACATTGAAGATTTTACTTAGAATGTAATCTCTGTCATCATGCTTGAGTGGGGCATTCAGAATATGAGTACTAACATCCGAGACATGTGAAGTAATACTAGGAATATCGCTGTTCGAACCACTGTTGGAATGGTGACGTTCGTGTCCACTCTGCGAGTCCTTTGAGCTAGACACAGGAGTACAAACTGCAGAACACTCGATGAACACAAAAGGATTCTTTAATGCAGATTTTTTTTGTGGGACGTGGCAGTTGACTTCCCGGATGACCAATCTCTTCCCTAATATGGTGAAAACTTGATAAACATGCATGAATAAAAGATGTTGGAAGTTCCCGACATGACTTCACATGTGCTTTATTCCTGCCTGCCATTTGAAAGCGTTCCGCATCTAAATAAAAGACCCCACAATCGGTACATGAATAAGGCTGAAGATTAGAATGTTTCCTCTCATGCTTCACCATACTAGAACAGTAAGAGAACTTCTTGCCACAAGAGCATGGGTATTGTTCAGCAGCACTATGCATCCGTTGGTGACCACGTAAAGCACATTTATTTTTAAATTCTATGCCACATATAAAGCAAGTGTAGTCTGTATGACTGGTAGATAGGGCATCCTGTTCTTCAAAATCATCCTGACCATCTGTACTATCATCAGGGAAGATAGGGAGTACTAAGTGTGATGTCTCCAGCATGTCTGTGCTGTTTGATCCATCCTCTGAGCGACTCACTTTTGATTTGGATTGTAACCGTAGGAATGGCTTAACATATGCATGCGTACACCGGTGCCGCACTAAATTTGTCAAATTAGGAAATTTCATCTTACATTTCTGACAAGAGAACAGCTTATCATTGGGTTTGTTGCTATATGTTAAATATGCATTTTTGCTAATGCGTATGTTAGAATTAACCTGCTCAAAATATATGCTATAACTACTACTACATAGGTTTCGACTAACTGCCTTATCTGACACTACTGCGGGATGGCGGTCTGTCCTATGTACCATCAAATTACGTTTATATGAAAACCGTCTATACATCACAACCGAATGCTTTAATACCTTATGTATTTTTGCATGTGCTTCTATTTGAGATTTCGAATCAAATACACTGTGGCAAAGATTGCACTTATATCGTATAACTCTATCTTTTTGAATGAGTAAACACATGTGCCTTTAAACTACCTCTATACGCAAATGCCCTGCCACAAATCTCACATTCAAATGGTTTATCGCGACTGTGTGATTTAATATGGTTTTACATATCATGTTGACTAGCAGTTTCCCGCAAAAATTGCACTTAAATTTGTCAGGACCTGGGGTAATCGGCTATCCTGAGAGGTTTTACCAACATCCTGTGTCTATATGCTGGAGTCTACTGTATGATTTATTTGATGATTATTTAAGCATTTCAACTGGGTAAAACATCTGTCACAATCACTGCATGAAGTCATTCTCTCCTAATTCCGTTCCACACTTTAAACATCTTGAAAGCTTAACATTTCGATTGCATACAGTCTTATGTTTGTACAATACACACAGACTAAAAAATTCCTGACAACTGGAACATTTATACTGCTTAGAACTTGTTACTAATGCGCTATCCTCCATGGTTGTCAATAAAGTTCATATGATATATGAATACAATTAATACAACATATAATAACGTGGTACTATCATCACACTTTTAGTCTAACTCTAGCATTATAGGTCTCCACATACTAAAAATATCTGAATCTCTTTATACGTAAAAAAAAGGGGGATCCAACAAGGTGCATATATTTATCTTTGTAAATTGAGCCAATGACAGTATTTTAGTAGTACTGACAATAATAGATTATATAAGCGTAGTAATTATGTACGCCATCCAACATGTTGTACTCAACTGACCAGTTTAATGGGTCTACGGAACGTGACGTGAATCTGCTTCTGATGAAATACGCCAGCAGCACAACAAATGAGATTATCTAAACACAAAATGATCAGGACATCGTCAAACTCTCCTGCTGAATTTCTGCAGAATAAATTTTCCATAGGGTAAAATTCTGGATATGGTGACTAAGCCACCAACAAGTTTCAGTCAAATTCTTTTTTAAATATTTAGCAGGTCAAGAGTTGAAATTATTGTCTGGTGGTTAGCAACAGTCAGACAGTTAAGCCACTACAACAATAAGAACACAAGATGACTAAAAATAGGAAATAAACATTTTTCAAACTAAAATAAATTTTTAATCTGCATGATCTGATCTTTGTAACCATTTGCAGCTAGAGATCAGAGCATCGCACTTCCAAAACAATCATATACATTAAGCAACTGTATACTTTAACCTTATTTGCCAGGAACGTTAGAGGCAACAACAGCCGAGTCATGATAGTCATATATATATATATATATATATATATATATATATGCCAGTCAAATCACTGCATTTCTACCATATGACTCAATTATTAAGTTGCATTGTACTCGGGGGAAAACTACGCATTGGAATCTACCTAAACCAATATTGGTCTGTCGAGACTTTTGTTACGTCAAAACTATATTGCGCCAGTGTGGTTTATGATGTAATTTGCAACCTGTATTGCTACATCATGCAAATGCTACATCAAAATATTATTATGTCACTATGTTATTACGTAGTAAAAGAATTACTACCCTGCATTGTTTTCTGATAAACAACTTGTTTACTCTCGGTAATTAGCTACGGAAATAAACATAATGTTCCAATGAATTGTCTGTTTATTTATTTTCCCTATTTGGTGTATAATAAACATGCAATTTTACATTTCTGACAACTATACAGATTGTTAGTTGCCACTCGCAGCTAGTAATGTCCGTCTGTCATGTCTGTTAAATTTTTTAAACATTTTTGACAAGGTACCATATGTCGCAACTACTGTGCATGCCCACACACTTGTTACTATACAGTACAGAACAGAAATAACAACATGTTTCCAAAACTAAATAAAAAGTTCTGTTGAATATTTTGGATGTGATTTGATTGGTTGCCATTGTTGCAATGGCTTTAGGCTTGTGCGATTATTGCTTTGAGTGATCACGATCGATTATTTAAAAATAATCATGATTACTCGATTAATCAGCTTGGGTACAAAATACCAAGACGCACCAACAAAAGAATATCAATGACGAAAGCTGCAATGGTGTTTAGAAGTCCATTTGCAGGCCAAGAGAGGAGTATTTTTGAAAAAGTATCACTGGAATGCCTGGTTCGATTCTCTACACTGAGCAAAATGCCAACTTTCATGACCGATCACATTAAAGAGTAATTAGGTAGGCTTTGAAATACTTTATTCAATAGAAATTATTCACGATTATTCGATTATTTAATTTTATATCATATAAATTAATGGTTTAAAACATAATCACGATTTTTTATTTAATCACGTAATCGTGCAAGCCTAAATGGCTTCCAATCAAATTAAGTCCAGGATATTCAACAGAACATTTCTTGCATCATATTCAAAACTGTACTAACTAACATGGTTCTTTTTTGTCTTTGAAACTTTGAATTAATTTATTTCTGAGCTATACTGTACTAATCCACGCTCTATTATGATCCGTCTTTGAACTCAATTTGTGGAAAAGTAAAATATACGTTAGTTTTAATATTTCTTGAATTGTAAATTATTTTTCATACTTGGTCTTTCATGTTCAATGCGCTAAGGATTAGCAGTGAATGATCCACAGTACTCATCTAGTTTAGTTTCAAAATTTATTTAACGCATAAACCTTCAAATTTTTTCACGAGCATTTAAAATTCTATGATTTGCAGACCAGAAGACTATCTTTGAAAATTTACCACTGGAATGACTGGCTCAGTAACCGAGCCATTCATTCCAATGCTACCGTTTAGAAAATAGTCTCCGTATAGTCGGCAGATGGATGTTTCTCAAGACCCCCGCAGAATCTGATTTTGGCTTCAATGATAATGGATTAAGACAAGTTAACTAGTTTCATATAAATTCATCGAATAAACAAGATCATTGACAGAAAATAAATAAAGACAAAACCCACCCACCAAAAGAATAAGAAAAAAGGAGTCGACTGGACGCAGCTGACCACTTATGTATCTAATGTCATCATCACAATATGTCAGTTGTTAGCTGACATCACATCAAATGAGATAGGTCCAGGGGTCGCTTTTAACACTAAGCGTTAACCCGAGGATAGTAAAATTTCATACGGGCTAGGTTAACTACACCTGCGCTAACCCGTTTGGGTTAGTAATGCACTCAAAAGAGGAAATTTATATGAAAAAAAGCACTTCAATGCTTTATTGAATATTTTGAAATTGATTTGTACGGAAAGTTGTTGCTGCCCTACGGCTTACGTGACAAATTAAATTCACAATATTCAACAGTTTCTCTGTATGGGTGACTTGGAAGTAAGTTTTATAGGGATCCATCGGTGAATAGATTAAAGAAGTGATCAGCTTTGAGCTTACAATCATTTGGTTAGTGAAATTTGCTGCGGGATAGTAAAATCAATGATGCACTTTCGCGTCTGGGTTAGCAGCAAAAATCCTTAAAATCTACCCCTGAGATCTGACACAAAAGGTACAGAGGTCTGACAGTAACCATCTTAGGTTCAAGATAACTATATAGGAAAGTAGAATATTCAATACATTATACAGAACTTTTCATTTCTGGTCTGTGACGGTTAAAGGGTTAAAACATCGAGAAAGCGTCAACAGTACAACAATGGAGAAATCCAGTTTTAGTTATGCCTCGCCCATCGCTAGTAGAAAATTTCTTAACACTAATGGTCAAATTTGGTCAATAAAATCTAAATATTTCCCTTTTGAATGTCAATTTCCAATGGAAAAGAATATTTTTTGAAAATTTACCACTGGAATGACTGGCTCGGTTACCGAGCCAGTCATTAGCGGTAAATATTAAAAAATAGTCTTCTCTTGCCCGGTAAATATCCATTCCGCATGACCACTTCAGCAGCCAGTTTTGGTTGTCCGGCATGACCAGTAAAGGGTTAAAGAACCTTTCATTTCTGGCCTGTGGGGATTAAAGGGTTAATACATAAGCAAATTGTACACCACACAATAAATGAGGATTCCAGTTTCTCATTTCATAATAAACTCTGTGACATGTAGGACGACGTCATAATCAACTCCATGATGTGTAGGATGATGTCATAATCAACTACACGACGTGTAGGATGACATCATAATCAACTATGTGGTGTGTATGATGACGTCATAATCAACTATGTGACATGTAGGATGACGTCATAATCAACTATGCGACATGTAGGATGATGTCATAATCAACTATGTGATTGTAGGATGACGCCATAATAAACTATGTGACATGTAGGATGACGTCATAATCAACTAGGTGACATGTAGGATGATGTCATAATCAACTGTAGACGTGGCATGTAGGATGACATCATAATCAACTACACGACGAGTAGGATGACATCATAATCAACTACATGACATGTGGGATGACATCATAATCAACTACGTGACAAGTATATGTAGGATGACGTCATAATCAACTATGTGACATGTAGGATAACATCATAATCAACTACGTCATGAATGCTTAATTAATGCATGTCTTTACTATTTAATAAACATTCTGTGAATATTTTGAAACTAATTTGACACGGTGCTGTCAACAACTTACGTGAATAGGTTTCTGGAAATTGAGATTCTGGGTCGGTAGAGCTTAGCTAGAGATGGGCGGGGCTGAGCTAAAACTGGATTGCTCCATTGCTGACTAATGGATGAACACATTCACTGTCTGCAGACTAAAATTCACATGGGCAATAACTCGGCACATGCTGAATATTTTGAAAACAATTTGACTGAAAGTTACTGGTGACTTAGCCACCAGTAACTTTCAGTCAAACTGCTTTCAAAATATTTAGCAGATCCAGCGTTATTGCCCATTGAAATTATAGTCTGGTTGTGTGTAGCAGGCGGACAGTTATTTACCTTACATAAGCCAATACCCTTGTCAGCTGGGTCTACAGTACACCTCAGAAATAACTTTCGATTCAAAATATTTAACAAAACATTTCTTACATTGTGTTCAAAATTGTACTAACTAGATACATGTTTCTGTTAAATTATTATGATCTGTACGGTAATAGAGTCGCATGTAAATAATACAAATTTCAATACAGTGTTATACAATACTAGAAGATTCTAGTTTATCCATCAATTATAACGTTATAATCAACTATGTGACTTGTACGATGTCATAATCAATTACATCATGAATGACATAGATAAGTTGGACACAAATGCTTAATTGAAGGCGGACTAAGCGTTATCGTACGAATTGTTTGTCTTTTACTATTTAATAAACATTTTGTTTCAAGAATATTTTGAAACTAATTTGACTGGGTGCTGGTGCTGTCATAGCACCCAGACAAATTAGTTTCAAAATATTCAACAGCTTACCTGAGTGTAAAGTTTTCTGGAAATTGATAGTCAGGGAGTTCAGGGATTGATTGATCCCAACATGGGTGAAGCATGGGTGGAGCTTAGTTAAAGATGGGCGGGGCATAACTAAAATTGTATTCGTCCATTGATACCATTTGATGGCGAAGTCGGTCAAAACCAGCCTCTATAGTAGTCTTTGGAATGTTGATTTGTAGGCCAAGAAAAGGCTATTTTTGAAAATTTACTACTGGAATGACTGGCTCGGTAAACCGAGCCCGTCATTTCAGTGGTAAATTTTCAGTGTGTTTTCTTGGTCTCAAAATGGACATTCAATAATCAAATACTTAGAATTTTCTTGACCTAATTTAGCCATTAAAGGTTTAAACTCTGGTCTGATTTCATTTGTCAATGTGTAATTTTGTGCCACCTAGACGAATGTCACTAAAAGTCACTCACTACATTGACAATATTTATGAGGTCTTTCACCATTATTTATTTGCTGATGACTTGATAAATGTAATTTACAGAGAAATTTACCAAATTCCACACAGCACATGCATACATGTATATACATTAAATTGGGCATGACGAAGTTCCACTGTTGGAAAACAAGATATCGAAGGAAGGTCAAAGCATTCAAGTTGCTGATCATGACATCTGTGGGTGGGACTGCTCAATCTTGGCTTGTTCATGTTTCATATTGGCAGTTGTAAGCACACACCATCGAGTAACTGATCCAACTGTAATTATAACGGTCTTCGTGACTATTATATTTTAATTTATATGAGGTTGAGCGTATGGTTGCTATTTCTGTTACTTGGGCCATCGATATCGGGTTCCAGCATTGGAAGATGGTTATGCATAATTTCCTGTTTACTCCGAGGTATTTGGTCTACTAGATGTAGTATGTTGTGTTCCACTTGGAGCATCTGATGTACTGCATGTTGAATCTGTTGATGGTGGCGGCTGACTTAATGATGGCAGCATCCGTGGGTAGGACTGCAAGAATTCGTCCTGCGGATATGACACGCGAGGTTGTGCCTGTAATATATGGTGCGCCTCCTGCTCAATCCGGGGATCTGTCATTTGTATCTGTGGAATTGGGTGTTTGTTGTGTTGCATGGTATAGCTAGATGAAACCATCTGTTGGTGACCAAATTGCATGTTGACTGGTGGCATCTGCAGTTGTCCATGCAGCATTGACTGATGAGCACATTGCATGAATTGTTGCTTTTGCGATATCTGTGTTACATCTAGTTCCTGTGGTAAGTGTATTTCTTGCTCCAGATGTTGAATATTCTGTTCTGCTTGCTGCATTAGATGGTGGCCACGCATCATCTCTTGTTCAGCCTGCCACATATGCTGCTGGGCTTGCTGCATCTGTTGATGACCATGCAGTATGTCATGGTTTAGCTTCAACATCTGTTGTTGGCCCTCTGGTATCTGATGTTCTGCATATACCAGATCCTGCTTCGATGATATAGGATGTGGCATCAGTTGGTCTCCCCCTTCCGTCGGCTGGTGCTCTAATGATATTTGTTGTTGCTCCTGTGACATTTGCTGTGCAATTGGCAACATTTCTTTCTCTGGTTGTATCTGGTTTTGCTGTGACACCATCTGTGGTTGGGTCTGCACTATCTGATGCAGTGCCGGGGATATCTGCTGTTCCGTCACATTGGGGTTTTCTGCTAAAATCTGTTGGTCCACCTCTGACTTTCCACCTTCCATTAGTGATATTTGTTCCTCCACAATGCCAGGTGGTGTGTGACTCTGCACCGCCGACTTGCCAACCGAATATTGACCTTTATCAATAGATGTGTTTTCAGATGTTTTATGCTTAGTACTACCAACTTTAACTTTCTTTCGAATCGGGCCTGTTTCGACAGTTCCTAGGTCATTCAGTTGTGAATATTGGCTTTTACTCATAGACATATTTGCAGATGCTTTATGGCTAGAAGTAGCAGCCTTAAATTTCTTTCGAATTGGGCCCGTTTCCACAGTGTGCGATTGCTCATGTGTTCTCAGTTCACTCAAACTGTGTAAATTCTGAATACAATATTTACATTTAAGCCGTAGCTTCCTAGTACTCATTTGTGAAGGTTTAAATTTCTTACCATAGCCTTCTTGACCAGTGTGCAATCGCTCGTGTCTTCCTAGTTCACTCAAACTGTGTAAGTTCTGAATACAATATTTACATTTAAGCCGTAGTTTCTTAGTACTGCTTTGTGAAATGAACTGATTTGAATCTTGCTTTAGATTGTCAGAGGATGGACCAACTGACGAGTCTGATGAATTGGAGGTTGGAGGACAGTCAGAGGATCTGTAGTACGAGCCAACATATTCACTTTTGATAGTGTTCTGCAGTTCAGCCGGCGTATTTCCTGGATCAGCACCTGGGTCAGTCGTAGGTTTAATGAGGTAATTACCTATAAGTATTGGAGCGTTGATCTTGGTATCATTATCCAATGTTTGTGATTCCGACCATGAAGTGTCTGTGTGCTCATTGAGGAGACTGCAGTTATCAGCGACAACATTTTTTAAATCATGTGACGTAAGACTAGGATTAGCGACCATGCCGTTGTCTGAATACTGCTGTTCACTTTCATCCTGTAGAACTTCTGACATAATAACACAACAAGGAGAACAATCAATGAAAACAAAGGGATTCATTAATGCAAATTCTTGTGCATGAAGGTGCAATTTACCTGGATGAAAAGTCTTTGTGGTAAACGTTTTCTGTATGTGTTGCACCGATAAATAAACAGGATCATATGTCTTAGGAAGTGTCACACATGACTTTACATGTGGCTGGTTAATGCTGGCCATTTGAAAGCGTTCAGCATCTAAATAAAAGACCCCGCAATCGGTACATGAATAACGCTGGAGATTAGAATGTTTCCTCTCATGCTTCACCATACTAGAATAGTAAGAGAACTTCTTGCCACAAGAGCATGGGTATTGTTCAGCAGCACTATGCATCCGTTGGTGACCACGTAAAGCAAATTTATTTTTAAATTCTATGCCACATATAAAGCAAGTGTAGTCCGTATGACTGGTAGATAGGGCATCCTGTTCTTCAGAATCATCCTGACCATCTGTACTATCATCAGGGAACATAGGGAGAAATAAGTGTGATGTCTCCACGACGTCTGCACTGCTTGGTTCATCCTGTGAACTAGTTGACTCAGACTGCTGTTGCGAGCACGAGTCCATGCGCTTGTGCCACAGAAAATTAGTCAAATCTGAAAATTTTGTCTTACACCTTTGACAGGTGAACATCTTATCAGTGGATTCACTGCTATGTGTTGGATATGACTCTTTGCGAGTTTTACGAACGTATGCCTCTGCATTTACCTCCTCATAATATATGGTATAACTATTACTCGTACAACTAGAGAGGTCTGGATCAACTGTTCTACCTACCTCTACGCTAGGATGGAACAGAATCCTATGTGCCTTCATATTACGTTTATAGGAAAACAACTTACCACATATATCACAATCGAATGGCTTAATACCTGTATGGGTTATTGCATGTGCTTCTATTTGAGTTCGGTACGAAAATACACTGTCACAAATATTACACTGAAATCGCTTAACTTTCTTCGTTTTCAGATGAGTCAACCTATGCGATTTCATGTTCGCTCTATATGAAAATGACTTACCACAAATATCACACTCAAATGGCTTATCACCCGCATGACTCTTAACATGTACTTCCACTTCATCTAAAGTATCAAAAACTTTCTCACAAAAATCACACTTAAATTCATCTTCACTCAACGATATCCACTTGTCCACAGAGCTCGCACCTGCATCACGTGGGCCTTTGGCAGCATCTGTTATATGTTTTAACTGATGATTCTCTAACAACTTCAAATAGCTAAAGCACCTGTCACACTCGGGACAAGAATAATGTGTACCTTCATTGGGCTTTCCACACCTTGGACACGCTGACGATTGATTATCAGGATTGCACACGGTTTTATGCCGGTACAAGACTTGCAAATTCGAAAATTCCTTCTGACAACTAGAACATTTATATTGCTTAGAACCTACACTCTCTTCCATGCTTGTCCAAAACAAAGATTCATACCATATATGAGGATAATTTATAATAATATGGTACTACAAGTATATTCTACTTAATTAACTTCATTATAAAATATAACTTTAATAATAGTTAATATTAAGCATAAAATCCCTAACAAACCAGTACTATAGTACTGTTGATCTCAGTGTCTCACATATACTAACTTTCTTTTACAAACATGCACAAAACAAAAGCCTTATCTGACAATAGCGGAATACTACATGTAAGTATTTTAAATATCTATCTACTCAGTCACACGTTTCTCATTTCCATTTGCGAGTTCTCATATACTTGTCCTCCGTACACAGGGAGCATAAATTGTCTCTGCCGAGACTATGAAGCACGACACCATGGATATTCTTGCGTCACCGTGGATATGCTTGCTGATTGATCTGTAAGTGAGTCTTTAATTGATGTCACTCGAGTTAAATTCTGCTCCTAATTAAACGGCTCAGCAGCACAATAAATGAGACAATCTGTAAAACAAAATGAGCAGGACATTGTCAAACCCTCTCCTGCTGATTTTCTGCAGACTACATTTTCCATAGGATTTAACTCTGGATATGCTGAATATTTTAAAAACAATTTAACTAAAAGTTGTTGCAGGCTAAGCCACCAACAACGTTCAGTCAAATTGTTTCTAAAATATACAGCAGGCCCAGAATTATTGTCAACTGAAACTATGGTCTGATGAGGCGGACATTGTTAAACACTCGTAAGCTGCTACCATAAATGGGAAGACAAAAAGCAGCCAGACCACAATCATTCACCACCACAATCATTTCTATATTTCTACGCAATACTAGATGTATTAAGTTAACCCTTTAACACTCATATCCGCCAAAAACGGCCTCTGCAGTGGTCTTGAGAAATGGTCATTTGCAGACCGAGAGAAGGCAATTTTTGAAAATTTACAACTGGAATGACTGACTCGATAACCGAGCCAGTCATTCCAGTGGTAAATTTTCAAAAATAGTCTTCTCTTGGTCTGCAAATTGATATTTTCTTTGAGAAAATTCAAATTTTCTTGAACAAATTTACGGCTTAAAGAGTTAATATACAAATGCAGTTTTCAAAATAAAAGTTGAAATCCCTGTGATCAAATTCACCTTTCCAGAGTATCCATCTATCATCCGACGTCATAATCGGGGTGTAGGATGATGTCATAACCATTAAATGATTCTATGTGGCCCGTCTTTAACTCTTAATAGTCCGACACGATGTACAGTACGAATTGTATGTCTCTACTATTTAATAAATATGATGTTCAATATTTTGAAACTAATTTGACTGGGTGCTGTTGCTGACATTACTCTTTAATGCGATCGGTCAAGAAAATAAAAATTTTGCTCAGCTAATACATGTCCATTTGCAGGCCAAGAGAAGACTATTTTTGAAAAAGTATCACTCGAATGACTGGCACATTCCAGCGAAACTGCAGGGATAGAAATGTCCATTTGCCCTGTTGCCCGGGGAAACCTGATTTTGAAAATGACAACTAAACTTTGGCCATAATGATACACAGGGCAACCATGATAAAAACTCATACTTAAATACTTAATACTATACTGTGTTTTTGATACCTACTGACTAACTCTTTTCATTTTAAGACCGAATAATTGTGGCCATTCTTCAGAAATTACTGGACAAAGCAGTAGTGATTCTAATTCTTTGTCATTTAGCTTAACCTATAAGGGCACCCATAATCTGCCGCGGGCAACCTGAAAAGGCATGAAATAGCATCATAGGTTGCCCTCAGGGCACCTAGATCTTTTCATTTATTTCTAACCCTGGATACTGTACATTTTCAAAGATAGTCTTCTCTTGGCCTGCAAATGGACTTTTCTAAATACTATTGCTTTTGGCATTGGTGTTTTTTAGTTGTTATGTCTCGGCAATTTGTACCCAATCTAATCAATCGAGTAATCACGACTATTCTTAAACACACGATCGTGCTCACTCAAAGCAATAATCACACAAGCCTAGATTGCACAGTCAAGTTAACTCTTTCACGACGAAGCCGGCTAAAACCGGCCACTGTAGTAGCCTTCAGGAATGTCCATTTGCAGGCCAAGAGAAGACTATTTTTGAAAATTTACCACTGGAATGACTAGCTCGAAAACTGAGCCAGCCATATCAGTGGTAAATTTTCAAACACAGTCTTCTCTTGGCATGCAAATGGACATTCAATAAGTAATATTTAAATTTTGTGAAAAAATTTCGTCATTACAGAGTTAAATGAACGTAGATTAATATTGAAAACAAGATGATAAAGTCCCAAAATTCAAATTTGTACTGATGCAAATTGCATCCATGCATGTAGCACACGTACATGTAGAAAGAACGCTTCTGACAATGCTTCATTGAAATACATGTGCAAGAATTAGCATGGTTGATAAACAAGGCCAATTAAACACAACACCAAAATATGTGGATAAAAGGAAAACCTCAAAATATTCAAATTTTAATGATACAGATTACATCCATGCATGTCATTGACCAGTTCTGTAAATTAACATCTGAATGAGAATTGTTGATTAGTAAGGACAATTAAACCCTTTAGTCTGTCTAGTGTCAACAGCGCATTAAAGTGCTCAAAATACTATTTATTTCAATTAACCATCTAATTGGCAATACTTTTCAAGGAAATTTGGATTTTTACAGCCAGAGTATTTTTTATTAGTCTATGACGAAAATTAACAAAAAAAAAATAGATTTCTGTTATCCTTCAAATGGACATTCATCAAAAGTGTAATGGTAAAAATTCACATTTCTGCTTAGCCAGTGTTTAATTGCAGACCAAGAAAAGTATTTCTGAAAATTTACCACGCCAGTCATTCCAATAGTAAATATTCAAAAATATTCTTCTCTTAGCCTGCAAATGGACATTTGTTAACATCACTGCAGAGGTTTTTTTTTTTTACCAACTTGACCATCATTAAAGGGTTAAGTTGACACAAGATGGGCTAACCCTTTGGTGACGATATCGGCCAAAACCGGCCTCCGTAGTGGTCTAGAGGAATTTAAATTTACAACTGGAATGACTGGCCCGATAACCGGGCCAGTCATTCCAGTTGTAAATTTTCAAAATTAGTCTTCTCTTGGCCTGCAAATTGGCATTCAAAAAGTAAACATTTTAATTTTGAGGAGTAAATTTTGTCACTACAGGGTTAATGAGAGAAATATGTTAAATATTACAAAAGTTCAAAACCATGTGAGAAAATAACGAGAAATTGTCCAAAATCCAAACAAATGATGATTGCAGGTTTTGGACTTTATTTGAATGGAAGGCAGCAATGGCCGCCAATCAAATTAAGTCCAAAATATTCAACAGTATGTTTTGTTTTAAGAACATTCTATGTTATGTCCGAGTTGTACACTGTATGTACAATAAGTACGTTTTTATTGTTTTCAAACCTCTAATCAGGCATGGGGCGAACGAAGCCTTTGGGCATAGGGCTTGACTGGGCTTAAGCCCTTTTTCAAAGGGCTTGCAAAGTGCTTAAGCCCTCTAGTCCAAAAAGGGCGTTAGGCTGGTGCTTGTGCTTAAGCACATTAAAAATACCATGTGCTTTCAAGTCCTTTTTCAAGCCCTTTACCTTGAATCAATACTTATAATTATTAAATCATTGCTCTTTACCATTCTACACATATGCTGTTGTTACATTAGGGATAAACTTTTGCTGCTTATTTTGAAATTAATTTGACGGAAAGTAATGCAACAATATGTTTAGACAAATCATTAGATAACACTTAGTAGATTTCAAAGCCTACCTTAAACATTTTTTGGTGAATTCATAATGAAATGGCCTAATTACATGATGTCATTATTTTAATAGAATGGCCACAAAACCTGTTAAATATTTGGAACTAATTTGACTAGATTAAGCCGTTGCTTGCTGCCGTAACAAAATTATTAACAAAAAGCTCAGTATGATATTTTGTACATCATATATATAATAAGTTTTATCTGGCCTGTCATGCTGCAAAACATTAACCCATTTTAATCCATGTCCACTTTACATGTACATAAATAGTTGTTACAGGTTATAATTCAAACAGCTTGTTAAAAAGGAGGAAAATACTGACATCTCTGAATAGCTTGAAAGCAAGTTACATCTGTTTCAGTCAATTCTCTTTCAAAATGTTCAACAGAGACAAGATTAGCAACATGGAAATCAACATTCTGAAAAATCAGAATGATATAGACTGAATGATTGGTGGGTGTTAACTGACCATTCTAGCTGCTCTGCTTAACTGGTCATACAATTTTAGCCACTCTGCTTATCTGGTTATACAAAAGAATGAATTTCACACCTCTCTGCTACCACACCTCTCACAAGATAAATCCCATGTCTGTCTTGTAATTACACAAATGTAGGTAATGCTACTGAATAGGAATATACTTTTAATGTAGGCTCCCACCATTCCTCACAATGCCCCTCTTCATCCGATAAATGGTAACAGAGATATTATCTAGAAACCAACTTTCAAGATGGCAACCCGTGGCTGGTGGCCATCTTGGATTTTGGATCAGTATCGATTTCGATAAGTTTCTTCCTCAGACCTAGTCCAACCACTCTATGAAGTTTCAAAGCGATCTGATAAGTTATCATCCGGAAACCAATTTTCAAGATGGCCACCGGTGGCTGGCGGCCATCACAGATTTTGGATCATTGTCAATCTAGATAGGTTTCTTCACCAGAGGTAGTCGAACCGCCCTATGAAGTTTCATAGCGATCGGCTAAACGATAATGGAGTTATCATCTGGAAACCAATTTTCAAGATGGCCACTGGTGGCTGGCGGCCATCTTGGATTTCGGATCATTGTCGATTTCGATAGCTTTCTTCCTCAGAACTAGTCCAACCACTCTATAAAGTTTCAAAGTGATCCGATAAAAAGAAACAGTTATGATTCGGAAACCAATTTTCAAGATGGCAGCCTGTGGCAGGCGGCCATCTTGGATTTCAGATTATCGTCAATTTCGATAGGGTTCTTCCCAAGATCTAGTCCAACCACTCTATGAAGTTTCAATGCGATCAGACAAATGGTTATCATCCGGAAACCACTCTGCCGCCCACACACCCAGACGGACGGCTGCATTACATAATATCCCACCAAATTATATGGCGGGGTATGAAAATACAATATGGTCACCAAACATGCTGCATTTTGATTGGCCCATGGCACCCATATTTATTTATGGATCAACTTCCATTGAACAAACCTTACTGGCCCTTAGTTCCTTATCAAATCTCCCAAATTTCAGCCTGATCCTTTCAGCAGTTCTGGAGAAGTTGTTTTCGGAATAACTAGGTCATCTAAGATGGGGCCCCCCCCCAACTCTTTGGCCAATCAAGTTCTCTTGAACAAACTTGTTTCAGCTGTTGCCCTAGATCATATTTAATGAGTTTTGGATCGATGCACCCAGCGGTTTCAGAGATTAAAAAATATATTTTAAATAATCGGCCAAAATTCAAGATGGCCATTGATCCAAGATGGTCGCCGGCCAAATTAGCTGATCAGTGTCGTTTGAGCAAATTCGGATCCCTATACCCTAAATATAGTTCACTTTAATGGTCCTTAGTTCCTTATCAAATCTCCCAAATTTCGGCCTGATCCTTTCAGCAGTTCTGGAGAAGTCGTTTTCGGAACAAGAGGCCCAAAGGGGCCTGTGTCGCTCACCTGGAGCACCATCAATTTTTGTCAAAATTGTTGGTGGACATTTTTGCAAGTGCAATATGGCCTCCAAACACACTGCATTTTGATTGCCCCACGGCGCCCATGTTTTTTTGATGGATCAACTTCCTTTGAACAAATTTTAATGGCTCAAATTTCGGCCCGATCCCTTCAGCGGCTCTGGAGGAGTCATTTTCGTGAAAACCATTTGGTCAATCAAGTCCTCTTGAACAAACTTGGCTTACCTCTTGGCCTAGATGAAGATTCCCCAAGTGGTTTCGGAGATTTTTAAAGACATTTCGTGAAATCGGCCGAAATCCAAAATGGCCGCTAGGCAAATTGGCTGATTGGGTTCATTTGAACAAACTTGGATCCTTATGCCCTAAGGATGCTTCCTGCCAAATATAATTGAAATCGCCCTGGTAGTTCTCAAGAAGATATTTTAAATTTCCCATTGCTTTAGCATGGGAGCTTTTGACGAGAAAATTATCCAAGATGGCCACCAAACCGTTTATCAGAGTTTCGAAAATTGCAAATTTGAGCTCAGAATAGCCAAAAACATATATAGAACCAATTTTGGCCTCAAAATCCATAAAATAAAAAAATCCAATATGGCTGCCAAACAAACTATATTTTGATTGGTCCACTGCGGCCATTTTTTTGGCGAATCAACTTCTCTTGAACAAACATTAATCGCCCTTAGTTCCTAATTATATATCACAAATTTCGGCATGATCGCTTCAGCGGTTCTGGGGAAGAAGTCGTTTTGTTTAAAACTAGGTCATCCAAGATGGCCGCTGAACCATTTGGTCAATCAAGTTCCCGTGAACAAAGTTGATTCAGCGCTTACCCTAGATCATATTTCATGAGTTTTGAATCGATCCCTCAAATGGTTTGGGAGATTTTTAAAAACATTTCTAAAAATCGGCCGAAATCCAAGATGGTCGCCGGCCAAATTGGCCGATCGGGTTCGTTTGAACAGACTTGAATCTCTATGCCTTAAGGATGCTTCATGTCGAAATTGAAATCGGCCTAGTAGTTCTCAAGAAGAAGATATTTTCAATTTCCCATTGCTTTAGTATGGGAGCTTTTGGGGGAATATGGTCAAGATGGCCACAAAACCGTTTATCCGACAGTTTCGAAAATTGTAAACTTGAGATCAGAACACCCAAAAACCTGTATAAAACCAATTTCGGCCTCAAAATCCATCAAATAAAAAAAATCCAATATGGCCACCAAACATGCTATATTTTGATTGGCCCACAGCGGCCATGTTTTTTGACGGATCAACTTCTCTTGAACAAACTTTACTGGCCATTAGTCCCTAATCATATCTGCCACATTTCGGCCTGATCCCTTCAGCGGTTCTGGAGAAAGTTATTTTCGCTAAAACTAGGTCAACCAAGATGGCTGCTGAACTATTTGACTGATAGGTTTAGAATTAAGTTCCCTTGAACAAATTTGGTTGAGCTCTTGCCCTAGATCATATTTCATGAGGCTTCCTTCAATCCCTCAAGCAGTTTCGGAGGTTTTTAAAGACGTTTCTAAAAATCGGCCAAAGTCCAAGATGGCCACCGGCCTAATTGGCCGATCGGCTTCATTTGAACAAACTTGGATCCCTATGCCCTAAGGATGCTTCCTGCCACATAAAATTGAAATTGGCCGAGCGGTTCTTGAGAAGAAGGCGTTTAGAGGAAAAGTTGACGGACGGACGACAGACGGTCGCCACGACATAAGCTCACTTGGCCTTTCAGGCCAGGTGAGCTAATAACTAGGTCATCTAAGATCAAGTTCTCTTGAACAAACTTGTTTCAGCTGTTGCCCTAGATCATATTTAATGAGTTTTGGATCGATGCACCAAGCGGTTTCAGAGATTAAAAAATATATTTTTAAAAAATGGGCCAAAATTTGAGATGGCCACGGGCCAAATTGGCCGACCCGCTTCATTTGAGCAAACTCGGATCCCACACACGAAACTTCACTCATGCACCTCTGAACAGCGATAACAATCTTTAACCCTTTAACTGTTAACCTAGCCAAAACTGACCTCTGCAGTGGTCCTTGAGGAATGCCCATTTGCAGGGCAAGAGAAGACTATTTTTGAGAATTTATCACTGGAATGCCTGGCTGTTATTGAGCCACTCATTCCTGTGATATATTTTCAAAAATAGTCTTCTCTTGGCCTGAAAATGGACGGTCCCAAAGACAACTGCAGAAGCCATTTTGGCTGATATTAGTGTTAAAAAGATAGAAACACAGAATTACTGAAGCAACTGGCCCTCTGGATATTCCATAGCACAGCGACACCCATAAATATGCTACCACCATCAAAATGAGAATAGCATAGCACATTAAACGTGTTAGACCAGCGGTATGGGTTTAAGTCGTTCCCGATAGGTTTAGAATGCATTTTTGTTGATTTTGAAAAAATAATTTTCCACTAAAATTTAAATATCTTGAGCATGGCCGAGTTGATTTAAATTCTGTAATTGGTTTATTATGGTGGACGATATCCTGCTATGGGTCCATGCTACTGGTACCTGACCACCTCTGCTTTACATTGCCAACTCACGGAAACACATGAAAATTACTCTTTTTACAAAAGGGTTCCATTGAGAATCAAGGATAATTTTCTTCAGATATCATCTTAGGCTAATCTTGCCACAAAGTTCAAATTTCTACATACCAATGTCCATACATGTATAAAAATAATTTATAGCGATGGCAAGAAATGCTCTCTAAGGATCGAGTTAGGCTTGCACAATAATGCAATTTTTATAATTGCGATTATTTCAATTAATTGATTCTTATACTTACAATGTCAAAAAACTGGTACAGAGGCAGGAAATGAAATACTGTGAGAAACAATGTTACTTTATGTTGTTTCTATCTCAGCAATAGAAGTTTCGAAAGTTACATGTAGAAGCTAATCTAATTCACGCTATTTACAGATAGATCATGATGACTGCAGCTATCATCATACAGCTATCATTTTTTTACTGATTATATTGAAAACATTTTGACTGAAATTAATTTCCACATAAGCAAGCAACAAATTTTAGCTGAATTATTTTCAAAATATACATCATATTTCATAATGGGCTCATTTGAAATTATCATTCTCAGAATACAGGAAGAATGTGGTTCAGTTGAACAAAAGCAGGTTGCCATTCATCCTGTTTATTATTAGCTAAGTTGGCAAAAAATTTTAGCTGAACTTTAAACATGATTAATATTTTGTAAACTATAGCACTCATAATATATATATATATGTATTGTTTTTCTTTCAAAATAAACATCAAGAAAAGACTAAATATTAACATTTGATATGAAGAGGATTAAAAACGGAATAAAACGAGAATAGAAAATAAAGTAAAATTATAGTGTCACCACTGGCATTATGTGGTAACTGTGACAGCAACACTAGTTCTTTTCTCTGTAAAGCTCATGGTAAGTCTATCCCATTCTTAATGCATCAATGCACACCAATTATACTCTGGCTAATTCACATACATGTAAGTACGTCCTTTCAACCATTAACCATTTTGCTACAGCAAGCGGATTAAAATAATTACTAGAGATATTTAGAAGCCATAAAAGTAATTTTACTGAAGGAAGATACTTTCAGAGACAGCAACAGCTTTCAGCAGAATTAATCTCAAGGTACTCAAAAGAATATCTGATTAGAATGAAGTAGTTATTGCAACACCTGTATTAAAGTAACAAATCTTAGTCAAGGTATTTTCAAAATATTTTGAAATCTCAAATTTAATGTAGGCATACAGGAAAGATTTCGTCCTCAATATGGAGCTGTTCAACATAAATTTATTTGCAATTTTATTTTCAATATTTATCAATTATTCAATTATTTAAATTTAGCATTGTACACGATTATATATTTAAAAATAATGGACCTTTCCATTTTTAGCTATGCCCCGCCCATCACTAGCTAAGCTCCACACACACCTCGCCGTGTTGGGATTGATCAATCCCCAAATGCCCTAGCTATCAATTTCCTGAAAATTATACAGGGAAGCTGTTGAATATTTTGTAACTAATTTGACTGGGTGATCACATTAGTTTCAAAATATTCAACAGAATATTTATTAAATAGTAAAAGCAAACAATTTGTACAACAAAGCATAGACCGTCTTCAAATATGCATTCGTGACATACTTATCGACCTCATTCATTATGATGTCATTGTAGACATCACGCAGTTCATTATGATGTCATATGATGGGTGGGTACCCTGGAAAGGTGAATTGCGATTATCAATTAAATTGAATAATTGGGCAAGCCCAGATCGAGTACATATCTCGAAAGCACTTGAAGCAATCAATGCCCACCTAGCTGCCTAGGTATACCAGAAGGGACCATAATGCACTTCCCTCCTAGCATGCCTAGGAGGGACCATAAATAGATGCTAGATGTTTGCCGAGTTCCAAGTGATTCAGTTAAGAACTCTAGTAGGAAACACGCTGCAAATACTGCGCTCACAGGCCTGGAAATAACTTTTTCAACAGTGTCCAACACTTTGTCAGGCACCAGCTACTTAGTACCGGACATCCAGAATTTGCTGCCTGTCAACACTATTCTACTTCACAGTGTTCTTTACTTGAACTTATTAGAAACATGTCAAAAAGCAACTAATCATGTATCATAAAGATTGTGATATATCTTAGGTAGATGGATATTTTATGGCTTTGTCAACACTTGCATGTAGACCATTTTGTTGCACACTGCAACTAAGGGGACTGTTTAAATCTGTACCTCACAAAATGTCAGGAACTGGCAAGACTGTGCTTGACATTTGATAGTTTGGTGCCTGACAATGTCCTTGACAGACACCTTATTTCCAGGCTTGCGCTCATAGGTATACTGCATGCATGAGGACACCTTTCACATGGAAATGCAGATTTCCCGAAAACCATTGGATGAATTCATTTTAACATGTTTAGAAAAATGGGGACCAAATTATGTCAACTGATATAGTAACTAGAAGTTGAACAAAGTTCAAGTCGATCAGAGCAAAATTTTGGCAGATATTTTTGAAAAAATTTTCAACTTTTCTGAGCCAGGGGAGTTCCATTTCTGACAAAAACGAAGACTAATAATTTTGACCAAAATGGGGTGCCTGGGCATCAAGATGGACCATAAGGTATCATCTAACATGTATTATGTCCACTGAACGTGTACAATGAAGCGGAGCACATCTCTGCAAAACACTAGCTGGTAACCTTGACGCTATGTAACTTATGAGGTATCTTCTATTATGTTCAATTCTCTGGCCATGGGAAATTCATGTCTGCTCAAAACCAGACTGGTAACTTTGACCCTTAAGGGGCAACCTTGCCCTTTGACCGTGTACCCCAAAATGAAGACACATTTGGGACAACAGGTGTAACATTCTAGACAAACAGGATGGTAATCCGATCAAAACTCAAGGCGTAGATGCAATTCAATAATCAATATACTGAAAAAACCCCATACATTTCCTATCATTACCTATGGTACTTATTTGCCCATACACACGTGGCTATCTTGGAAAACCATTAGGACAATCCAAAATAAAAGTAATCGCAATACAAGTACCAAGCCAAGGGGTAGCACAAGTTAACCAATATTGGAGTTTATACTGTGGAAACAGTAGGAGACAGGTGGCAAAATTGTGGAGAATAATAAGAAAGATCCCGAGTAATTATACTAATCTGTATGTAAAACATCGATTAATTATGGAATTACTTTTTAAGTATTGATCGCAAACACAACTTTTTTAGATGCAGTCCATCAGACAATAATTTCCATCAGCAAAAACTGACAACTTGCTGAATATTTTGAAAACAGGCCACCAACAACTTTCAGTCAAATAGTTTTCAAAATATTCAGTAGGTCCAGGGATATAACCCCTGGAACATGCCGTCTGCAAAAACTCAGCAGTTAGACAGTTAAACGGAAATGATAATCTTTCACTCACACAAACATCTAGACCTGTGTAAATTCTAGTGGCAGTGAAAGTCCCATGCGATAGAGGGATGCAATGATTTTATAGCTAGATGTTGCATTGTAAAAATGTTTGCTTGAAAATTCTGAAAATCATTTGATTTAAGCAATAATGGCTCCAGTTAAGTCCAGGGTTAGAAATAAATGAAAAAATGTAGTTGCCCGCATTTGATGCATTTTCAGGTTGCACGCCACATATTAAGGTTGTCCATATATATATGTTACGGTAAATGACAAAGAAAATTAGAATCATTATTGCTTTATAAAGTAAATTCTGAAGAATGGCCACAATTATTGAGAAATGGCATTAAGCCTACTGGTTACTCTTTCTGATAATTAAATAAATAAGTGCCTTAAAACAAAGAGTTAGTCAGTAGGTATCAAAACCACAGTATATAATATAAATACTATTAGTCTTGAATATTTATCATGGTTGCCCTGTGCACTATTAAGAGCCAAAAATTAGTTGCCCTTTTGAAAATCAGGTTGCCCCGGGCAACATGGCAAATGGACATTTCAATCCCCGAGTTAACGTTTTAACAAGTTTAACGGCTAAATTTGGTCATCTAAATATTTGATTATTGAATGTACTTTTGCAGAATAAGAGGACCATTCCGGTGGTATATATTTTCAAAAATAGTCTTCTCTTAACCTGTAAATGGACCAAAGTTATTCAAGGGTAATGATCCAGACGCCTTCATTTGTGGATGAACAAGACACGTTGATTTATGATAGTAATTACTTGTATGCAGATGTTACTAATTACCTGACATCATAACCGGCCATTGTAGTGTCCTTTGGGAAATGTCCAGAAGACTATTTTTGAAAATTTACCACTGGAATGACTGGCTCGGTAACCAAGCCAGTCATTCCAGTGGTAGATTTTCAAAATTAGTCTTCGCTTGGCCTACAAATGGCGATTTAGTATAAGCAAATTGGAATTTTCATAACCAAATTTTACAATTAAAAGGTAAGATGTCGTAGCTCTGGTACAAAAATCATAAGTCTGTCATGAAAGTATATGAATTTTATGTCTGATCAATGAATTTATATCTTAATAAACCGATCAAATATTTTGAAACTAATTTGACTGGGTCTTGTGCTGCCTATCTAACAGTCAAATTAGTTTCAAAATATTCAATACCGTACCTGTATATTTACCTTTAAATTCTTAAACTGCATCGTTCAGTGTTATTAACGCTGATTCTAAAACTTGTACAAAGTGGGCGGAGCTTAGCTGGACTAGGGAATCGCTCAAATGAATCAACCTGCTCACGATATTGCTTTGTAGTTGCTCACGATATCGTATGCAACCAAGTTTTGTATTATTAGGAAGGAAATGCTTGTCCTACGTGTAATCAAATGGTATAAGAATAAGCACAAACTGCCAAAACTGCATATTTAGCCAGTGAATTACAGTTACACTTGTAATGCGGGCCGACCCTTTACAGCGCGGCGTCGGCGCCGTTAACGTTATATAATGGTGTGATGCCAACATGATGCAATTAAACTGTACTACAAATTTATTGAAAAGTGACTACACTACTTAATATACGAATAATATAGCTCATATAAATACGCACTGCAACTACGAATATACTCTCTAAACTTCTGCTCATTTACTAATCACATTGATCTAACACCATTTCACACAACACGTTCCTCAAAATCTCACAGTACTGGGCCCCCGCATCTAGGTGTTGTTCTCATATATAGCTAATATCAAACCATCTGATTTGCATGGCAGACAGTGGTCTGACATATAACATCATACAGCCATTAATTATGAAGCCATCAGATGTTGTTCAGAGCACCAGCATAGACCCACATGCAGGTGCCATAACCAACTCATTAAAGTTCTCCGGATTAATTACACGTTATAGATTAAGGGGATTACTGCTTATCTCAATGACTGGTCTCTGAAATTCAAATATTCAAACATCATTCAACCCGTGTGACACTTTATTTAAGTTACTTGGTAAATGAATGAAAAGTCAAAAGACATAGGGATGGTAAAAAAACACCAAAAAAACCTTCCAATTGGTCACATGTCACAAATAGCCGTGAAAGTATTACATGTTAAAAATTGACCAGTTTTCTACCAATCAATCAGGTTTCAAAGCCCTTTCAGAAAACGTAATCAAAATTTATGAATCAAGTGTATTTAACAAGATATTAGCAATTAAATGATCTTAATTAACTAGAAAATGCATTAGAATTGCTGAACGTTTTCCTCATTTTCTCAAGTGACCTTTCGTTCTTTGAAATGATGGAACAAAATGATATATAACATCCCTTGATAGATAAACTACGTCATGGAGAAAATCAAACTTGTAATGACATAAAATGTTTAGAGTGTAACAAATCAACCAATTTTGACACAGCTATTTGTGATATACTACCAATTACAATTTTGCTCACAATTTTTTTCCTTGCTCGATATCGTATCTTAGGAATTACCGCTCACGATATTACATTATACGAGCCCTGAGCACAACACTAAGCTGGACTGGACATGGGCAGGATATAGTTAGAAATACCTGTCAAAGTAATGGTGCAATCAGATTCATGTCCTTCGCGTTGTAGGCTGACTTTGATGAAGTGAAGAATCTAGCTATGGTTAGATAAAATGACCAGTGCCATGTACTTGCTATAGCATGTTATAGTGCATAGTCCAGCTACAGCACCTAGATTAAATACAAGACAAAATTAAGATTACAAATTCTTTATGATGAAAACATGATCCCTAAAATGACATGGGCATGCCTTTATTATTCTTAATCAAACAATAACCATCAATTGACTACATAATTTATATTAGCAAGGCCTACCTACCCATAAAACACTCATTAGTAACTGCAGCTTCTAATAGGACAAGGGCTGTAAATTCTTTAAATCCAAACCTCTGAGAAAGGGGGGGGGGGGGGGGGGGGAGGGGGGAAACTTCTATTAGGTATATTTCAAGAAAAAAATTGTGAAAATGATACAGAAAATAGCACAAAAATAGAACATATTTTTACGCTAGAAATTCTTACCATCTTACGCCTATGCTTAATGTATACCCTATATCCATCATCCGAGATCTGGATATAAAGAATTTACAGCCCTTGTCCTATTAGAAGCCACGGTTACTAATAAGCATTGTATTGTATATTCATTGTCTGTGGCCACCCTATTTGTAATTCCTGACCAACAGCCTGTCGAAGTGACAGCGCTTAGATGCCATTTTATTGACCAGCTGCAAATCTATGTTATGTCAGGAATTACAAATAGGGTGGCCTATTAGTAACCGTGGCTTCTAATAGGACAAGGGCTGTAAATTCTTTATATCCAGATCTCGGATGATGGATATAGGGTATACATTAAGCCACGGTTACTAATAAGCATTGTATTGTATATTCATTGTCTGTGGCCATCCTATTTGTAAATCCTGACCAACAGCCTGTCGAAGTGACAGCGCTTAGATGCCATTTTATTGACCAGCTGCATGCATCGGGGTATATCATCTTATATTTCCTGAGCGGGATGCTCAAACTCGCTGCTCATGCAGTGAATATCAATACGACAAGGGAGATACTGTATCATACATGTACATGTGTCATCTAAACTAATAAAATAACAGCATTAGGTCATGTAACTTCAAGAGTGGGCAATAAGCTTTTAAATTAGCTTTTAACCATTTCAGCGATAAATATCTGAAAAAGTATATAGTATATTCTTTACGAAATAAAACTTACTGTTGAATATTTTGATATGATTTTAGGCACTACAATACCCCAGAAAGGCAACAGCACTCGAGAATGCAGAACCAAGGCTTGTACTGTATAAATAGTTGTACCTGAAATATAGAAATGACCTCAATTCAGTCATGTCAGTATTATCGCTTATTACAAATCAAGTCATAAATCAGTGAATGTGTTTCCAGAAGACTAGTTACATAAAACATGCTACGGTAGTTAGTACTAGGCTTTTGCGATAATTATGCTCTGAGTGATTATGGTCGATTATTTTCAAATAAGCGTGATCACATGAGTAATTAATCACCATCGGTGCAAATTAGCCAGACAATGTTTAACAATACCATATCAATGACGAAAGCTACAATGGTGTTTAGAAGTGTCCATTTCCCGGCTAAAGAGAAAACTATTTTTGAAAATGTATCACTGGAATGCCTGGCTCAATGCTCGAGCCAGTCATTCCAGTGTCTTCTCTGGTCCAGGCAAGAGGGGTTAGACATGTAATATAGAGAAGCTTATATAATACAGGCTGGCATATGAGATCAAATAGGCAACAGAAACACACCATAACATAGATTTATAACTATTTCAACTGTAGAGAACAGATATGACACATGATTTAGTGCACAAACTATTTACATGTAAATTTCATTAGAGGCTGCAGTAACAACATTAAAGAAAGGGAAAAGGGAGATAACACATGATGTTTATTGGTAATCATACAATATTAAATAAACTACAATTGGCAAAAATGGAAATGAATTAGGATTATTTGTGCAAAGACATTTACTAAATCTAGGAGCGCTTAACTTGGAGCCATTTAGTGACCAAGCTGGTGCTTCTCACTCCGCCGTGTGTCAACTGTGTGCTCAGGTATACCGCATAGGTCTACTCGAATATAACGAAAGCGCACCTGAATATAGTTTTGCAAGTGGTATGAATAGTATTCTCTATAGGCGCCGATGCAGAGCGATTAACTCACTACTGCTAATTCACTATTGATCCGTTTGAAAACGTTATATTTGAGTCACTTTTGCTGGTGGAAGCAACACAAGTTTCACGCAAAATGATTTCAAAATATGCTGCTGGTTTCCAAGGTCGCAATATGATGCGAACTGATTATTTTGACATTCGTGTGTCTGAATGTAGACCCTGTCTCTGGAAACAACGGCTTTCAGTTAAATTGTTTTAAAACTAGACAGCACTTTACTAGCACCCATAGGACAAAGTGGCTAACCAGCTGAGCACGAACGTAACTGAGCTTATATAACCAGCTCTAGCGGGTATTATTTATTTGCTTGGCGTACACCAGAGCGCATGGGTCCAACTTCGTCATTAATTGGTTCCCGCCCGAATGCTATAAATGATATTTAGCTGCTCTTTTCTAATTATTCTGATTTATGTCTGTCTTCCACTGGTTGATTATTGTATAAAGCTGTCATTCAAGAGCATATGTTAGTTCCCTGTTCATTTCCTTTAAGTAAAATAGTTTCAAAGTATTAAGCAGTTGTCATGTCATGAATGGCTTATTTAAACTGATATTATATACAGGGATGGGGTCAATTCCATTTTATCAATTCAAATTCAATTCATTTAATCAATTTCAATTCCGTTTCCACATCAATTCCTTGTATCAATTCTAATTCCAATTCCACCCAGACAAGTTCAATTTCAATTTCATTTGATCAATTCCAAAGTCCAATTCCATAACAATATTTATGCGAGATCAACAATGTTATATTGTAACCCTTTAATGCCCAAGATCGGCCAAAAAAACCCTAGATTTATCATTAGCAAATGACCATTGGCAGGATAAGAGAAGACCCATTTATTTAAATTTAACAATGCAATGGCTGGCTCAGTTACAGACTCAGTCATTCCACTAGTAAATTTTCAAAAATAGTCTCTTAGCATACATATGATCCTTCCTCAAGACCAGTGCAGAAGGCCTTTTTGGCTGGCTTCTTTAATATTTAAAACAATTAGAATAAAAATTGTTCCCAATAGGTAGATATATCTTTCAGTCAAATTATTGTCCCAAAGGTCAGCATACAGCAGATCTTATTTTTAGTTCATTTGACTTAATTATAGCTTAATGTAGAGTATTTTTGCTGATGAATATAACTACTGGTTAATGCCATGTCTAATTATTATTGACACACGTAAACCTCGCTATATAAATGTTTGCATTAAAAATCATTAGTATACAATGTATATAGTACAGTACTGAGTGAGAGTACTGAACACATGTATGTAGAGTTTGAATAATACCTCTAGTCCAGGTGCCAGTGTTTTAAAAGCTGAGACATTTTGCAAAGGGGGTGGTTGTTCAATGATTCCTTTGTTATGTAGGAGGGTATAATTACAGGGCAATTATTTTGTAACATACTGCTTTCTTCACCCATTTCATTCCATGCAGATGAGTTATTACTTTACTGAACACTATTGCTAACATCTTGATAAATAATTTAACACAATTTGGTTATCATAGTTCTAGCTTATATATTTGAAAGCATTTTAACTAATTTGTATCATTTTAAAGATGGCATGATTTCATAGAGATGAAAACCTGTTTCCAGGGAATGCATAATGAAATAAGTTCAAGGCTTTGATTGAATAAAGGAGGAACAAAGCTCACATAGGATAAAATGTTAATTGGTCACTGGTCAGGGAGAATTGAGTTAATTCAATAATGTTCATAGCATTTACCAGATCTTTATTTTGTCAATTCAGAGCGAGATTATTTTTGAAAATTTACCAATGGTATTACTGGCTCCATTATCCGAATTTTCAAAAATAGCCTTCCAATGGACATTTCTCAAACTCATTACAGAAGGTGCTTAGATGTTAAAGGGTTAAGAGCTAACTTGCTCATCACTGAATTATCAGTATCTCAAATTGTAGTCTTCAAACCAAACGTGTAACTAAGTTGCTAAACTTAATTTTAATAGAAACTGTTGCAGCCATAAAAGACAAAAGTATTCAGTTAAATTAATTTTAAAATATTTAATAAAGCATCTAATAACAGATGGCATAATAAATATCATCAACCTGCATATATAGCCCAGGAGCAAGGACCTAAAAAAATGAAATCGTACAACACCTAGGCTTGCACGATTATCCGATATCGAAAATCGCGATTCTTTTTTAGCCACAATTTTTTACGATATGATTTTGAAAAAAATCGAAATATCGTGAATAATTTATTGTAACTTCGTCATCTGCCTATTTGTCGTGTGTTTGTAGCGTAGCCTTCTATTACGGCAAGCTGTTCAATTTATTTCCAAACAAACATCTTTGCGAGAGGGGTGGGCTTATATTAGGAATAGGTCAAGAAAAAGTTGAAGTTCATTCTTTAAAATTGTTTTAAAAGATGTACAATAATACGAAAATTGAACGCAATTTACCAGTACAATTTCTTGCCACCCTACTGTATACCTCAAAACAACGATCGCGTGAGTGAAATTATTATCTGGAACGGTATAAATATTGTATATTTCTTAATAAGCATGATTTATAAAATCTAAATTAATCCTAAATTTGACAATAAATGACGTCGCGAAAATATATAAATCACGTAATATTGCTTGCTCTCCTATTTTGGAGGCGAGAGGTGGTGCATTCACAAATGTGATAGCTAAATGAGATAGTATATTCGCTTTAGCCTGCAAGGTGAATTATCCGAGATGTTTCTGAAGGCTAACTATTATTAGTAAACGGGTACTCGGTAAATGCGGATCAGATCTAAACATTAGATATCTATGGATCTAAAGTGTGTTTCTAATATCACATGATTTGTACATTTTCACAAAGACGACATGAAATGTCAAATTTTTGGATTCATTTTGATGTAATAAACGATGATTATTAACAGAGTAAGCAATATTTAGTTTGTCCACTGTAATAATTTCACTCCCGCAATGATGGGCAGGCTATAATACATTAAGCCAAGTTGTAAAGCATCAAAAATTTACACCGGGAAATTGTTGTCCTATTTTCGTGTTATTACCGATCATTCTTTAAGCATCTTGGCGACTGGATTTAAAGTTTTTGTTAAAATTTACCAATTAGAAGTCATATTTGGTTAAAACTGATATTCAAACTGATAGCGAACCCGACATGTCTACATAAGCCAAACCGTGCAGTCCAACTCAACCCAAGACCAATTCACCCCGTGAATTCATATACCATAAAATAGGTTATACGATATATCGAAATATCGTGATTTTCTCACCACGATATATCGCAATACCTCCTAGGTCAATATCGTGCAAGCCTAACAACACCCCCTATAGAAAGGGTTTGACATGACAGGGTGATAGATTAGACCATCTAGAACATTGCCAGTAAGACATGCACCAGTTTAAGACCAGGAGCTCTGGATAATTGTTCCTGACATGCCATGAACGAGTACTAGTCATCAAAAACACAATGAAGAAAATGTATGCCATACATAATCCAGATGGCAATTTGAGAAAGACTAACAAGAGCATACTCATTCCTGAGCTGGAGAAGAAGGCAGATATCTAGCCCAATTTTCCACAAGTCACAGCCAGAGAAATATCTACTACCACATACGACAAAGACCATCGGTGCAACACAATTTTAGGTGCAACCGTCATTCAAATACTACATCCTGATCACTGTACCTCTATGTCAGAATGGGTGTCGACTCAAATGTTGTCTCCGACCAATACTTCACTACCTCGATCTAAGCTGATGAGTTGATGAGAATAAAAACAATTGCAGACATATTCCAAAGCAGTGGCTCAAGTGCATAAGAAATGTAAACACATGTGTGTGTATATATACCTATCCACAGAACATGAATTAGGAGCTAACTATTGCAATGCTTTACCCGATTTTCATATAAAGACAGGGCGCGATTCAAGTAGCACACTCTCATGACTCGATAAGAAAAACATGGCCCACAGTCCTACAAACAGTAAGGCGCATCAGATCAGTTTATGAGAAATTAGAAAAGAACCCGAGCTCAACAGCACCAATTAGAAGGATGTGGGTGCTTCATATGCGCAGTCTGCTCAACAGCAAAAAGAGGATGGAAGAAAAGTAAAAGATGTCAATCGATCGGACATTGGCTGTTCTGCCACAAGCAGCAGAGAATTGAAAACCTACCCCCTAACTGTGATAGCTTTCAGCAATACCTTAAGCGATGAAGCTACCAGGCTTTTGTATGGAGGAAAGCACTTGAACCTGTACAGAATCTGCTATATTGTATGGCTGAAAGGTTCTAGATGGCGCAGTTATATCTGTGCTCACGACCAAAGATCAAACACCACAGGCTCTTTCAAAATGAACAATAATCTGCCATTGCAAGTAGTAAGTGTGTTGCCTAGCTGATCGCGCCTGTAGTACGAACATGACTTAAAAACAACCCACAGAATGGTATGCGTGCACGGCTAAAGAGATGCGTGAGAGTCCAAGGAAAGGCATTGGGTCCACCGCTGAAGTGACATTGAGGACCAAAGGTACATCTGCACTGACATTCACAACTCTGAGCATTTAACAAGGGAACTATTAGAGATCGCACTCATTGCTCCCATGCAGTTCCCGCATTGAACAATGGAACTATTATAATGCATTCTGACCAATGTGTATCAGTTTTTGACATCTCAAACTCCCTGCTAAATATGAGGACTATTACAATCAACGCTGCAGTAGTAATTTTAAAAGCTAAAACTGAGAACTCTGTGTTAAGCATGAACGCTATTACAATCCACTCTGGGGAATGTGAATCAGTGTTGCCATTCACAATATTAAAATCCTACTGGCTGCTACGAACAGTAATTAACTGATTTACAGTCAATTAAATACTCAGAGATGGATGCTAAATGGCATTTTATGACTATTTAGAGGTCTTATTGTGCTACTAAGACTAAAATGGCTCAAAATCAATCTCTCAGCATTGATGGGTCCCGGACCAGATAGGTGCTGTGCCCAAATGAGGTAAATCTAAAGCCCTGCAATGTGGTGTTGCTTTGGCAGTTAGATGGCTACATGTACGTTCCTTAAAATTATGCAGTTTTGCAACTTGTGCTATGTTATTAGTTACCAACGGACACTGTTAATACCGCTTAACCTACTTTATTCTACACATCTAGATCATACACAAAAAGCCTGACTGCACTTTCTTAAGCATGATTAAACAAACATGAGGTTCAGTATATAAACTTGCCAATAGATGTCTGGCCAGTCCGGGTATCTCCTCATTTTGTCAGGTTATCTCTGCATTTTAATACAGAGTTGTGCCAGATTCCAAAAATCTAAACGACTGGTGACTATGTGTACTATGACCATACTATTGCCGACTGGAAATTACACTGTTTAAAACATCAGGGACAGACCTGGATTTCACAAATTATTAGCCAATAGATTAACACTACACTTTCTTAGCCAAAGCTTAAATACTTTAGACAACCTTTTGCAATGTCTACAGTTAACCATTTCAACTGAACGCTACAGACCATTACCACATGTACAAGGTTATGTTAAATATTTTGAAACCAATTTACTTGGAAGCTGTTGTTGCCTTAGGCAGCAACAGCTTCCAGTCAAATTAGTTTCAATATATTCTACAGCTGACCTTTATTTAGTATGAAATATTAAGATTTCAGGGTTTATTTGGCCACAATTAAAACACAATTTTTACAACTAGCCGTTCACAATTAAAGCGATGCTGATCTCATCTCAAATGTTGTATTGTCACATTCCCGGATCTGTATCGTAATTATCTGTTTTGTAATATCGAGTAAATGTTGAACAGTGATCGACACCATTTTGTCTCCTCAAGCTATTGTGTGTGATGTCATGTAAGCTCCAATGCATCACATTCTTTATTATGTAATGCGCATCCCATTGAATATTTTGAAACTAATTTGACTGGAAGTTGTTGCTGCCTATGGCAGCAACAACATCCAATCAAATTGGTTTCAAAATATTCAACAGCTTACCTACAGGTAGGATTGCTTTTATACCACTTTGCCAAACTATAGCTGGAGCCTCTATGACTGAGTGTATATACCGAGGCAGACACAATATAGGGTTTTTCTGATTGGTTGAAAAGTAAATCATGACAGCCATCATAAGGTGTACTACTAAATCCTGAATAGCTTTCCTTAGCGGCATGATAAAAGGCTTAAAATTACCTGGATCGTTTATGACCGGCGTGTTAGATCGCCTGAATAGCTATCAAGAGATGGGATTAGTTATCCTTTAAAGGTCTTGTGAGGACTTATGGTCGATAACAAGTTTCAATTAATTTTATGGTCTACTACATTATATAAACACAATAGCATCACTTGGAGTGAAAAGAAATATGTTAGGCAGCCTGAATAACGAGATTAAATGACGCCTCGATCTAAATCATATCCCCGCTCCCTGTGATGTCACACCGGGAACGGCGCTGTGAGCTGTGTCACTATTTCACTGTCTGTAGTACAAAGGTGACCTATTTTTAAAACGTTCGTTTAACACGTGAGGCTTCACAACCATAACATAAATTATGTCAGGTTGAAGCTAAGTCTTCAAGAAATAAGAAATCATGATTTAAAAAAAATTCTATCATGATATTTACTCATTTTTAATGGTTTCATGGATAGCCATATTCGCATAATAATAGGCCTATAACAACGGTAAAGCATGGCATCTAAAAAGATATGTATAAGCTCCAGAATGCAGCTACAACTTTTTCTGAAGATTACAAATGTACAATAAGTGTGTGTCTTATGTGAAATTTCTCATGATTAGAATCAATGTAATTGTTTATCTATAAGCTTTTGGCGATGTATTTGAACTGACAGAATGTTCAGAGATCGCTGGCGTATCGTCTTTACTTACAGTGCAGCTCATAAATAACTATATGTTTCCGTTTTTCTCACAGATCTGCATGCAAGTATTGCTATCAACAAGAGTTCAGTCAAGCATTTTAAGTGATCAAGATTAGGCAGCATGACCAGTGAAAGTGTTTAATAATTACTGCTTTGAAACATTGACATTGTTGCTGATACACAAATGTTTAGATATTTACTTTAGAAATTTAATAATTCACTATACATTTTAATGATAAATTAGGCCTTTTAATTTGAAAAGTGTAAACTTTGACTAGGACACGTTGCACAATGGCTGAATTACCAGAGACATTTTGTTCAGTTGGACGTCTCACTAATGATAAATGTCATAAGTTTACGGATAAATGCTCTGTAAATGATGTTGTACAATTGATGGCTACAGATAAAACACTTGTTGCAATGAGAAGCGGCCAGAGTGAGGATAGTTTAGAAACAGTGTGCTGTTGCCACAAGAAACACTCTCTGCATATATTCCCGATGATGAAGCAGAACACTTCATGTTGTGATCCCCTAAAAGTTCACAAACAGCTTATTAAAAAGGGACTAGTTAATATAGATCAAGAAATTGTGGCATTAATACAGTCGAAAACTAGAGAGAGAAAACAACCTGGCCAAAAGATTTGCCATCATTGTTTGCAGAAAATTAATAACCTGACAGATTGTAGTGACAGTGAACCGGAATCAATGGCCATAGCAGATACTTTGTACAGTAATGCTGAATGCCTCAACTCTAGTTTCTCAGCAGTTGGAGTTTCTCCCCTAAAGAGTGTCCATTCAGAAAGGAAAGTATCATATGGTAAACGAAAAATCAAACAAATGGCAGAAGCAACAACAAGTCACGTGGCATCCCACCTAGGTTTTCCACCTAATAAATTAGTTGCTGACACTTCACAAACTGAATGTACATGTGATTCTAAGTTAGATGTGGACTACTTGGTATAGAACATGAATGAAAAACTGTCTGTGTCATCACGAAATCAAAAGATACAAGTATTGACTATTACACCTAAATCATGGTCGATAGATAAAACTGTTCAGGTTTTTCAGGCATGTGGTGTTACGCGTTATATGGTGAAACAAGCCAGACAACTTGCGCAGAATGATGGAATACTCGCTGATCGTTAAACCTTTAAAAGAAATAAGCTTGATCAGCATACACTAGATAGTGTTATTAACTACTACCAAGATGATACTGTATCTAGACTATTAACCGGGAAAAATGATTTTGTTACTATAAGAATTTGTGGTACCAAAGAACATAAGCAAAAACGGCTAATCCTGACAAATTTGAAGGAAGTACATGCTAATTTCAAAACAGAAACTGGACTTAAAATTGGTTTCTCTAAATTTGTTGAGTTAAGACCCAAATGGTGTGTAACTGTTTCTTCTAGCGGCAGCCACAATGTTTGTGTATGCGAAAAACACCAAAATGTAAAGTTTATGGTGGATGTTATCTCTGAAGACTATCATAACCTAATTGACAAATCTGTATGTGACAGTAGTTCTAGAAACTGCATGCTGCAACGATGTGAAAAGTGTCCAGGAACTGCATTTCTCAAAACTTACTTAGAGCAAGACCTTTACGAGCACATGGATGAGGATGACATCATTAAATTCAATGAATGGGTATCCACAGACCGAATTGAAATCATGCGCCGAGAAGTATCAGTTGAAGATTTTATTTCTATATTATGTCACCGGATCCAAGAATTAACACCACATTCCTTCATCGCGAAATCTCAAAGTGAATTCTTGAAAGCGTGCAAACATGATTTAGATGACACTACTGCCATTGTTGTTCTCGACTTTGCTGAAAATTACAGCATTATTGTGCAAGATTGTGTACAGGGATTTTATTGGAACAATTCTCAAGTCACAATACATCCTTTGGCATTTTATGTTAAGGCTTATGGAAAGTTGAATGAAGACAATGTATGCTTCATCTCTGAGTGTCTGAAACACGAAACAAATACTGTGTACTGTTTTCAGGAGATTTTTACAAGATATTTGAAGGAAAAGTATCCCAATATTCATATAATTAAATACTTTAGTGATGGGTGTGCAGGACAATACAAGAACTTCAAAAACTTTATTAATGTCTGCCATCATTATTCAGATTTTGATATTAACGCAGAATGGCATTTCTTTGCTACCAGCCATGGTAAAGGTGTTTGCGACGGTATCGGTGGCACAGTGAAGCGCTTAGCCGCAAGGGCTAGTCTGCAAACAGCGCTTATACGAAATGCTAGTGAATTCAGCCAACAGAACATAAGAAAGATCAAGTTCTTCTTAGTTAGTAAAGATGAGATCCAGAGCCATCATACAATGTTGGAAGAGCGGTATCTCCTTGCCAAAACAGTGCAAGGAACCAGGTCATTCCATTCGTTTGTTCCAAATGACACTAACTCTATCACAGTAAAGCGAATTTCAACTGATGATGTTTCATACACTCGGTCATTTTCTAACACACAACCTGGTATGTCAATAGAGATTCAGAATTTAAATATCCCTATGGAACTGTCTTTGAGTGACTATGTTGGTGCATTGTATGACAAAAATTGGTGGTTTGGCATAGTGTTAGAAATTAGTCTAGAAAATGAGGACTGTCTCATTTCGTTTATGAAGCCGCATGGACCAGCTCGATCCTTTAGTTGCCCAAGGCGCACAGACCAGTGCTGGGTTCCTTTTTGTGACATTCTAAGTAAGGTGTCAACACCATTGACAGCAACTGGCCGGCAGTACACTTTTCCACAAACTGATATCGACTTTATAAATGGACTATTTAAATAATTTGGAGGAGCGGTATATGCTGGATCATGTACCGTATCATCAATTATTGCTGAGGTATGTAGTATTATGTACTATCTCTTAACACTTTTATATTATATCATGTGTAATAACCAATGCCTGTCTCAGTTTATTAAATAATTCCATGAAATGGGTGACATTTAGGCATACTTTAGTATGAGAGATTACACATATTGGCCTGGTCGCAGTGTGTCAAAATTGTCTATAAATGGCCATAGAAGTCCATGTAGCTGTACTAATATGACCATAATATACCATTCAATGTCCACCTATGATCAAAAAGTATCTAAAATGCTAAAGTGGAGATATTTTAAACTTTTTAAAACAAATTAGATTGTCGCGAAAAATGTCAAATTTTAACAGAGTCAGGTCTTTGGGTCTAGAAAATCGATGTTTATGTATTATATAACCAGGGAATGCTGATTGGTTCTTCTAATATTGCAGGAGAACTGGTTGTATCGCTTGTTTCATGCCTCTAGGCCCTATAATTTTAAAATTATTAACCCCCAAAAATGGAATATCGTACAAGTTTTACAAAAATATCACATTTCTAATATGCCATAGCTCCAAAAGGGAACAAATGTAAGAGTGCAAGTTTTAACCATGTAACTATTGACCATATATCTACCATTCACCAAAATAAAATAAAAATTGAAAGGGGATATTTTGACTTAATAGGCGATGAAGTTGGCCCTCTTTTGTGAACAGGGGTGGTGCATTGGGCCCCCAAAATTTTTTGATGAGCAAACCTTGCTGTTAGTCAGTAAATATTACTAAGCTAATATTAGCTCTAGTGAACTGGGTAGAAATCATTTAGTTACAGCAACTATAATATACATTTTACTGTATCACCAAATTTTGTTGAAACAGGAAAATTAGCTGTTTTTAACGTTTTTGGTGACCCCTAAAACACACCCAAAACAAGTCAACACATATTGCTTGTTCTTTTCCTCAAGTATGCTGACCAGAGCATTAGAATGAAAAGATCTAGTATTGTAAACAGTATATTGGATGAGATATGATGTCTCAAACATTGGATTTGTACTTGAAACTTTTGTCAATTTTAGCATAGGGGTCTTTGAGAGGGAATTTTTCAAAAAGTATTTCACATATCAGTTAAAAAATTGTCATGCTCAACTAAAACATCCATATGCTCACACTGAGAAAGTTTGAAGGAAATCCGTGACTATGAGTTGACGGGCATTGGTCCATCTTATACGGAATGACCATGCTATGTGCTTATCTCAGCTTTGGCTGGAGCAATTACAAAAATTTTAAAAGCATTTTGTTCTTCTAGTAAAGGAGAATCTATATTATGATTATCAAGTTAATCAGAGCGATTGGGTATCTAGTCCTCACAACATCTTTAATATTAACAGCTTTAATGGTTCCCTACGTAGAAACTAATATCGCTTTATTCATTAGCTAAATGCTTAGCCAATCCTGTTTCTTATTAGTCAGATCTCAATTTTACTATCATTTGGCTAAATGGCGAGGTCAGTCCCTGAAACATGGTCCAATCACTGACCGCACTCAATAGCAAACAGAGCCAGTCATTCCAGTGATAAATTTTCAAAAATTGTATTCTCTTGGCCTGTAAATGGACATTCACTTTTTTTAAAACTGACTGTTATGTCATACTCATTGGAACACAAATAAGTCACGCCAGTTGAGCATTTTTCAAGGGAGTTGATTTTCATTCAGACTGCCCTGATAGTAATCATCTTCACCATCTTTTCAAAGTTAATTTACATCACTGGGCATTATGGAGACATGGACTGACATCCAACATTTACACTATCATCTGAAGTGTATTCCCAAGTGATCTCCCTATACAGGGACTGACACTCACAGGGAGTCCGTTTATTTCCCCCATGGTACAGCACCACACGAGACAAGACTGACGGCTTTATGCCGCCTACAACGGATCTGCCATGTGAATGACGTATGGAGTAGTGCAAGTGCAGCAACAGCGTCCAGTCAAATGAGTTTCAAAATATTTAACAGCATGATTATTAAATAGTAGAGAGATTTCCTACAACAAAATTCTGCAATTAAAGATTCACGGTCAAGCGCTTCATGCTGGCCAAAACATTCATGGTCAAGCGCATCATGCAGTCAATCCAGTGAGCCATCCATCTTGTCCGAGTTACCGCTATGAATCATGGGAAATTCACTGCCTTATTTAGTAGACATTAATAATTGAAGAAATAATCTGTTGAATATTTTGAAACTAATTTGACTGGAAGCTGTTGCTGCCTTAGGTTTTAAAATAAGTTTAAAAATATTCAACATGTTATCGGTATGGTTGCTTTGAAATTAACATACTATTTTAGTGCTGTAAGAATTAGTGTCTTAGAATAAGTAGTAATACTAGATAGCTGTAACAATTAAATTTAAATTATTTTCCAAAAAGTATTTGTTTTCTAGCTTGACCAGTTAAAATATTTTTTTTCAGATTACTTGTGCTTTACATTTGTTTACAGTGTGGCTAATATGTACATATCTACATTTTCTACAACCATATTGTCATGTATGTTTGAGTGGCCCACCGAGCCTGACTGCATTGCTGTTAGGGTAGCCCACCGAATCCAGCCATTTGGTCATCCACGCTACATATCTAAATTTTTGACAACATTTGGATGGATGGTAGGGCAGCCCACTGAGCTTTAAAGCAATACTGGTAGGGTAGCCCACCGAATCCATAGTCCCATGGTCGGATGCACTACACATATACATTTTTACAACATTCGGATGGATGGAGGGAAGCCAACCGAGTCTTAAAGCATCACTGGTAGGATAGCCGACAGAATCCAGAGAATCAGTCGGGAACATACATTGACATGTAGGTACATCTTATTCTAGACGAATTGGTAGAGCGTGGCCACGTATACGTTCCTTCACTCATGTATTCATATAAACTGGTATGACAGACATAACCTAGCGCTATATACAATTGAAGTGATTTATTTTAGCACGGCTGCAGCTATTTACAATATTTACATTTTCCCAGTACCAGTATGTTAATGTTTCAACTTAAATAGTGCATACTCTGTTATAATCATCATTTATTACATCAAAATTAATCCAAAAAAAATTTGAAATTTCACGTCGTCTTTGTGAAAATTTACAAATCATGTGATATTAGGAATGCGCTTTAGAGCCATAGATATCAAATGTTTAGATCTGATCCGCATTTACCAAGTACCCGTTTACTAATAATAGCCAGCCTTCAGAAACATCTCGGATAGCTCACCTTGCAGGCTAAAGTGTGTATACCATCTCATTTAGCTATCACATTTGTGAACGCACCACCTCTCGCCTCCAAAGTCAGGAGAGCGAGCAATATCACATGATTTATATATTTTACTAATAATAGTTCGCCTTCAGAAACATCTCGGATAGTTCACCTTGCTGGCTAAAGCGTGTATACCGTCTCATTTAGCTATCACATTTATGAATGCACCACCTCTCGCCTCCAAAAACAGGAGAGCATCCGGTATCACGTGATTTATATATATATATATATCTTAGCGACGCCATTTATTGTCAAATTTAGGATTAATTTTGATTTTATAAACCATGCTTATTAAGAAGTATACAACATTTATACCGTCACAGGTAATAATTTCACTCATGCGATCATGGTTTTGAGGTAGATACAGTACGGTGGCAAGAAATTGTACTGGTAAATTGCGTTCAATTTTTGTATTATTGTCCATCTTTTAAAACAATTTTAAAGAAAGAACTTAAACTTTTTCTTGACCTATTCCTAATATACAGCCACCCCTCTCGCAAAGATGTTGGCTTGGAAATAAATTGAACAGCTTGCCGTAATAGAAGGCTACGCTACAAACACATGACAAATAAGCAGAATACGCGGCACGACAGTACAATTTTCGCGATATTTTGATTTTTTCAAAATCATATCGTAAAAAATCCTGGCTGGAAAAAAGAAATCGCGATTTTCGATAATATCGCATAATCGTAGGGTTGGGTGGTATTTCGATATCGAAAAAATCGTGATATATCGAATATCGACATAATTTCAAAATATCCTGTATATCGTTATGACCATATTTTAATTTTTCTCATTTTGATTTTGAAAGAGATTCAATATATACTACATACCTGCTGTCTGCTCGGTAATACTCCTCGAATAATAATACATTCTTTGTTGTAGCAATAATCGGATATAATCAAATTTATCTCCAAAATAATGGCTGTTTAATTAATCCATGGTGTGTTTGTCTTAATAAAATGATATAAACCTCAAAAGAATTGTTTTGTTGTTCACTTTGCATCATTACGGAAATATACGACGCCATTCTTTTCTTCTCCAAGACAGCCTTGTTTTGAGTACTAGTTACTGGGAAACCTGTTTGCGCTTGCCGCATTCCATTCTGATGATGTCATTATTACATGGCAATCTATATCGATCGTCTTGCTTAACCCTTTAACACTAATATCAGCCAATACCGGCTTCTGTGTTTGTCTTGGGAAAACGTTCATTTGTAGACGAAGAGAATAGTATTTTTTTAAATTTATCACTAGAATCAAGGGCGTGGTAACCGAGTCAGTCATTCCCGTGATAAATTTACACCTTACATTGACATCGCTATTCGCTAAGAAAGACAGTTTATTAAAGCCAGAATCTGTCATTATTAGCATTAAGAATGAGATCGATAGCTACTCAAGCATCACGAGCATGGATATTACAAATGACCCTTTGTGTTGGTGGAAAACGCACCAGTCACAGTTACCGACGTTCGCAAAGCTAGCGAAGAAATATATTTGTATTTGCGCAACAAGCGTCCCATCCGAATGATTTTTAGCAGATCCGACACCATCCTTACACCATTACGAAACTTGTTAAAACCAGAACATGTGAATATGTTGACATTTATTGCGTGTAACTTGTAGACAAAACTTTGAAATACCATTGTGTACTTACATGTCTACGCAGCAAATTAATAGTACTTAGCTATTAAAATATTTGCTTTTTGAATATCTACTTGCAGACCAAGATTTTTTTTTGTAAATTTACCACTGAAATGACTGGCTCTGTTATCAAGCCAGAGTCAGTCATTTCAGTGGTAAATTCTCAAATAAGTCTCTCAGCCTGGAAGTGGGCATTCCTCAAGATCATTCCCACGAGCTGTTTTGGTTAGCCTTATCTTAAAAGCGTAGGCTGCATCATAGTTGAATATCTATTTTCAGGCCAAGAGCTTTTTTTGATCATTTCACATTGAAATGACAGGCTCGGTTATCAAGCCAAAACCAGTCATTCCAGTGGTAAATTTTCAAATAAATCTCTCAGCCTGGAAGTGGGCATTCTTCAAGATCATTCCCATGAACTGTTTTGGTTAAAAGCATACATCATAGTTGAATATCTATTTTCAGGTCAAGAAATTTTTTTGGAAAATTTACGACTGGAATGACTGGCTCTGTTAGTTCATTATATTTCATTCAAATAAAATGCATTTACTCGTTCAAAATCTTATTTTATTATTTAATGATGGCGATGCTATCAAGCCGCTGTGATGAGCTGGTCTATTTATCAGAATTCTGAAGAGTAAATTCTGATTGGCTCATCTCCCGCCAGAGCCAATCAGATTTCATTCAACGGAATTCCCATTTTTCTGCGCAGAGAATACTATGTGCATCTCATCTCCCGTCTCAACAATGGCTGATTTATGACAGTTTGTCGTGAAGTAAAGAAAACATCGCAGTACACAGAACTCTTTATTTTTCTTATTTGTGATGAATACCGGTTATTTGCATTATGTTTACTGCTTAAAACAATATCTTGATAAGTGAAACATAGAAATTTCATGCGCCGGATATAACTATTAACTAGATTGGAATACGTAGTTATTATGTTTTGAAAGCAATGATTCATAACGAAAATAATTTGTAGACACCTAATTTGAATACACTCATGCCATATGTCACACCATAATCCCCACCCCATAGACGATATATCGTCATATCGCGATATTTTAATGAGATATCGACGTCGTCATGGCTAGGCAAATATCGCCCAACCATACATAATCGTGCAAGCCTATGTGTATGAAGGGTACTGGATGTGCTAGACGGTGTCTTCTATAATTCTTCCACTCGTAGTCACCATGTCAACCTCGTCTTGCAGATAGGTGTGTTTCGCATTAAGCATGTTCAGATTTTCCTCCATTTTGTCCTGTCTCTCGCTAAGAACAACAGGCCATCAAATTTCAAAAATCTGCGTAACCTAATAATAGGTTACGGGTATTTCTTTCATGTAATCAATAGTTCAGATAGGTGCCAGTCATTTGCATAAACTCATTGGTTGGCTTCTTAACATTTACTTTCAGAGACTAATGCATACAGGAAAATGATTTGTGAGAAGGATCATGGTGTTTACATGGATAACACACTCAAATTTAGACATTATGCACAAATAGCTGCTAACAAAGCAAATAGAATAGTCCGCATGATTCGGAGATCTTTCGATTTCGTAGAACCGAGCACATTCGTCCTTCTATTCAAGAGCTTCATTCGGCCACATCTGGAATATGGAAATTGTAGTTTGGTCGCCATTGTATATAAAAAGGATATACAACTACTAGAAAATGTTCAACGGCGTGCTACAAAGGTCATACCATGGATTTAACATGCCATACGAAGAACGTCTCCACACACTGAACATACCAAGCTTCAGGCCTGGAAATAACTTTTTCAACAGTGTCCGACACTTTGTCAGGCATCAGCTACTTAGTACCGGACACCCAGAATTTGCTGCTTGTCAACACTATTCTACTTCAGCGTTTTTTGTCAAAAAGCAACTAAACATGTGTAATAATGATTGTGATACACCTTAGGTGGATGAATATTTTATAGGTTTGTCAACATTTGTACGCAGACTTTTTTGTTACACACTGTAACTATTGGGACGGAATAAATCTGTACCTGACAAAATGTCAGGAACCGGCAAGACTGTGCCTGACATTTGATAGTCTGGTGCCTGACAATGTCCTTGACAGGCACCTTATTTCCAGGCTTGAGCTTAGTCTACCGATGTCTGCGTGGTGATCTAATCGAAGCCTATAAGTACATACACACACACAACATCTATGACGTGGACTATGCTGAACTGCTACCACTGGACAAAGGGGATCATACACGAGGACACAGTTAAAAACTCCTAAAACAGCACTTTAGGACAGACACCAGTAAAGTTTTTTTCAGCCACAGGATCCCAAACTACTGGAATAGCGCACCAGACACAGTTGTATCAGCACCCTCAGTCAATGCCTTCAAAGGGAGATTAGACAGGTTCTACAAGGACATTGCTTACAAGACTGATTTTCCGATCACTCCCGTCCGCACCCACATGTCAGATAAACAGGTACTGGAAGATGGAGACTATGAAGACAGTGAAGACCTGTCCAGGCAAACTAGCCTACACGACAGTACTCTCTATATCTGTATCTATGTATAAGACGGTGACTTTCGGTGAATGAGAATAAGGTTACAGGATTATTTCAGGTTGCCGTGATAGAAATAGAAATTTTCATGTCTGCCATTAATGTGTTCATTGATCTACAGTGTCCTTAGTTACTACCTGTTTTTTTGGTGTTTCCCTGCTTTTTCAATAATTTAGACTAAACACAGTTATGCAAGTATTTGAGGTAGAACAATATACAATATTAGCCACTAAACGCGTGCGCAACATTATATCTCAAAAGATTATATCCAATGGTTTCGAGGAGTCTAAATTAATCGACAATGGTCAAATCACTCAAGAACAAACTAGATATAGACTTCAAAGAAAGAACTTTTGAATTGGACTGAGCAAGCTATACTACAACAACACTGAGGCAATAAAAAGCCAATGGGCTTATGCCCTGCAAAATGATGATTATGATGATGATCCGATTTAACTGCAGAGTTTTTTTCCGACTCGTAGCCCTCGGCTTAGCGTAACGTCGCAAGCGTAATAGTGTGCCATTATGTAGCTCAGCAATTTTAGGGAAATTGACAGGTTTTTTGCATCTCACTCAGCATTTAATTTTTTGAAATTTTCGGGGGGAGAATTAGTCCACATGTGGACTAGGGGTGAAACAAACCCACCCCAATAGCTTTTTAGGGAGGTCTCAGGTACAAATTTGATGCTTTTCCTGTTTCCACAAGTTGAGATCTCTGATGTGGTTCTATTAGTTCAATATAATAATTGTGAAAAGTGGATATGCTGAACAAAAATGGTGGACAGATATAAAATGGGCATGCAATGAAATTTTGATTAGGCTTTATGCCTTTAGCGGCCGTTTGGAACAGAGACGGATCTTTCTGTTTCTCCGAGTTTGACACATTATCACATATCTGCGGCTTGGTCTCACTCACTCAGTGTTATTGACTCCGTAAAGACATAAAAGACCACCGTAACAATTAATATACAAAAAAAATATATGTTAAATTGTGCTTACCTAAATATTCTTGATGTGTTCATGCAAGAAAGACGGTGACATGATATGCAAAAACATTTCCGATCTTCTGGACGTGCTAAAATCTGAGGAGGCTATAAAACGCGGAAAGGATTTTATGGAACAATTAATCAGGTCTTAGGATGTTCAAGATTCAATATTATTTATTTGCTTCTTGGATACTAATTGACATATTTTCAATACAGGTTGTCCGCCGAAGGCATTGCCTATAGTGGTGGCGGACACCTAGCATTAAACATACATATACAATTACACACACAGCTTAGCATAGGATGTGAGACATACTTGTGAATGTACAGATACGGTACAGAGCTAAGTAGACATAGAAAAAAGAACAAACGATACAATACATCTATGTTTTTCCTTTTAGTTATTGAGATTAGAGATTTATATTTGGAGGGGGGGGGGGAGGGGGGGGGGTCATGCATGCTAATTACCCCACCTCAACCCATAGGTTGCTATTTAGTAGTAGCATTTGTTGAGGCGCGTCAGATTGAATGAAGCAGTAGTCACGATAGCTGTAATAGTGCATTATGATGTAGTAGTAGTAGTAGTAGTAGTAGTAGTAGTAGTAGTAGTAGTAGTAGTAGTAGTAGTAGTAGTAGTAGTAGTAGTAATAGTAGTAGTAGTAATAGTAGTAGTAGTAGTAGTAGTAGTAGTAGTAGTAGTAGTAGTAGTAGTAGTAGTAGTAGTAGTAGTAGTAGTAGTAGTAGTAGTAGTAGTAGTAGTAGTAGTTAGCAGTAGTAGTAGTAGTAGTAGTAGTAGTAGTAGTAGTAGTAGTAGTAGTAGTAGTAGTAGTAGTAGTAGTAGTAGTAGTAGTAGTAGTGGGTGGTTGTTATGATAGTAGCTATGGCAATGATACGGGACGTGTGTGATCTTAGTTATCTTGGCATTGTGTTTTCTAGATCTAGTATGTATTGAGTACGCTAGTTTTAATTATGTCTTTGTATGATTTTAGTGTTAGTATTTTTTCGCGTGTGCGTTTATCTATATTATTCCACGCTTTGACGACACCAACTGAAATTCTACGTTTCCCTGTGTCTGTCTGTGTGTGTATCTAATGTGGAGATCATGTTTGTTCCTAGTGATATATGTGTGAATTTCGATGTTGTTTGCAAAGCTGTGGGTTATAGATTTAGGTAGGATTTTGTGATGAAAGGCTCTGCAAATGTTGATCATCTGTGACTTGCCTATGTCTGTGAGTTTAAGAAGTTTTTGTGTTTTGAAGATGTTTTGACCCTTTGCTGTTTTTGAGAACATATTAATGCATTTTTTTCTGCATGCTTTACAATTTTGTTAATTTGTTTTTTTGTGTGTTAGTCCAGATGGCATTGCAGTATGTGAGGTGTGAAAGGATCAGTGTGGAATACAGGGTTTAATGGTAGCTTGTGTTAGGTATGGCTTTAGTCTTTGAATGACCCCCATGCCTCTCGCTACTTTAGCTGTGACTACCTAAATTTGTTTGCCCCATGTCAGGTTCTTGTCTAAATAAACTCCTAAGAATTTAGCAAAAGGAGCTTTTTCAATTTCTTTTTTTATTAATACAGATTTTTGGAATACTATTGTTTCTTGATTGTCTATAGACTTTGAAAATAGCATGTAGTTTGTTTTATCAACATTTAATGATAGCTTGTTTACTTTGAACCAGTTAATAACTTCTTCCATTTCTTTATTTACTCTTTCATATAATATATCTAAGTTTTTGGTAGAGCAAAAGGCATTGGTGTCATCGGCAAACAGTATTAGTGACAAATTGTGGTAAATTTTGGGCAAGTCATTCATATAGAGTAAAAACAGCAGAGGGCCAAGAATAAACCCCTGAGGAACACCACAGGTTAATTTCCTATTTTCAGAGCAGGTTGCATTAAATAGCACGCATTGTGTTCTATCAGCTAAATAGCTCTGAAACCAGACAAGTGCACATCCTCGGATTCCGTAATAGGCAAGTTTTCCTAATAATATATTGTGATTGATAGTATCAAAAGCTTTTGAAAGGTCCAAGAAGATGCCCAGTATATGTTCTTTCTTTTCAATTGATTCAATCATTTTTTTCTGTCATTTCAACTAGTGCGAGCATTGTTGAGTGTTGCTGGCGAAATCCATACTGTGAAGCGTATAAAATTTTCTTTTTTTCTAGATAATTCCCCATAATGCTGTTTGCTTTGTTCACTTGCTCATGCTTGTGTGCCTTAAACGATAGGTTGTTGTCGATGACTATACCAATATCTTTTTTCTTTATCCACAAACTCAAGTGCCACACGCTCTCCATTTTGTTTATATAAATGATAATCTCTCTTTATTTCCTCCTTGTGTTTTTGGTTCTGTGTTGTCATTACTTTACATTTGTTTGGATGAAACCTCAATAGCCATTTATCTGTCCAGTTCTGAAGAGCATCTACATATTTTTGCATCTCATTCTCATCATCCACACCCTGTATTTCTTTGTATATCTTGGTATCATCTACAAAGAGATATATTGCTGCCTTCACTATGTCTGGTAAATCGTTTATGTAAAGGATGAACAATACTGGGCCCAATACACTGCCCTGGGGAATGCCACTTGTCACAAGCCTGCTTTCAGGCGAAACTCCATTGACAACAACTTTTTGTTGTCTGTTTGCCAAGAAGTTTTCAATCCACGAGCTTAGCTGTTGACTAATACCATAACTTCTTAGCTTTCCTAGTAAACGTTGGTGTGGAACGGTGGCAAAGGCTTGCATGAAGTCCAGGTACACTGTATCTATCTTTCTGCCCTTATCCATAATACGGGCCCAGTCCTCCATGGCCTTCAATAATTGTAAGGTAGTAGATATTCCAGGCAGGAATTTAAATTGAGATTTACTAAACAGTTTATTTCTGGTCATGTGGTCCATAATCTTTGCTCTAACTAACTTCTCCATCAGCTTACATAAAACACTAGTCAAGCTAACCGGTCTGTAATTTCCAGGTTCTGATTTATTTCCCCTTTTCAAAAGTGTCGCTACATTAGCTGTTTTCCATGTTTCTGGTACTACTCCGTCTATCAGTGATTTGTTCAAGATCAGTGTCAGAGGTATACAGAGCACCTCTCTCAGCTCCTTGATTACATTTGGATGGACTCCATCTGGGCCTGGTGCTTTGTTCTTCACAATCTCTTTCAATATTTTCATCAGTTCCTCCGTTGTAAATCTTGCATCGCGGAAATCTTCACCCAACTGCTTGATTTCGAGCTGAGGTATTTCCGTATCTGGCTCTTTCGTAAAAACACTTGTGAAGAAGTCGGCCAGGACATCCACTTTCTCTTTATCTGTGCTAGCAGTCTTTATTCCCTCATTTTCAGCTACTTTTAGTTCTGCAATTCAAGTTTTAACTAGCCTTTTGGAATTGACATATTTCCAAAATATCTTAGGGTTCCTCTTTGCATTCTTAGCTATATCTTTTTCCTGATTTCTTTTGTCTTTTCTCACTAATCCTTTAACTTGCTTTCTAATTTTAGCATATTCTTTGTGTTTATTTTCATCTCTTGTCTCTATAAAGCGCTGGCAACTGCGGTGTTTCTTTCTGATCTGTTTCATTAATGCTTCATTTAAACAGGTCAACTTTTGTTCTTTGTTCTTACTATTATTATTCAATTTTGGGATGTATTTCTCTTGTGCTTGGTTGTACCATCATCATCATCATCATCATCATCATCATCATCATCATCAGTTGGGACGTTGGAGGCAATGTTTGGCCTATTCCTGATCTTTTTTTTCATTACTGTTGGTTGCACAATGCACGGATAATGGTTGAATTCCTTTTTTTTACTGTTTGTATTATAGGGTTGCTGTGGTATAGGTACAATTTACAATGTGCATATGTACATCCTTGATCTGGTAGGACAGACTCACCTTATCGAAGTGCCGGAACCTCTGGTTCTTCATGATGTGGCTTGAAGGGCTGGTAGGGCAATCCCACCTGGCTCAGCCCACTTACAATAAGTATACACCTGTGCAAAAATTAAGCACCACCCTATTTTTACGCACATGTGAGGGTATATTCATGTGCTATGAAGAAAGCAATAGCATACACATTTATGTACCCATCCATCTTAGTGCAAGAGGTAATAATGCAACTAGAGGAATGCTGATTATGATGGTGGGGAAACACTGTATGTTTTTGTTTGAACTTGAAAACGAGGCCTGAATATGGTTACGTTGACACAACTGACAACTATTGCCCTACAGTTGACACACGTGGCTAGATTGTCATTGATGGTGTCTGAAAACGAAGTTTAACATCTGTGCACGAGTTTGAGACTGTCATTATTAATACCGGGTATATCCACCTTGTGCCTGGATGACAGCCTGGACAGGACGTCTCATGCTGGTCACCAACCGACTGATACACCATTGTGGTATTCGTTGCCATTCAAGATGGAGTGCGTCTGTTAATTCCTGTAGGTTCTGCACAGGAGGATCCCTCCTTCTCACCATGTTTCCCAGAATGTCCCAGATATGCTCAATAGGGTTCATGTCAGGGCTCCTTGCTGGCCATGGTAGGGTTTCGATGGCATTCTGGCGGAGGTATTCATGCACAGCTCTAGCACGATGTGGTCGGGCGTTGTCATCCATGAATATAGGGTGGGGTCCAGGTGCATGATTTACAAAATGAGGGACCACAACTCTATCCAGTATGGAATCTTGATATCTTTGTCCATTTAGTGTTCCAGGTACAGTCAACAGATCCAGCTTACAATCAAATGAGATGCACCCCCATATCATAACGGAACCTCCACCAAATGGAACTTCTTCCATGATGTTACGTTGGTCGTACGCCGTGCGTCTGGACCTCCATACACGAGTTCGACCATCTGTGGCATGAAGCAGGAACCGACTTTCATCGGACCAGTGTACCCGTCTCCAGGATCTCATGTTCCAGTGTCTTCTTTCGTTGCACCACCTCAGACGCTCCTCTTTGTGGTGTGCAGTGAGGAGAGGACGTCTGACAGGTCTCCTAGCTTTCATGCCAGCAGCATACAGTCTCCTTTTGACGGTAGACATTGACACTCTATTGCGCGTTTCCCATTGCTGGCTGAGCACTCTGCTGTTGGTGAATGGAGATCTCCTAACAAGGCGTACTAGGGCTCGATCATCACGGGCAGTAGTCTTCTTCGGTCTTCCAGATCTAGGCCTGTCCTTCACCTCGTTAGTTTGCCCATGTTTTGCAATCAAACGACTGATTACAGTATGGTTAATGTTCAGCTGTCTGCCAATCTCTCTGCATGACATACCAGTGGTATGCATGCCTATGATTTGCCATTTCACACGATCACTTAACCTTCGTCTTGCCATAGCGGTTCACAATCAAGAGCTAATTCTCTCTGTACAAATAAACCACGGTCATGAACACAAAATTCCTAATCTTGTCGCCTAAATCTGTATGTAATGTTCTACACCTCAAACTGGACTTTTACATAACTGAACACGTGTGCTGTTTCCCGCCACGCACGGACATCAAGCGGCGTGAAGTCATGCATGCATGTGCATTTCGTACTTGGAATTATGTCAGCTAACGCGGGGACAAAAAGTATGGCAGCCTAGTTGTACCATCATGTTTCTACGTTCTATTGTTTTTGCTGGTGCTTAACTTTTGCACAGGTGTATATATATATATATATATATATATATATATATATATATATATATATATATATATATATATATACACATATATTTACATCGTGTGGGTGGAAAGCCTGACCCTCCTTGCAAGTTTAATTGAATGATAGTGTAGCTCACGGGGGTACGCGCTGGTCCGCTATGTCATTCCGTTCCATCGCACCGCAAGTGAAAGATGTGCAGAAAGGCTGATTAGCTGCGGATCTCAGGGTTGCGGATCCCGCATTGCGTCTCTCCGGAGAGTACAAAGACCGACTTTTAGAGCCGGTGGAACACTGAGGTTCAAGTGGGGCCGTCTGACCATGGCCGCCGAGATTGAACTACACGGTATCATCCTGACTATTCATGTCACCGGTATGTCTGTCCATTCTAATTTAGAGTAATGGATAAGATGTTATTAATTAAACAATCACAATTTTAAATACTATGCAAACAATATCACTTGTTTGCCAGTAAATGAGCACAATAATACAAAACATAGAGCCATCCAGGTACCACACAGATCTTTGCATCCGCAGAGATATCCCCGCAAGCGAGTACTGCAATGAAGTCACTAGGTAGTTTAATATAAACTAATATAACCCTAACACACACACACCAAGAAAATATTGTTGTTGCGAGAGGAAAGTGCCTTGCGTGGGCCTCATTCACAGGAAAATGCCTTCAACGCCGAAGCGGAAGAAAACAGCTGGCAAAAAGGGCCACTCTTTTGTTCAACAGAAAATGCTAAGTGCTGAAAATCCTAGTGAAGCCATAAATAATGTGACGCACACTGGTTTACGATGAAGATTTCCGAAGAATTCCTAGGTCACCATCTTATGTAGTTCCAAAGTTACTGCATTGGTAGTTGTTAGAAATGAATACAAGCTTTGGCTGCGAGTGGCAGGGATTCCTACCTAACTTTAGATACAGTTATCCAATGGGCGCAGATGCTCAGCTTCCCACATGTCACCTTGCCGTAGGATTACATATGGGCCCGCACAGCCCTTCCGCGGAGTGACTCCCCTAGGAAAGTCCAGATGCGGGAGTTATTACTTTAATTATTTTGTCCCCGGATCGCTGTCCGGGGGCATCCAAAAACTCGCTGAAGCCGAGGACTCCTTACCACCACGGATGAACCGAAATCCGGATGGTATTGGATGCTGCTGGAATCACCGTAGGTTAGCAGTTACACACGTCGATCCTGATGGTCCAGCAGTCCTGCGTGGGCCTCCTTCCACGCCGGTGATGCTCCTGATTCTCGATTTTTCACCCCTTTTATACTACTGGTGACGTCAGACGCAGGTGTCTCAGCCAATCAGCGGCCGAGCAGTAACCAATCAGCGTGCAACCTAAAGTGGAGACGTGGCTATCACGTGTACAACACATTCTTTGTCTATTTATGCATACACGCGATTACGACTTCAAAAGCCATATTTTGAAAATAATTTAACGAAAGTTTCGCGGATAACTCAGCCATTTCTGGGACAATTTAAAAATATTAAAAAGTTCTATAATCCTCGTTTTATTCCGGTCCTGGGCGGTACCAAGATAATGATATGGTTTAAGATAATTACAAGGACCGACTCGGTACACTATAGGCATGCTTTCGCCTCCAATTCTGTGACGTGTTGTCAAGGAAGCTCTGATGCGCATGCATGCGCAACACGCGTCTTAATGGACTTAGCCATTTTAAAAACAAAAACCTCTCTCATAGGGCTTATAAACACGTACTATCCTGCTCAGGTGGGGTGGGGGCATGCTTGGAGCAAATCCGGAATGGCCATTCCGCACCCAGCTTAGCTGGGCCGGCCGGTACCTGTCCGGTCGATCCGTGTTACACCACGCCCTCCTAGTTTGGATCGAACGCATGGGAGCACGCTAGGCGGGAATTATAGACTTCCTGAGTAGGCGCGTAGACGAGTGGAGAGTGACACGAGAGACGCATGTTTATAAGAGAAGAACACATATGGTGCGAAAGAGTTTGGGAGGGAGGCATACTTTTAGTTTTCATTTTTGACATGGAATTATTTTTCCAGGTCTTTTCTTTTTTTTTGTTTTAATCTCTCAGTGCGTGCTTCCTTTTATTATTTAATCTTTAGACATCATTGACTAAACAATAGCTCGCATGGGTGTTCTTTTGGATGCAGATAATTATAGTTCCGCAGAGAACACCCACGCTCCAACGTACCACAATTACAAAAGATATAATATAATATAATATAATATAATATAATATAATATAATATAATATAATATAATGTAATATAATATAATATAATATAATATAATATAATATAATATAATATAATATAATATAATATAATATAATATAATATAATTTAATATAATATAATATATGTGATCACATATAGATATGGCTAACATATGTCACAGATAAAGATTTAAATTACATATGCATCCCGGGTATGTAAAGGAATGCATACAGTGCAGCCCGTTATTGCGGATCTGCACAAGTAACTCTCACTACCCACAATCCATCCTGTCATACTGACACGCGAAGAAAAATTATAAAAAAAATATTAATAATAATAAGTTAAAAAGGCTAATTCATCATGCAGCCCCAGCGTAGCTGAGACTGCATGATGGGGATATGATATATTCGCTACGGTGTGTTGTGTACTTACATTGCACGTGACGTGTTTACAACACAGGTACCCGCAGCGATTATTTTGTGTGAGACACAGCTATGCAAGAATTTTGCGCAACTGTGTAGGATGACCGTAGTCAGCCTAGGGACTGGGTTTCAATTATAAAAACATATATAATAAGAAGAAAAATATTTAAAAAATAAACCTAATAAAGTTCTGTTTTCCGCACAGCTATTTATAAATCCTGCTGCAACTTCGACAATAGTGTTCACAAGTATCTGCTGAAAAATTTCCCCAGCAAGTCTGGGTACCCCGACTCGTGCGGGACGGACGTGGTGGGTGATCCTCCGCTGCTGAGATGTCACTATTTCTATTGTCCAGGTCGGTAATACTGAAACTGGAGGAAGGTGCGGACGTATCCATTGATGCACTGGTGGTGGTGGTGATGATGACGGGTGAAGTATGAACTGGTGGCGGTGTGGAGACTGCTGCCATCACTGTGGTCATGGAGGTGGTGGTGCCGACTGCTGGTTGGCCGAATGTGGTGAACATGATGAGCGGTCGCTGTGTGGTTGTTGATGATGCGGCGCTGGCGGATAGTTTTCTGATTTTGGTTGCTTTTAGTAACTTGCTGGTGGTCATCCTGGAAACTGCACGTATTTCTGTGGAACGGGTGATTTTTCTTTCCAGTGTAGGGACGATCTGGTGTAGTCACGTCGCGAATGGCTGGATCTGTTGGAGTGCTGCTGCACGGATGTACTGGTGTGCTGCAGTGATGATGGCGACTACTTCCTTAAGGCGGATCTCCTCATCTATGATTAAACTGCACAGAGATATTGATTGATCGGAAATGTCCTGCAACCCTGGTTCGGATACAGTCACTGGTTTTGAAATTACCACTGAAATAGGCCGGCCGATTATGGATGCTGATGCTACAGTGATGTGTGATGCGGACGATGGCATTATTGCAGGTGCTGCCTGAGTGGAAACTGCAGGCGATGTAGGTACCAATACTGCAGGTGCTGCTGGTACTGTTCGTGCTGGTGCTGCCGTCGTGGTGGTGACTGGTGCAGTGAGCCAGGGTGCTGACTGTGTTGCGGATGCCGTTGGTCTCACGAAATGCGGAAAGTCAGGTTGTCGCCGTTTAGTATGTTTAGTTTTAGCCATCTTTCCCATTGGAAGTGCATTAATTGGAAGTCTAATTTCAAAACTGCTAGCTAGAACTTCTATGACCTCTCTTTGTTCACCGGGCTGTAATTTTACTACTAACACATGATGCTTTTCGTTTGATGCATGTGTCACTCAGTAACGAGTAGCTGAATACAGGTTGCTGCGGTGTGGGATGCCACCTCCTCTGTAACAGCGGGCTCTCTCATATCTGAAGAGTGACAGTCAACAGACGATGAGTGGAGTGTGGGACAGGATGGATGATGTCCAAAATTGGTGCATAGACTAGAGACACGCATTGGAGATGCAGTGGTGGTGCTATAGGATTGGACGCACCTTGGAAGGGGGGTGGGGGTGGTTGCACGATTTGATGGCTCCGAGGGGTACACCGAGTTGTGCGGTTTTGCTGTTCTTCAAAACAAACCAAGGTCTCATCCGGCCTCTTCACTTCCATGCTATTTATTACATGTTCCACTCCACAGGAAACATGGCCCGGTCAGCCTCAACTTCCGCTTGTGGTAACTCTATAATGGGAGTAATAGCATGAAGTGGGTGGGAATGGGAAGAGGTTGGCGGAAAAACTTTTCCATCCTTCCCCTTGGACAGTACAAACGAGACTGTCTTCAGATACTGAACTGTTCGGACGTGGTCTTCTATGATATAACTAACACAGTAATGTATGACTATATAGTAAGATGACTTTATTCAGACTGGGCTATAATGGGGCCAGCAACAGGGCTAATTAGGACAGGGCGGATACATGTCAATTATAGCTCGTACTATACTAAATCAAGGGGATGTAGGATGTAGGTTACAAGGTACTCTACGCCCATATAGCTATAACATCATTACATCTCACTTCTTAAGCTTAATACTAGGCATTGATCGAATAAATAATATCTTCAAGTTCAGACTAATTATTACTGTCGATACAGTGTGATTCATAAAGTGGTTCTATGTTCTGCCATACTAGTCATTTGAAATTTCAAAACTGTTTGTGAGTTCTCCTGTGAATGTCATTTGGGAGAATTTAACGGAAAATCAATGTTCACATGCCAAGAAAATAAATGTACTCACATGGTCCTTTTGGAATATACTTTAAACGTACTCACATGCTTGGTCCTCGAATAACACATATAATCCGGTGTGTGTTGCCCATACATCCAATAAGGCTAAATATGTAGATAGCATATCATACTAACTAACACACTATAAAACGCTCACTCCTATTGCTATATATGTGATAATAATGGATATATGCGAACTGTTACTCTGTCTTTGCTATTTCTGCTTACACGATGTTGGGATACGCGTTACCGAATTTAGAACGTAGTCTTTGAATCTCGCTGGTCGCCTGATGACATGTCCACGTGAAGACATAGTTTGTTCTGAATGTTTCTGACTGATTGCTGTAGTTGTACCTGTTGGTCCGGGTACTGATGGTTGAACTGATGTATGTGTGGGCATATGAGGCAGGTCTACTGTTTCCTCGGGTTCGTTGGTTGGTCTGAATGTTTCTGATGTCTGTCTTAGGTCTACACGATTTCTCCTGTATTTCGCTCCATTCGATTCCACAATATATGACCGTGGCGTAGTCTGGCTAGTTTTATTCTCGACAATTGCTGGTTTCCATTGTTTGTCTGATAGAATTCTCACACTGTCTCCTTGTGAAAGTTCTGGAAGTGCTTCGCATTTCGATCATAATAATGTTTCTGAATGTTTTGATGTTTCTGCAGTTCCTGTTTACGATTTACCGTTGTTAGTCTAGGAGTTAGTAATGTTGTTTTTGTTGGTAATAATGTCTTTGTTCTCCTACCCATTAAAAGTTGTGCTGGTGACCCGAGATTCTCGATCGGTGTATTTCTTAAGTCCAGCATGGCAAAGTAAGGATCACGTTTATCAACTTTTGCTTTCTTCAGAAGTCTTTTCGCTGTTTGTACCGTACGTTCTGCAAGTCCATTGCTTTTTGCATAATAAGGTGATGACGTAATATGCTCAAACTCACACATTTTAGCAAATTGTTTGAATACAAAACTGTCAAACTGTGGACAATTATCACTTACTAGTATGTCTGGTATTCCGTAACGTGCAAAATGTGGTTTTAACAATTTTATTATTCCACTGCTTGTAGTTTTGGTACATTTATCAACTTCAAAAAACTTTGAGTGATAATCGGATGTAACTAGGTATGTCTCCTTATCGAAGTCAAACAAGTCAACTCCGACTTTTTGCCATGGTCTATCACTAATGTCATGCCAGATCATTGGTTCTTTCTGCAGTTTATTTTTGTACATGTTGCAAGTACTGCATTTCGAAACAAGATCTGCGATCTGATTGTTCATACCTGGCCAATATAACACGTCACGTGCACGCCGTTTACATTTTTCAATGCCTAAGTGACTGCTGTGGATCTTCTCTAGCAGTGTACGCTGCAATGAACGAGGTACAAATAGGCGTTCTCCTTTCAATAAGAGTCCGTCATGTTTACTTATTTCCATGCGAAAATCCCAGTAACTATGTAAATCCAAGTCAAGTTGTGATTTTGTTTCTGGCCATCCTGTCAATACAACGGCTTTGAGTTTTTGCAATGCACCGTCTTTAACCGTTTCTGCTCTAAATTCCGCCAATTTGCTATCACTTACGGGTAGATTCTGAATGACATGGACTTCAAATTCCTCTGTTCCAGTTTGCTCTGCCAACGGCCTAGGCGCACGGCTTAACGTGTCTGCTATATGCAAGTCCTTGCTACGTTTATATTTAACATTAAGCTGATATTTCTGCAGCTTCAACATCATGCGTTGAATCCTTGGTGGTGAATTTGCTAGTGGCTTAACGAATAAGCTCTCCAATGGCTTGTGATCTGTTTCTATGTCCACAAAATGTCCATATATATATATATACTGATGGAACTTATTACAACCGAATACTTTATACTTTATACTTTATTTAATATCATCAGTACATGTACAGTACACATGTGTGATATACATAGAGTAATGTATGAAATTTAATAATACTTTAACTATGATTAATTAAATATAACTATGTAACTATAAACATTTACATATTGCTATTTACATCATAAAGACTAGGAAGGAGACTGATATGGAAGCCGTGCAGCCTAAATAGTGCAAGTTAATATTGAATGTGTCCTTTGTAGTCCACTTATCGTTATTCATGTTGGGATGGGCGTGGTGGAGGGGGTATTCAGGATCATGTCCCTATTTTGGGACATTTCGTATATAAACTGCCCGACGAGCGGCGAGAGCTTTGGAGGACAGTCTAAGATGAAAAATTATTTTTTTAAGTTGGTCAGATTTGGGAAGGTAGGTAGAGTTAGCGTAAGTTTGTTATATAGCATATCTCTGTAGTTTTTGTTTACTGAACATACGGCCATAAAATGCAGTTCATCTTCTACTTCCAGGTGGCATAATCTGCATTTTCTGTCCTTTCTCTCAACCTTCCTGTATGCTTCTACCGCTTTCTATTTCTAAGCGATGGGCACAGATGCGTATTTTGGTCAGTGATCTCCGAAAGTTTGAGTTGGTTATATGAGTGAGATATGGAGCAATGGTGTAAAGTCGTTTAATATATTTATAGTACTGTAATTTTTCAGATGACATTAGTTTCTGATGATAATGCTCGAGATAATTCTGTTCTAGGATATTCTTTACCACATTCCCCATCTGTTTCCTATGATGTGGTCTTGTATCTAGGGATGTGACATTTATGTTGTTCTGTACTAACATTGTATTGGTGTAAGTGTGCCAGGTTTGATTTTTTGCGAGGTCTAGTGTCTTACTGCACAGGACAGCATCTGCTAGAATTGTGCGATTGGATGGTATATTTTCCAAATGTGCCCAGTATTTAGATGTAAGGGTGTTTATGTCATTAATAAGTGGGTATCTACCCAACTCAGATTTACATGCTAAGTTGGTAGTGTGTCTACCTACTTGTAAGTTAAATTTACAGACTTTGGTATGGACTTTCTCATATAATTCAGACTCCAATATGTCCATGTATTTGTGATAATTGTTGTTTGTCTGTTTCCCTTCGAGCTCAGCTGCCCATATTTCAGAGTTGTATAATATAATAGGCTTTATTAGGTTGTCAAATAGTTTAATGTATAGCTTAGGTGGTGGAGGCGAGCCAGTAAAGGTTCTCTGGAGTTTGAAGAGTACTTTCAGGCCCTTTGCGTAGAGGTTTTCTTTGGCTTTGGTGAGGTTGCCATTTGAATTGATAGTGCATCCAATGTATGTATATTCATTCGCTTGACTAATTTCTTCAGCACCTATTTTGAATTTATAGCAGCTGGTTGGTTTGCCCCGTTTGAGTATCATATAATTGGACTTGTTCACATTTATTGTCAGCTTCCATCTCTTACAATATTTATCTAGTATGTCAAGAGATTTTTGTGGGCCGCCTGGGCTTTCTGAGAGGACTACAAGGTCATCAGCCCAGAGCAAGTGATTTAGGGTCTCATTTTGGAGAGTAACTGGGTCAGACGAGCTAAGAGGAAATGTAAGGTCATTTAAGTAAATATTAAATAGGGTGGGGCTGATGTTATCTCCTTGTTTTACTCCTGTCTTGGATGGGAATGCTTCTGTGAGTTCATTGTTTATTTTAAGGGAAGTAGTAGTATTATTGTACATTGCTTTTATCGTCCAGTACATCTATCCACATATTCCCATATGCAACAGTTTCAGGAGCATTCCTTCTCGCCAGACCTAGTCAAATGCTTTACTGAAATCTATTATGCATATGTATATCTTTTTGTGATCACGTGTGATGTATTTGTTGATTAGAGATGTTAGAATGAATAAGTTGTCTGCTGTTCTTCTGCCGATATGTGGTCCCATGACCACCTGCCCCAGAGAACTACCACCTTCCATCCCTCAAAGTAGGTGTCGCTAGTGGCAGGTTTACCTGCATATTGCATATATACATTGCATTCATATAATCTGTTATAGCATTCACATACCATACCATGACAGCACAGCTACCTCCTCTCTTAAAACCACTCGGCCAGTTTCAAATAAATTTGTCAATCTGATCTCTGATACGAGAAATTTCACATTTGATATAACTTTTCGGATACTGTCCAAAAGCACTATTGGTCTCGGGTTAGATCGATGTAGGGGTGAGTTTTTAGCCTTTTGGGAGTGTGATGAGTGGATCTTCTCCCACGGCATAGGGGTGTGTTGTTTAAAGGCAGAGATGATGATGTGTGTGATATTTGTCGACATGGTATTATCTGCATATTTAAGGAGTTCGTTTTTAATACGCTCTAAATGTATACACAGTTCCTACCACCAGTACACATTCGGAAGTTTCTGATATGCTATAAGGACAGATAGATAGAGCTCAGTGTATTGATTCAGCATACAGTAGGCTACATATACAACGCATATATGCCAGTGTTGATTTCGTTATTGTAGCAAGCAACGAGCCATGTTTATATTAGTATTCCTACTTAAATTATAGCGTTCAGATTGACATGCATTTAGCCTAATGGTGATGATAATGTACTGCTTTATGCAACTACAGTGATTTGAAAACATCAAGCAGCTACAATCAACACTTCTTTTTTGGCTGTAATTTAGTATCATCAGTCAAAGTCCTCAGCTCCCACAGGTTCTTATTGGGTCTCGGTGTGCCCAGTCCTGCTTCTTTCAAATTGTTATGTACCATGTTTAGCAGGTTTGCGCAGTTGCGTTCTCGGCTGGATTTGCAGGTGATAACTCTGACCACAGCACATTTTCTGGCATCTGTGCGTGCATGTCTAGTGGCCTTGATCGAACATGGCAAACTATAGACCATTTTTTTACTGACAATATGATGCATAACGCGCCATTGGAGATTATGCTATCCATCCAGCATTGTTGGATGATAGTACGAAGGTCTTTGCGGTTGCATACATCAAGCTTATCTAGAACTGCCTTTGGAGCTGCTCAGCAGTTTCAGATATATCGCATCAGCTTTACATATACGCTGCGCCATATAAGTGTATTTTGGGCGAGAGTGATACTTTATTCGCAGATGGAAAAAAATACTATAAGGCTATATTTCATATGATGCGATGTCCAGCAATGTCAGAAGAGCTGCAACTTGTGAGCCAAGGAGTTTGCTCTTCTTCCATTCATCCCTGTCACACAGCGAGACGATAACTTACATACCAAATTTGGTTGAATTCCATCAAACAGTTTCGGAGGAGTTGCATTACAATTAATTTCTTGACCTTTTGACCCCCATCCCAAGCCAAACGGGGCGGGGCCAAATGTAAATGTTCTCAGCCACTCCACATTGATATGGGTGACTCACATACCAAATATCGTTGAATTCCGTCGGATAGTTTCGGAGGATTTGCATTACAAAAAATTAATCACCACCCCGCTAACCCCTGTGGGCGAGCCCGAATGTAAACGTGTTCATGTACTCAACATTGATATGGGTAACTCACATATCAAATTTTGTTAAATTATGTCCAACGGTTTCGGAGGGGATGCATTACAATCAATTTATGCAGGTTAAAATGTGACCTTTTGTTCCCTCCCCTGCACACTGGAGGCGGAGCCAAATGTAAATGGCCTCCTGCACTCCGTGACTCACATATAAAATTTGGTTGAGTTCCATCTAACGGTTCCTGAGGAGTTGCGTGACAAGTGATTTGACCTTTGGACGCCTGCACCGCCCCCTGGGGAAGGAGCCAAATGTAAATATAGTCTTGCAAAACAGAATCATATAGGTAACCCACATATCAAATTTGTTTGAATTAACATCCAACGGTTTGGGAGGAGATAGCGTGATGGACAGACGGACAGATGGCAAGATGGACAAATGGATGGACGGACGGAGGTGATTTGTGTGTCTTCTGGCATCCACAGCATAGTGTTAATAATTGTAGAGTTATTGTTAAAGCTTATAAATGCCTGTTCAAAGTAAACAGATGCTCATATTTTCATAGGATATCTGTGGATTTCCCATATATTCCTATGGGAGGGACTACCATCAACATATAATATAAAAGCAAGTAATTTCTAACTTATTTAGCTTAGTATAGTATACATCAGTAGATAGCTAATAAAATTACATTTCCAAGCATGTGTTAAATTACAAACAATATATACATAGAAATAAGGATTGTATGAACATCTCCTCTTTGCTATGTATTAAATTTCCGACCAAGTTAGGTGAGAAATCCTGCGCACGCGTTCTTGACTTTCGCCGTCATTGTTTGCCATGCTTTGTCGCTGACTTCGACAGTCGCTGATAGCTATACATGGGTAATCTCTGTCTTGGCTTCGATCACGAAGATATTTTCGAGAAGCCATAAGCCGACGCTCAGCTATAGGCTTCCATTCCTCGTCTACACCAGCTGCATACACAACCTCTAGTGGGAGCCATAGTGTAGACACTGGCGGGTTTACTCTTATCGTGACACACGCCCAGAATCAAGGGATTGAAAGACTTTGGCTGGTCCATTAATTTTACGTAGTCGATAAGAATTGCATTAATATGAAAACATCAGAGGAAAGATAAAAGCATCTTACATTATGACACAAAGGGAATGACATTGAGTTTCAATTCTCGCTAACCTTTCTTCTCTTAATCCGCGCCGCTTGTCGCTGGGGCTGTATCTCTTCATAGCGACGTCACGGATAGATCTTCCAAAATCTCAGATACGTGTATTGTTGCAATGCGCCGATATTGAATTTACTCCACTGTGCAACGGTGCTCGGTCTAATATCGAATTAAATAGCGATATGCTCGTTGATCACTGACACATGTTGTGGATTTGGATGAGTTTGTCTGATCAACTAACTCTGACGTAATGCACCCATTCTCCCACCATTCTTCCGCCGGCAGAGGGTTAATCCTCCGTGACGTCGTAACTCTAGACGGACTGTCTGCCGCATAACTAGCCAAAATCACGCCGCGCATGTTTGTTGCGCAAGTTTTTTTTAGCTAATCAACGCGCGTCGTTACTGAAGTGAGCTACCAAATCAAAATTGTCGTTCTGTCTCCATTTCGGCGATATGGCCGACTTCTCGGCACGAAGCCACGCCCCTTGACTCAGTGTAAATAAACGAGCGATGGATGTGTAGGCCTAGCGACAATAGCAAGAGGTAATATTTGAGAACAATTCGTGAGATGCTAGTATATATGCTAGTATATTTTAGATAGTATGCATATAATATAACACTGTTTTCGTGAAATGATATAGACTGCCTCAGATACCAGTGGCAAGCGCTTGATAATCGGATGTAATCAATGATGCGGATAGTCGATCTGCTTGGTTGTTTTGTATTAACCTTGACAGTCACGCGATGACGCGATCATTGATAAATATTGTTTATTTATTTTTCTGAGTTACCTTCTAAAGCTTTAGTTTGTTGCTCTCCCCCCCCCCCCCCACCCCACCCCGTCACATCACAATTTATTTTTACTTTGTGATATTCACATATTGATAAACAGAGTTAAAAAAAAAATAGACAGATTGTGATATGTTGCTTCTCACAGTACAGTACATTAAATTTAAGCTAGGATTCCATTAACGCGTATCCGTATCCGTATCCAAAGTTTATTTCGCTCCCATCACAAATAGATAGTATGCTTCCATATGCAATCCGATCGCTACATGTAGCGATTTTATTCGGATACGGACGGCATTTGGATGTGGGATTCCTTTCATTACGTCATTCATGGGCTTTCCCCGAATCGGCACTATTATTCTGTACATGTGTTCCAATATATAAGTTAAATTCATAGTAAGCGCGCTGGAATGTGAAATTCACTGAAAGGCTGATAGACTATTTTAGAACATAGTAGTAGTAGTAGCAGCAGCAGCAGCAGCAGCAGCAGCAGCAGCCCAATTTATTGAATAAAATCACTACTTTCGGATACGCATACGTACGAATGGAATCACTCATTCGGGGTGAGGGGGCGTGTGATATTGTGGCATAGAAAAAACTACACTACCCTCTGATTCAAGATTGGTATAGAATTGTGCCGGACATTCATGAATTGAATAACGTGAAAAAGCAAAGCAAATGTCATTTAAAACGCACAATTTGAATTAAATCCAACGGATAAAATCTACTTTAACCCTATGACCGCTGAATTCCCAGAAGCTGTTGAGTATTTTGAAATCAGTTTAACAGGAGCCTGTTGTTGTAGCAACAACTCACAATCAGATTAGTTTCAAAATACTCAATCGAATGGACCTTTCCAGTTTATCCATCCATCATATGACGTCATAACCAACTACGTGACGTGTAGGATGACGTCATAATCAATGACGTCATGAATAACGTAGATACGTCCGCCAAGAAGTCATAATTGGTGACGGACCAGGAGTTGTTGTACATGCTGTTGAATCTTTTAAAACTAATTTGACCGGTCACTTGTTGCCTATGCCAGCAACAGCACAAAGTCATATTAGTTTCAAAATACTCAACAGCTTACCTGTATAGTGTTCTGGAAATTAATAGTCACGGAGTTCAGAGATCGATTGATCCCGCCACGAGCGAGGTGTTGGTGGAGCTTACCTATGGGCGGAACATAGCTAAAATAGGAAAGGCCCATACTTATTACGTTGTAAAGCATCTTGGTGATTTGGAATTTCGTATTCAAAGGGTGATAATCCAATTGTGTTCAGATGCCGTGATGGAGTAGCAGAAGCGTGTCCTGCGCTTCCGTCTTCGCCTAGTTAATCACATATAGCCATTTCATTACTAAAGACATAGAAAATTTATATTCATCTGATCGGAAGAATAAATCAACTATGATAATAACTATTTTGAAAATGATTTGCCTGAAGCAGCAACGACTTTAAATCATGGTTTAAGGTGATTTTTAATTTGATAACTGTAACAGTGTTCTAACAGTGCTATCATTGGCTTTCAGTAATGAATTGGTTATCTATTTTATTCTGATCTGTAGAATAACATCAAACAACCAAGAATATGAATAAAATTATATATTAATCATAATATAAACATGTGTTATTTATAGGCTCTTCAATAATGCCTCTCTTCCCTCAAACTAGGGTTTCCATACTGTGTTCCGGATCCGGATCCGGATCAGATCAAACTATGGAACTAGAAAGGGCGATAAAATGCATTCTGATTCCTTGAGTGCTCTCCGAAAATATCATGTGACAAAAGCGGGATGGCGAGTGTGCGCAATGTCTGCTCGCGCTTGTTTGATACTTACAGATGTTAGAATTCACCTTTACAGTTTATCCATCCATCAGATGACGTCATAATCAACTAAGTGACGTGCGGACTAACGTCATAATAATGACGTCATGAATGATTCGATATAGCCCGTCTTTAATGCTTAAAAGTCTGACACGTTGTACGAATTGTCTGGCTTTGCTATCTAATAAACATTTTGTTGAATATTTTGAAACTAAGTTGACTGGGCGCTGTTGCCCAGTCGAATTAGTTTTAAAATATTCAACAGCTTACATGCATAGTTTTCTGGAAATTGATAGTCAATGAGTTCAGAGATCGATCGACCCCAACACGGGCAAAGTGAGGGTGGAGCTTAGCTTGAGATTGGCGGGGCATAGCCAAAACTGGAAAGGGCCATTAGAAAGCGATGTATGACCACGACTGCTGCTGCGGCCTCATATAGCGCAGCTTGTGATGATAAATATTACGCTAATCACTTTGTATTCTGATACCTGTTCACGATGATGACTCTAGAGAATTAATAAAAACTGCAATAATACCATTTCCTTATCAGCATTACTGTGCGCTGGCGCTGCTCCAAATGATATTACAGATGCTACTGCTGCTGCTACTGCTACCGCTGCTACTGCTGCTGCTACTGCTGCTGCTGCTGCTACTACTGCGTCTACTGCTGCTGCTGCTGCTGCTGCTGCTGCTGCTGCAGCTACTCCTACTGCTTCCGCTTCTACTGCTGCTACTGCTATTCCTACTGCTGCTGCTACTACTACTGCTTCTGTTGCTACTGCTGCTGCTGCTTCTACTGCTGCTGCTACTCCTACTGCTGCTGCTACTGCTACTCCTACTGATTCTGCTGCTACTGCTGCTGCTGCTACTGCTGCTGCTGCTACTGCTGCTGCTACTGCTGCTGTTGCGGCCTCATATAGCGCAGCTTGTGATGATAAATATCACGCTCATCGGTTTGTATTCTGATACCTGTTCACGATGATGACTCTAGAGAATTAATAAAAACTGCAATAATACCATTTCCTTATCAGCATTCCTGTGCGCTGGCGCTGCTCCAAATGATATTACAGATGCTACTGCTGCTGCTGCTGCTACTGCTACCGCTGCTACTGCTGCTGCTGCCACTACTGCTGCTGCTTCTGCTACCGCTGCTACTGCTGCCGCTTCTACTGCTGCTGCTTCTGCTACAACTACAACTACTACTGCTGCTACTACGGCATTTCAGAGTACAGTATATTCTCGGCGATTTATATGAGAATATCATATTATCCCCCCAAAAATGGTTGCAAATACTATTTCTTAGTCGAATACATTGTCAGATTAATACCTCCAACCAAATTTGTTTATATATATGCAAGTGGCCAGAAGAATGAGAAGAGCGCTGAGAAACGTCTCTGGTAGTTTTTGACACGGGTTGATAAGTTGCTAAAATGAAATGAAACATCAGCTGAACAGCTGTTACTGATAGCTTGCGGCTACGTGTCAAAATCTGAAATTACCGGGACAGGCGCACTGACGATTTACTGAATTCACGTCATAGGCAGTCGCTACAACCGACAACCAGCTATGTTGATGGTATGAGCAAGAGTGATCAATATATGGCCAATATATACGATATCAATGGTGTGGATGATATTAAAAGGGGGTTGAACATAGTAAATGGCGATTGTCCGTATGTATGATATTCGCATTGTTTGAAAATGTATCTCATTATCTCCTTATAATTCGGTCTTAGAGACAAGGAATAAATCCGGTTTTAGCTATGCCCCGCCCATCTCTAACAAAGCTTCACCAATGTCTTGTCCGTGTTGGAATAGATCGACCTCTGCGCTCCCTAAATCTCAATTTCCAGAAAACTATACAGGTAAGCTGTTGAATATTTTTAAAAGTAATTTGACTGGGTGCTGTTGCTGTCTGTGGCAAATTACTTTCAAAGTATTCACCAGAATGTTTATTAAATAGCAAAGACATACAATTCGTAAAACTTGACGGACTATTAAGCGTTTGTGGCGGACTATATCGTGTCAGTCACGATGTGATTGAGTATGACATCAGCCTAAATGTGACGTAGTTGATTATGACGTCATATCATTGACTGAGAAACCGGATTCCTCCATTATTGATTTTATTGACCATAGTAAGATGAGCAGACCCTTGAATCGATGTAACCTAGATGATAATGGTTTATCTTGTGTGATCTCCTCTTGAAATCAAACACATGGGGGTATTTATGAATATTGCACACAATGGCACACACACACACACACACATTATTTTTCGCATATCAAAGTTGATTCAGAAATACTATCTAATAGATACATTGTTGGCGCAAATTATTCCTATGGCAATTGCCATGAAACCATTGATATAAAAGCCCCATGAATCGATGCACAGCAGCACTGCAGATCGCTGGTGGAAGGTATCGAGTAGGCAAAATTCGGATATATTATCGAGGTACCCCGCTTACTCCGATTACATATCCGAACGCCCGAGAGTATAATCGGATAACGGTATCACGTGTTACAAATTCTACACGATTACATCTGCTTCAAGCGAGAGTAAAAGTGTGCACATGCGTAGATAGGTAAAGAAACCACGTGATACTTCCGATCGGATTACCTCGATCACATATATCCGATCTCGCCCTAGGAACTCTGAGCTCTGTGAACACATCTGATTAAGCGTCCGGTCTGTGAGCGGCTCCATTCTGATTCTTGACAGGATCTACTTACTGTGTTCAATATCTGGCTGATGTATTGCCAGACAGAAACACAACATAGCTTCTCCAAGCACGTATGTGAAACAAACAAGCTGCTGTATATAAAAAAAACTGGCAAATTATTCTTATGACATCACAGCGATGGGAGTATAATAATTGGACATATTTCAGTACAAAGCTATAACCGAGAGAATCATAATGCTTTACACAAATCCAAGTCATGTAACGATAAATTCTACTGAGTATTCATCACCACTCGATGTTCAACTACTCTGGTTTTGGAGATCGTATCGGACAATACCGGAGTGGGCCATCAAAGGCCTTCCCGTTGCTACCTATATCATAGGTATTATCGCTAATACGATGCTCTTGATTTATTTCTACAAGTCAGGCAAATACCGGGTACCAGTTTTTACTGTCTTTACTAGTCTGGCCATGTGTGATTGGATGACATGTTTCTCAACAGCTTTTTTTTAGTGATGGGTCAGTTACTGGAAAGCATATGTGTTGAACTAAGTAAAGTGAGTGTTTATTTCGTTACCTCAAGTTATAATTCAAGTTTGTGTCATCTGATATTCCTTGCTGGGTTGCGCTACTTCCATCTCTGTCACCCGCTTCTAGCCCAAGCAAAAATCCCACTCTCCCGCATAGGTAAATGTTGTTTATCAATGTGGTTATTTTGTGTTCTAATCTCGATACCATACGCTATATATTATACGATACATAACATATCATACAATGGTGCTATAATAAGGATTTTCTATTTTTCCGGCAACTATGCTATAAAACAAACAATGAAATCCGTATTTTGCGAAGTTATACCATTACTTGGTATCAGTGCATTGCATTTGCTAAAAGTCTACAAAGTATTTAGAAGTCCTAAACTCACACAGCAAGAACGTCGCACTGGAAGTTCCAGAACTGTGACAGTGATCATTACACTGTTTGTCATTTCAATAATCCCAAGTATGTTACATAACCTTTACCATGACGTTTTAGGATATCCATACTTACGATTACATGCCGCATTTTATTACTATACTTCAGGTGGTACATACATTAATAGCATCCTTAATCCATTCGTGTATATTCTATCTGCTGGAGAAATTCGAAACAGTAATATCCATATATTCTGTGCTCGATGTGGACATACATAACTATTTACCAAGGATGTTCTCGGCCATCTGATATTTTGCCATTTCGAAAAATAATATTTTCATACTTTTCACTGCAATGACATATTTCAGAAATCGTTCGACTGAATATCATCCCTGTGGCTCCTACATAATAGCTACACCGTGTCATAACTCTACACATCCCAATAACACGATTTCTATAAATTGTTAGACGTTTTATCTGTTCATAACTATACAAATCTGGATAGATGATCAATATTAATAATAATGTGATGAGTATAATTATTCTGATAACAATTCGGATGTATCGTGTATACATATTATGTCAATTTATGTTTGGGGCAAATGTTATAACGTAGATTTTTTGTGCATCTACAAGTTGGGTCGTAGTGAGTAAATATGAATAAAGAAACATAAAGAAGCTTATTATACACTATGTTATCGGGCCATCTATCGTGACAGGGTTATCCAGATTCCATAGGATAGTTATCTCCATAGTGGACCTTTCCATTTTTAGCTATGCCCCGCCCATCTCTAGCTAAGCTCCACCCACACCGCGCTCGTGTTGAGATCGATCGATCTCTGAACTCCCTGACTATCAATTTCCAGAAAACTATGCAGGTAAGCTGTTAAATATGTTGAAACTATTTCGACTGGGCGCTGTTGCTGCCTATGGCAGCAACAGCACCCAGTCAAATTAGTTTCAAAATATTATGGTCTGCATTCTACAGCAGTGATTGTCAAATCTGGTCTGCAGTCTACAGCAGTGATTGTCAGCTTCTGTCCTGCACTCTACAGCAGTGATTGTCATCTTCTGGTCAGCACTCTACAGCAGTGATTGCCATCTTCTGGTCAACACTCTACAGCAGTGATTGTCAACTTCTGGTCTGCACTCTACAGCAGTGTTTGTCATCTTCTATCCTGTACTCTACAGCAGTGATTGTTAGCTTCTGCTCGGCACTCTAGAGCAACGATTGTCCGCTTCTGCTCTGCACTGTACACCGGTGATTATCAGCTTCTGGTCTTCATTCTACAGCAGTGATTGTCAAATTCTCTTTGCATTCTACAGCAGTGATTGTCATCATCTGGTCAGCACTCTACAGCAGTGATTGTCATATTCTGTCATGTAATCTACACCGGTGATTGCCAATTTCTGGTCTGCACTCTACACCGGTGATTGTCAACTTCTGGTCTGCACTCTACACCAGTGATTGTCAAGTTCTGGTCCTTACTCTAGACCGGTGATTGTCAAATTCTGGTCTGCACTCTACACCAGTGATTGTCAACTTCTGGTCTGCATTCTACAGCAGTGATTGTCATCTTCTGTACTGTACTCTACAGTGGTGATTGTCATCTTCTGTCCTGCACTCTACTCCAGTGATTACCATCTTCTGTCCTGCACTATACACCATTGATTGTCACCTTCTGGTCTACATTCTACAGCAGTGATTGTCAACCTCTGGTCTGCATTCTACAGCAGTGATTGTCAACCTCTGGTCTGCATTCTACACCAGTGATTGTCATCTGTTATCCTGCACTCTACATCCGTGATTGCCATCTTCTGTCCTGCACTCTACATCGATGATTGTCATCTTCTGTCCTGCACTCTACAGCGGTGATTGTCATCTTCTGTCCTGCACTCTACGCCGGTGATTGCTAACATCTGGTCTGCACTCTACACCAGTGATTGTGAGCTTTTTCTCTGTACTCTACACCGAAGATTGCCAACTTCTGCTCCTCACTCTACACCGGTGATTGTCATCTTCTGATCTGCACTCTTCAAGGAGATTGTCATCTTCTGCTCTGCACTCTACAGCAATGATTGTCAGCTTCTGCTCTGCACTGTACACCGGTGATTATCAGTTTCTGGTCTGCACTCTACAGTGGTGATTGCCAGCTTCTGGTCTACACTCAACACCGGTGATTGTCAACTTCCCGTCTGCACTCTACAGCAGTGATTGTCAACTTCTATCCTGCACTCTACACCGGTGATTATCAAATTCTCGTCTGCACTCTACAGCAGTGATTGTCAGCTTCTGGTCTGCCCTCTACAGCAGTTACCATCAACTTCCGATCTGCACTCTACACCGGTGATTGCCAACTTCTGATCTGCACTCTACACCGGGGATTGTCAACTTCTGGTCTGCACTCTACACCAGTGATTGTCAAGTTCTGGTCCTTACTCTAGACCGGTGATTGTCAAATTCTGGTCTGCACTCTACACCAGTGATTGTCAACTTCTGGTCTGCATTCTACAGCAGTGATTGTCATCTTCTGTACTGTACTCTACAGTGGTGATTGTCATCTTCTGTCCTGCACTCTACTCCAGTGATTACCATCTTCTGTCCTGCACTATACACCATTGATTGTCACCTTCTGGTCTGCATTCTACAGCAGTGATTGTCAACCTCTGGTCTGCATTCTACAGCAGTGATTGTCAACCTCTGGTCTGCATTCTACACCAGTGATTGTCATCTGTTATCCTGCACTCTACATCCGTGATTGCCATCTTCTGTCCTGCACTCTACATCGATGATTGTCATCTTCTGTCCTGCACTCTACAGCGGTGATTGTCATCTTCTGTCCTGCACTCTACGCCGGTGATTGCTAACTTCTGGTCTGCACTCTACACCAGTGATTGTGAGCTTTTTCTCTGTACTCTACACCGAAGATTGCCAACTTCTGCTCCTCACTCTACACCGGTGATTGTCATCTTCTGATCTGCACTCTACAAGGAGATTGTCACCTTCTGCTCTGCACTCTACAGCAATGATTGTCAGCTTCTGCTCTGCACTGTACACCGGTGATTATCAGTTTCTGGTCTGCACTCTACAGTCGTGATTGCCAGCTTCTGGTCTACACTCAACACCGGTGATTGTCAACTTCTCGTCTGCACTCTACAGCAGTGATTGTCAACTTCTATCCTGCACTCTACACCGGTGATTATCAAATTCTCGTCTGCACTCTACAGCAGTGATTGTCAGCTTCTGGTCTGCCCTCTACAGCAGTTACCATCAACTTCCGATCTGCACTCTACACCGGTGATTGCCAACTTCTGATCTGCACTCTACACCGGGGATTGTCAACTTCTGGTCTGCACTCTACACCAGTGATTGTCAAGTTCTGGTCCTTACTCTAGACCGGTGATTGTCAAATTCTGGTCTGCACTCTAGACCAGTGATTGTCAACTTCTGGTCTGCATTCTACAGCAGTGATTGTCATCTTCTGTACTGTACTCTACAGTGGTGATTGTCATCTTCTGTCCTGCACTCTACTCCAGTGATTACCATCTTCTGTCCTGCACTATACACCATTGATTGTCACCTTCTGGTCTGCACTCTACACCAGTGATTGTCAACTTCTGATCTGCACTCTACCACGGTGAGTGTCATCATCTGTCCTGCACTCTACATCAGTGATTGTCATCTTCTGTCCTGCACTCTACAGCGGTGATTGTCATCTTCTGTCCTGCACTCTACGCCAGTTATTGCCAACTTCTGGTCTGCACTCTACACCTGTGATTGCCAACTTCTGCTCCTCACTCTACACCGGTGATTGTAAACTTCTTTTCTACACTCTGCACTGGTATTTGTTGTCTTCTGTCGTGCACTCTACAGCGGTGATTGTCATCTTCTGGCCTGCACTCTATGACGGTGATTGCTAAATTCTGGTCTGCACTCTACACTGGTGATTGTCAACTTCTGTCCTGCACTCTACAGCAGTGAGTGTCATCTTCTGGTCTGCACTCTCCAGCAGTGATTTCCAACTTCTGGTCAGCACTCTACATCAGTGATTGCCATCTTCTGTCCTGCACTCTACAGCGGTGATTGTCATCTTCTGTCCTGCACTCTACACCAGTGATTATCATCTTCTCTCCTGCACTCTACACCGGTGATTGTCACCTTCTTGTCTGCATTCTAAGGCAGTGATCGTCACCTTTTATCCTGCACTCTACATCGGTGATTGTCATCATCTGTCCTGCACTCTACAGCGGTGACTGTCATCTTCTGTCCTGCACTCTACGCCGGTGATTGCTAACTTCTGGTCTGCACTCTACACCGGTGATTTCAAGCTTTTGCTCTGCACTCTACACCGGCGATTGCCAACTTCTGCTCCTCACTCTACACCAGTGATTGTCAACTTCTTTTTTTGCACTTAACACTGGTGATTGTCAACTTCTGTCATGCACTCTACAGCAGTGATTGCCATCTTCTGGTCTGCAGTCTACAGCAGTGACTGTCAACTTCTGGTCAGCACTCTACAGCAGTGATTGCCATCTTCTGTCCTGTACTCTACAGCAGTGATTGCCATCTTCTGTCCTGCACTCTACACCAGTGACTATCATCTTCTGTCCTGCACTCTACACCGCTGATTGCCACCTTCTGGTCTGCATTCTACAGCAGTATTTGTCATCCTCTGGTCTGCATTCTACAGCAGTGACTGTCATCTGTTATCATGCACTCTACATAGGTGATTGGCATCGTCTGTCCTGCACTCTACAGCGGTGATTGTCATCTTCTGTCCTGCACTCTATGCCGGTAATTGCTAACTTCTGGTCTGCACTCTACACCGGTGATTGTCAACTTCTGCTCTGCACTCAACAGCAGCGAATGTCATCTTCTGGTCTGCACTCAACAGCAGTGATTGTAATCTTCTGTCATGCACTCAACAGCAGTGATTGTAATCTTCTGTCATGCACTCTACAGCAGTGATTGTCATCTTCTGTCCTGCACTCTACACCAGTGATTGTCAACTTCTGTCCTGCACTCTACGCCGGTGATTGCCAACTTCTGGTCTGCATTCTACACCGGTGATTGCCAACTTCTGCTCCTCACTCTACACCGGTGATTGTCAACTTATTTTCGGCACTCTGCACTGGTAATTGTTAACTGTCCTGCACTCTACAGCAGTGATTGTCAACTTCTGGTCAGCACTCTACAGCGGTGCTTGCCATCCTCTGTCCTGCATTCTGCACTGGTGATTCTCAACTTCTGGTCTGCACTCTACACCGGTGATTGTCAACTTCTGCTCTGCACGCAGCAGCAGCGAATGTCATCTTCTGGTCTGCACTCTACACCAGTGATTGTCAACTTTTGCTCTGCACTCTACAGCACTGATTGCCATTTTCTGGGTTGCACTCTATATCAGTGATTGTCATCTTCCATCCTGCACTCTACACCGGTGATTGTCAACTTCTGGTCTGCACTCTACACGATGATTGTCAGCTTCTGCTCTGCACTCTACAGCAATGAGTGTCAGCTTCTGCTCTGCACTGTACACCAGTGAGTATCACCTTCTGCACTGCACTCTACAGCGGTGATTGTCAGATTCTGGTCTGCACTCTCCGGCGGTGATTGCCAATTTCTGGTCTGCATTCCACAGCGGTGATTTCCAGCTTCTGGTCTGCACTCTGCAGCGGTGATTGTCAACTTCTGGTCTGCACTCTACACCAGTGATTATCATATTCTGTCCTGCACTCTACACCGGTGATTGTCACCCTCTGCTCTGCATTCTACAGCATTGACTGCCAATTTTTATCCTGCACTCTACATCGGTCATTGTCATCTTTTATCCTGCACTCTACATCGGTGATTGTCATCATCTGTCCGGCACTCTACAGGGTGACTGTCATCTTCTGTCCTGCACTCTACCCTGGTGATTGCTAACTTCTGGTCTGCACTCTACACCGGTGATTTCAAGCTTTTGTTCTGCACTCTACACCGGCGATTGCCAACTTCTGCTCCTCACTCATTGTCAACTTCTTTTCTGCACTCAACACTGGTGATTGTCAACTTCTGTCCTGCACTTTACAGCAGTGATTGCCATCTTCTGGTCTGCACTCTACAGCAGTGATTGTCACCTTCTGGTCTGCATTCTATAGCAGTGATTGTCAACCTCTGGTCTGCATTCTACAGCAGTGATTGTCACCTGTTATCATGCACTCTACATCGGTGATTGGCATCATCTGTCCTGCACTCTACAGCAGTGATTGTCATCTTCTGTCCTGCACTCTACGCCGGTGATTGATAACTTCTGGTCTGCACTCTACACCGGTGATTGTCAACTTCTGCTCTGCACTCAACAGCAGCGAATGTCATCTTCTGGTCTGCACTCAACAGCAGTTATTGTTATCTTCTGTCATGCACTCTACAGCAGTGATTGTCATCTTCTGTCCTGCATTCTACAGCGGTGATTGTCATCTTCTCTCCTGCACTCTACACCGGTGATTGTCAACGTCTGGTCTGCACTCTGCTGCGGTGATTGTCAGATTCTCGTCTGCACTCTACACCGGTGATTGTCACCTTCTGGTCTGCATTATACAGCAGTGATTGCCAGCTTCTGGTTTGCACTCTGCAGTGGTGATTGTCAGATTCTCGTCTGCACTCTACACCAGTGATTATCATCTTCTGTCCTGCACTCTACATCGGTGATTGTCATCTTCTGTCCTGCACTCTACATCGGTGATTGTCATCTTCTGTCCTGCACTCTACAGCAGTGATTGTCATCTTCTGTCCTCCACTCTACGCCGGTGATTGCTAACTTCTCGTCTGCGCTCTACACCGGTGATTGCCAACTTCTGATCTGCACTCTACACTAGTGATTGTCAACTTCTGGTCTGCACTCTACACCAGTGATTATCATCTTCTGTCCTGCACTCTACACCGGTGATTGTCACCTTCTGGTCTGCATTATACAGCAGTGATTGTTAACATCTGGTCTGCATTCTACAGCAGTGATTGTCATCTTCTGTCCTGCACTCTACACCGGTGATTGTCAACTTCTGGTCTGCACTCTACACTGGTGATTGTGAACTTTAGCTCTGCACTCTACATCAGTGATTGTCCTCTTCTGGTTTGCACTCTACATCAGTGATTTTCATCTTCTGTCCTGCACTCTACAACGGCAATTGTCAACTTCTGGTCTGCACTCTACAGCAGTGACAATCAGCTTCTGCTCTGCACTCTACAGTGGTGATTATCAGCTTCTGGTCTGCACCCTACAGTGGTTATTGCCAGCTTCTCGTCTGCACTCTACAGCAGTGATTGCCATCTTCTGGCTTGCACTCTACATCAGTGATTCTCATCTTCTGTCCTGCACTCTACACAGGTGATTGTCACCTTCTGGTCTGCATTATACAGCAGTGATTGTTGACTTCTGGTCTGCATTCTACAGCAGTGATTGTCATCCTTTATCCTGCACTCTACATCGATGATTCTAATCCTCTGTCCTGCACTCTACACCAGTGATTGTCAGCGTTTCCTCTGCACTCTACACCGGTGATTGCCAACTTCTGCTCCGCACTCTACACGAGTGATTGTCGACTTCTTTTCTGCACTCTACACTGGTGATTGTCAACTTCTGTCCTGCACTCTACAGGAGTGATTGTCATCTTCTGGTCTGCACTCTACAGCAGTGATTGTCAACTTCTGGTCAGCACTCTACATCAGTGAATGTCATCTTCTGTCCTGCACTCTACACCGGTGATTGTCACCTTCCGGTCTGCATTCTACAGCAGTTGATGTCATCTTCTGTCATGCACTCTACAGCAGTGATTGCCATCTTCTATCCTGCACTCTACACTGGTGACTGTCAACTTTTGCTCTGCACTCTACATCAGTGAGTGTCCTCTTCTAGTTTGCACTCTACATCAGTGATTGCCATCTTCTGTCCTGCACTCCACAACGGCGATTGCCTACTTCTGGTCTGCACTCTACAGCGGTGATGATCAGCTTCTGCTCTGCACTCTAGAGTGGTGATTGTCAGCTTCTGGTCTGCACTCTACAGTGGTGATTGCCAGCTTCTCGTCTGCACTCTACAGCAGTGATTATCATGTTGTGGCTTGCAGTCTACATCAGTGATTGTCATCTTCTGTCCTGCACTCTACACCGGTGATTGTCACCTTCTGGTCTGCATTCTACAGCAGTTAATGCCAATCTCTGGTCTGCATTTTACAGCAGTGATTGTTATCTTCTGTCATGCCCTCTACAGCAGTGATTGCCATCTTCTGTCCTGCACTCTACACCGGTGATTGTCAACTTTTGCTCTGCACTCTACATCAGTGATTGTCCTCTTCTGGTTTGCACTCTACATCAGTGATTGCCATCTTCTGTCCTGCACTCCACAACGGCGATTGTCAACTTCTGTCTACACTCTACACAGTGATTGTCAGCTTCTGCTCTGCACTCTACAGCAATGATTGTCAGCTTCTGCTCTGCACTCTACAGTGGTGATTGTCAGCTTCTGGTGTTCACTCTACAGTGGTGATTGCCAGCTTCTCGTCTGCATTATCCAACGGTGATTGTCAACCTCTGATCTGCACTCCACAGCAGTGATTGTCAGCTTCTGGTCTGCACTCTTCAACGGTGATTCTCATCTTCTGGCTTGCACTCTACATCAGTGATTGTCATCTTCTGTCCTGCACTCTACACCGGTGATTGTCACCTTCTGGTCTGCATTCTACAGCAGTTAATGTCAGCCTCTGGTCTGCATTTTACAGCAGTGATTGTTATCTTCTGTCTTGCACTCTACAGCAGTGATTGCCATCTTCTGACCTGCACTCTACACCGGTGATTGTCAACTTCTGGTCTGCACTCTACACTGGTGATTGTCAACCTTTGCTCTGCACTCTACATCAGTGATTGTCCTCTTCTGGTTTGCACTCTACATCAGTGATTGCCATCTTCTGTCCTGCACTGTACACCGGCGATTGTCAACTTCTGCTCTGCACTCTACAGCAATGATTGTCAGCTTCTGCTCTGTACTGTACACCGGTGATTATCAGCTTCTGGTCTGCACTCTACGGCGGTGATTATCAGTTTCTGCTCTGCACTCTACAGTGGTGATTGTCAGCTTCTGGTCTGCACTCTACAGTGGTGATTGCCGGCTTCTCGTCTGCATTATCCAGCGGTGATTGTCAACCTCTGGTCTGCACTCCACAGCAGTGATTGTCAGCTTCTGGTCTGCACTCTCCAACGGTGATTGTCAGCTTCTGGTCTGCACTCTCCAGCTGTGATTGCCAACTTCTGCTCCGCACTCTACACGAGTGATTGTCGACTTCTTTTCTGCACTCTACACTGGTGATTGTCAACTTCTGTCCTGCACTCTACAGGAGTGATTGTCATCTTCTGGTCTGCACTCTACAGCAGTGATTGTCAACTTCTGGTCAGCACTCTACATCAGTGAATGTCATCTTCTGTCCTGCACTCTACACCGGTGATTGTCACCTTCCGGTCTGCATTCTACAGCAGTTGATGTCATCTTCTGTCATGCACTCTACAGCAGTGATTGCCATCTTCTATCCTGCACTCTACACTGGTGACTGTCAACTTTTGCTCTGCACTCTACATCAGTGAGTGTCCTCTTCTAGTTTGCACTCTAGATCAGTGATTGCCATCTTCTGTCCTGCACTCCACAACGGCGATTGTCTACTTCTGGTCTGCACTCTACAGCGGTGATGATCAGCTTCTGCTCTGCACTCTAGAGTGGTGATTGTCAGCTTCTGGTCTGCACTCTACAGTGGTGATTGCCAGCTTCTCGTCTGCACTCTACAGCAGTGATTATCATGTTGTGGCTTGCAGTCTACATCAGTGATTGTCATCTTCTGTCCTGCACTCTACACCGGTGATTGTCACCTTCTGGTCTGCATTCTACAGCAGTTAATGCCAATCTCTGGTCTGCATTTTACAGCAGTGATTGTTATCTTCTGTCATGCCCTCTACAGCAGTGATTGCCATCTTCTGTCCTGCACTCTACACCGGTGATTGTCAACTTTTGCTCTGCACTCTACATCAGTGATTGTCCTCTTCTGGTTTGCACTCTACATCAGTGATTGCCATCTTCTGTCCTGCACTCCACAACGGCGATTGTCAACTTCTGTCTACACTCTACACAGTGATTGTCAGCTTCTGCTCTGCACTCTACAGCAATGATTGTCAGCTTCTGCTCTGCACTCTACAGTGGTGATTGTCAGCTTCTGGTCTTCACTCTACAGTGGTGATTGCCAGCTTCTCGTCTGCATTATCCAACGGTGATTGTCAACCTCTGGTCTGCACTCCACAGCAGTGATTGTCAGCTTCTGGTCTGCACTCTTCAACGGTGATTGTCATCTTCTGGCTTGCACTCTACATCAGTGATTGTCATCTTCTGTCCTGCACTCTACACCGGTGATTGTCACCTTCTGGTCTGCATTCTACAGCAGTTAATGTCAGCCTCTGGTCTGCATTTTACAGCAGTGATTGTTATCTTCTGTCATGCACTCTACAGCAGTGATTGCCATCTTCTGACCTGCACTCTACACCGGTGATTGTCAACTTCTGGTCTGCACTCTACACTGGTGATTGTCAACCTTTGCTCTGCACTCTACATCAGTGATTGTCCTCTTCTGGTTTGCACTACATCAGTGATTGTCCTCTTCTGGTTTGCACTCTACATCAGTGATTGCCATCTTCTGTCCTGCACTGTACACCGGCGATTGTCAACTTCTGCTCTGCACTCTACAGCAATGATTGTCAGCTTCTGCTCTGCACTGTACACCGGTGATTATCAGCTTCTGGTCTGCACTCTACGGCGGTGATTATCAGTTTCTGCTCTGCACTCTACAGTGGTGATTGTCAGCTTCTGGTCTGCACTCTACAGTGGTGATTGCCGGCTTCTCGTCTGCATTATCCAGCGGTGATTGTCAACCTCTGGTCTGCACTCCACAGCAGTGATTGTCAGCTTCTGGTCTGCACTCTCCAACGGTGATTGTCAGCTTCTGGTCTGCACTCTCCAGCTGTGATTGCCAGCGTCTGGTCTGCACTCTCCAGCGGTGATTGTCCGCTTCTGGTTTGCACTCTCCAGCGGTGATTGTCCGCTTGTCTTCTGCACTCTATAGCGGTGCTTCTAGCAGGAACACTGAGAGTAATTTATGAAAGGCGTAGGTGAACATATCTAATACTCTCTGCCAGTTCTTACTTGCTACATTCTCAAAATTGGCCTCAGTATTTAACCGTTTTCAATAGCGCTGGTAGTATACAGCATGTGGATAAGGGTTTATTTGCCAAGAAAGCCAACCACACCACGTTCATCCTTATTTGAGGGTAAGGCAGATAAATTGGCATACTGAATAGATATCATTGTAAAGACACTAACACGTCAAAACAAATTACTAAAACAACATCAAAGAAAATTTTAAAAAGGGTTTTCTCCCAAGAACCTTCATGCACCAGCATTCTCCATGAAGGAAAAGAAAAAATTCAAATACAACCCTACTAAACCATGGCTAACAACTAGTTTGATAGTTCTCTGTCATAAAAAAGCATAAACTTTATTTTTGACATTTATCAAATGTCAAACAAATCATAATGGCCTGATATTTAAGAAATATGGAAACAAGCTGAACCAAATAATTAAAACATAAAGAAAGCGTTTCACTAAAAGAAATTTGAACAATATATGAATGATCTAAATGAAACATGGAAAATAATTAAATCACGTCTGAATAAAGATAATGGCAAAACACTACAAAGTTACAACAAAATAATAACTGATGAGTTCGAAATTTCAACAAGATGCAATGAGTATTTTCTTAACATAGGCCCGGCACATTCCTAAATGATCAAATCAACATCCTGTGGCGAATATACTGATAATCTCACAAGCAGTTATCAATCATCTTTTTTTTCTTAACCCAGTTACCAATGAAGAATTTTTAATATCTTGAACACACTAAATCCTGCTGAATGTGCTGGTCTGGATGGCTTCAAGTGGGGTATTTTCAAACACTAGACCTACTAATACCTCACAATCGTATTTACAACTTATCTTTCACACAAACCATATTTCCATCGAAACTTAAAGGAGCACTCGTAACACCTATATACAAAGCGCAGGATTCATCTAACTTCACAAACTATAGACCTGTCTCTATACTCCCACTTTTCTCCAAATTAATGGAACGACTTAGTCGGCTTACTAGCTACTTAGACAAAATGTCAATCCTCTACACATCACAATACAGGTTTTGTGAACGGAATTCAACAATGTTAGCAATAAATAGAAATGACAGAAAATATAATTCATTCAATTGAAAAGAAAAAACCACATAATAGGCATTTGTGGACCTTTCAAAAGCTTTCGACACCATCAGTCAATCAATTTTACTAGAAAAACTTTCCTATTACGGAATCTGTGTACACATCTGGTTTCAAAGCTACATAACAGAAAAAACCCAGTGTTCAATTTAATGCAACCTGCTCTGAAAGACAGGAGACAAAACTGCGGTATTCTCAGGGATCCGTTCTTGGTTCTCTTGTACATGAATGATCTACTCAATATTTGCAAACACGTATCACTAATACTATATGCTGATGAAACCAATGCCTTTTGCTGCGACGAAGACATAATTACAATATATGAAACGGTAAACAAGGAAAGGGAAGTAGTTACTAACTGGTTCTCGCTAAACAAGCTATCATTAAATGTGGATAAAACAAACTATATGCAATTGTCAAAATCTAGAGAATTAATAAATAAAGATATCCCAAAAATGTATATTAACAAAAGAAAAATTGATGAGACCGCATACGCAAAATTTCTAGGAGTATATTTAGATAACAACATGACCTGGGCCAAACAAATTGAGCTAGTCACCGCAAAAGTAGCAAGGGGATAGATATCATCGAAAGACTGGAGCAATATATACCACATGCCACTGCTAGAATGCTGTACAGCACCTTGATTTACCACAACTCACTTACTATAATGTTGTTTGGACTAACACCGACAAAAACATAAAAATACACAAGAACAGACATAGGAAAACACAGATTATCAATTTCAGCCACCAAATTATGGAATAGTACAAAACGGGAAACATGGGACAAAATTTTAACAACGAAATCATTTAAGAAAACAATAAAAAAATTTATTTACATAGCGACTATTACTGTCAACCAATACATACCGTAATACAAGTACTATCAACCCCATACATAAATAAGTATCACTGCTGCTGGTGGTGCTGCTATACCTTGCTACTACTACTACTACTACTACTACTACTACTACTACTACTACTACTACTACTACTATTGCTACTACTACTACTACTACTACTACTACTACTACTACTACTACTACTACTACTACTACTACTACTACTACTACTCCTACTATCTACTATTGCTACTACTACTACTACTACTACTACTACCGCCGCCGCCGCCGCCGCCGCCGCCGCCGCCGCCGCCGCCGCTGCTGCTATTACTGCTACTGCTACTACCACTACTATTGCTACTGCTACTACTACCGCGTTTCATCAGCAATGTAAATAGAATGGGAACAATCACCTTTTCTGCGGGTCAAATTCCACAATCATGTACGAATTGTAATTATGTAATTATATCCTGAGTGATATCATTGCGTGGCCGCTCACGGCTACGCTTATATTCGGGTTGTGTCTAGAATTGCGTATAGGCGCGGCCATTTTGCGCAAAGGATTGTGGTCTCCAACAGCTAACTAGAGAGATAAATAGAGCGTGCCTCTATTTTTAGCTGGAACCATAGATTTAGGATATATATTGGCTAGATCGCTCATACGCATACGCTCCCTATCGGGAGAATGGGATAGATGTCTCGACCACTGGATCTTCACAGCATGTTTATTAAATAGCAGACATACAATTCTTACAACATGTTGGACGATTAAGAGTTAAAGATGGGCCAAATAGAAGCATTTATGACGTAATGATTATGATGGCAGCATGCACGTCACTTAGTTGGCTATGATGTCATATAATCGAAAGATACAATTGGAAAGGTCCATTGAAGACGGACTATGAGTTGTTGTAAGAATTGCATGTCTACTATTTAATACATATTCTGTTGAATATTTTGAAACTAATTTGACTGGGCGCTGTTGCTGCCATAGACAGCAACAGCACCCAGTCAAATTAGTTATAACATATTCAACTGCTTACCTGTATAGATTTCAGGAAATTGATAGTCAGGGCATTCGTGGGGATCGATCAATCCCAACACTGCGAAGTGTGGCTGGATCTTAGCTAGAGGTGAGCGGGGCATAGCTATGAGTGGAAAGGTCCATTGCCGACGCTGCCATTTTTCACTAGGGATTCTGGTAATTCACGTTCTCGGCAGATCTCCTAACACCTGACTGTACATTTGTATCAGAGATAAAATAGTATTGTGATCGGTCCCACTGTACCCACGTACATCTCTTAATCTCCACTTCAACACTGGTCCTGATCAAACTGGTGGTAGCAAACTGATGAATTCACCAGTGTATCAGTATATCCGATTCTTGTCTTGGTGCAGTGGTCCAGCGTAAAGATGTCTGGGTTGCTAATGCTATGTGGAATTGCAGGATGATGGTTCGATCCCCGACCGGGGAAATGATGATCAACACAGTAAACTAACGGGTGCACTCCATAGGCGATGTTAGCGCAGAAATTGAAGTCATCGCGCTGCCAGTGTGTTAAAAAACTAAGCAAACAGACAATCTTTATTGACAGATCCAACATGTGGACGTACAGACAATATTCAACATTCTGTTGAATATGTGGGCATTGTACGAATTGTATGGCCTTACTATTTAATCAACATTCTGTTGAACATTTGAAAATAATTTTCCTGGCGTTGTATGATTTTTACCATTATCAATTGCATCCTATAAAAGCTCCACAGGCGTCATAGTCAAAATGCTTAGTGAATGACGTCTCTAGCTCCATCATGACTATTGAATAGTCCGTCAAGTGTACACATTTTATGTCTTTACCTTTTAATCAACGTTCTGTTGAATATTTTGAAATTAATTTGACCAGGCACTGTTATGGCCATAGGCAGCAAAAGCACCCAGTCAAATTAGTTTCAGGATATTCAACACCTTACCCTGTAGAGCTACTTTGAAATTGGGATTCTGGGAAGTCGTGAATCAAAGTATATAAATTGATTCCAACACGCCGAAAGAATGGACATAACTTAGCTAGAAATGCACCCCACATGTGAAATTGTCATGAACAAATTTTATCATTAAACGGCCAATACCACTTAGTAATGCGTGGTCTACCCACTTGTAATAAGTGACCACATATTTTAGCAAGAGCATTCAGATAGTTAGCTTTGCCCTGCCAGGCGCATGTAGACCCAATCGCAATGGACCGATTCTCTTGCGGAAAGAAGGTATAAGTTATCCAACCTGTCACCCAAGTGTTGACGTCATAATCAATTATGTCACATGTAGGCTGACGCCACAGTCAAAATATGTAATGAATGGTGTAGCTATGGCTATCAGAAACGTTGAAAAGTCTGTAAGCTGTGCGAATTGTATGTCTTTACTATTTAATTAACATTCTGTTGAATATTTTGAAACTAATTTAACTGTGCTGCTGCTATAAGCACCGACAGCATCTAGTCAAATTAGTTTTAAAACATGCAACAGCTCACCTCTATAGTTAGCTTGGAAATGGGATTCTGGGAAGTCACGGTTGAAAGTATGTAAATCACAATGACGACAGCTATGAATATAGGCTTATCATCATCTCTTATTGTAGTCTAACCGCCTCATGGCATGGCTGGTCAAACTGGCCCCTGCATTGATCTTGAGCAATGTCAAATTGCATGCCATGAGGGGACAGTTCTTGATAATTTACCACTGGAATGACTCTTGAGACAATCATTCCAGATTCCAGTAGCAAAACTGCAAAAACTTTGCCTGCAAATGGACATTCAATATCTAAATATTTTAACATTCTTCACCAAATTTAGACAGTAACGGTTTAATATATTATGATGACAATACCAGGTACTGTGTCTGTTTCATTTCCCTTATGTATTATAGCATAAAACACTGGGCTGAACATTCGAGATAATGTATAAATGTCCATTGTTATGTCTCATAGGGCGTAGCGGCAAAGCCGTGGATGCAGTTTACTAGTCACTATATGTGTGGTAAATTTTAACAGTAATACATGTATAACAATATTGTAGATCGTGAAAAATTAGATAAAATTCGCTAAAAATAATGTACGTGTGATTTTCATTAGTAATTCATTGTCCTTAATCCTTCACTGGGAAAAGATCCATGCATACAATTATTTAACATTATGCATAGGCAACTGATGTTCTGAATTTCCAGTCAAAATGGCTGCCAATAACATTGTAATGGGTGGTTAGATATGTAAATCAACAGAAAGGGTATGTATGTGCCAAATTAGTAATGCCTGCAATGTGTTCGGTCCTAAAATTCCACCTATATGGTTAGATAGGTATTTGAATATGCTAATGAAGTATTGAGTTTTAAAAATGTTTACCGTGAAGCAATTTAATTCGTTGTACACGATTTCATACAGAAAATTGGCTGAAATATTAGCCAATTCACAGTCTTCACTGCTCTATTGTCTGTAGGTTATGCTCGGCCTTAGATTTTCACCCACATAAACTTGAGTTTAAAAAGTATAATTTAGCCTAAATTACTTTCAGCTGTAAACAATATGATATCATATCAATGCTAGCTATAGTCATAATTAAAACAAATTCTACAATGAAATAATTCCATAGTCTGCAATTCCATACCGAAAATTGGCGTAAATTTTGGCAGATCAGTTATTTTCAGTGCCATACTGTCTGCAATAAGTTTGGCCCATATTCGGTTCGAAATTCATACATATGATCAGATAAGTATATAAATACGCTAATGAAGTATCAAGCTTAACAATGTCAACAATGAAGTAATTTCGTAGTACACAATTCCATGGCAAAAATTTGCACAAGTTTTGGCAGATCCATGGTTTTCGGTAGCCTACTGTCTGTAATAAGTTTGGCCCCAAAATGTCAGGTAGATATATAAATACGTTAATATAATATCGATTTAAAAAATTCCACCGTAAAGTAATTTTATAATACACAAGTTAGTAGCGACAAAGGTTTGTCAGATGCCAATAATTTACATACTCTGTTTGTAACCAGTTCTCTAACATCTAGCCATGTAGAACTCAATATGTATTATTATGTACTAGTGCTGTACGAAATATTGCACGATTCTACCATCAAATAATGTCATAATTACCAAGTATGTCCATGTAGTTACTTATTCGCAATATGTCCCCATTCAAAGATAGTTGGTTCACATTAGCCACAATCGGATAGATGGCGATAGGTCCTGGCATATCGCTTGTAATAGGTTCAACTCCAGAATTTCACATGTTTACATAGATATATATGAATGCGCTAATAAGGTATAGAGTTTAAAGAAATTCTACCATGAAGTTTGTTTTTTTTAGTCGCAACTTGCAGTTTCCAAATGCTACTAATTTACTATATATTCAGTATCAGAATCTCTGTACTCGGTTTGTTACCAGGCTTTCGAACATAATACCATCTAGAACTCACCTGATATTGCACGAATCTATCATCAAATATTTCTTACAATAATGTGATAATCTTTCTATATATCCTATAATTTAGCTCCAGATAGAATCTGAATTATCAAACAAAAAACCCCGAATGTACGCAAATGGTCAACAAGATGGATTGAAAGATGGATGGACTGCCCCAAAATATAATCTGCTTCTTCCTATAGCCCATAGCTAATCCTATCCAAGTCCGATGCCATTACAACCATCTGAAAGATAAGACGCTACCAAGAAACTATCATTATTACAATCGCAACCACCATCAGCAATACATGGCAAAGGTATGAAACTGTAAATGATAGTTAGAAGCTATGTAATATTGAACGTTAATATAACAAGATAAACACATTTCTCTCTGTCCTGCAAGTATATCGTCAATTTATCATAGCGCCGGTGTCATTTTTTACATGTTACTGGTTGTGCTACTGCAAATTGTGTATTATATATAAAAATGAATTTGAAACGCAACTTGAATTTTAATAATCTCCGACCACGCTATTTGCCATTGATGCCTTGCATCAATATGTGTACTTGTAATCTATTTAGATCATTCTTCGTGGAGGGGAAAATTTTTTTTGGATTTTATCTCGCAATGTTTATCGTCCGTCCACGTCGCTATATTATATAATAATATCATGTCTAATTTTATGAATTGCATGAATCGATACGGCTTAATTCTAAATCATTTCACTCGGATTATAATCTGATCGTATTATTCACTGTTGAATATTGTTGATAAATATCTGCTGAATATCTTACTGAATATCTTACTGAATATTTTACTGATTATCTTTGTGACGTAGCAACTTTAACCTTACCTATAAAATACCCGTAATCCTTATAACCACCCGGAGGGACGTTGGCCAAAGACAAAATATTCTTTAATATGGAAAATTCCCCATTTCCTCAGAATAATTCGCATAAAATATAATGCCCTATATGCATTTTACAGATAGGTAATTTCTTATCTAGGTCTAACAAATTAAAGTTAAACAATTTCGTTCATCTAATTTCTGACACCATATTTATGTGAAGTCCGGTAAGTATAAAGTTCTTTTATATTGAAATGTCCAAATACAGATTAAATTTAACACAATATCAGAAACAAATCCAGGAACATTTCTGACGGTTTCAGAAATGACATTACTAAAGCACCATGTATCTGAAAAATCTCCTACACTATCCAGGTAAACACCCCATGAACTGCTTCGTGTTAACATCCAAGTAAACACCCCATGAAACGGCTTCAGGTTAACATTCCATGAACTGCTTCAGGTTAACACCCAGGTCAACACCCATGAACTGCTTCAGGTTAACACCCAGGTAAACACCCCATGAACTGCTTCCGGGTAACACCCAGGTAAACACCCCATGAACTGCTTCAGGTTAACACCCAGGTAAACACCCCATGAACTGCTTCAGGTTAACACCCAGGTAAACACCCCATGAACTGCTTCAGGTTAACACCCAGGTAAACACCCCATGAACTGCTTCAGGTTAACACCCAGGTAAACACCCCATGAACTGCTTCAGGTTAACACCCAGGTAAACACCCCTGATCAGTTATTAGAACAATGACAAACATAAGGCGCTTAATTAAATAATTGCACTTTAAAGTTTATCTTGCCTATTATGATAATAGATACTAACTACAAGCGCTAGATGTTTTAACTGTAGGATAATAAATATTAACCCATACGTCTGTAGTCGAATGAGAAATGAGGGAACTAGCAAAGCTCGGCATCTGTAACGGTAACGTCCGGTCGAGAGCATGAACCGTAACAAGAAAATTATGACGCATAAACCAATTAACCATTGGAATTCCATTTTTAAAATGTCACGATTCCAACATGCATAAAAAATATATGTCATGATTTCAACATGCGCCCAAAAAAAAAAATATATGTGTGCACCAAGGGAAAGTAAGACGGACAACGGACGAACAGGTAGATAAATAGACGGACAAAGTTCAGTCGACAGAACCGGTACACCATGGACTTATGAGCTAAACCTTAGATACATGAATATTTAACCCGTTCAACCCAAAATAGCGACTTCAAAATCCCAATTACAATTTATTAAATATTCTGCTAATATTTTGAAACGAACCAAACTGGGACTCGTAGCTGCCTATGGCATCAACCATGCTGACTATGGCATCAACAGGTTCCTGTTGCACTCGCACAAAATAACAAATAGCTTACCTACACGGTTGCCTGGTAATTGATATACTGTGACGCCAGGGTTCAGAGAGTCAAGTTTGCTTCATATGCATAAAAGGGGGGGGGGGGGGGAACACATCACACTGATCTTACCACATACTCTGATTCTGTCCTACCTTTAAAGAAAACATGTGCCTTATCAGCCATCGTCCTAGACAACCATTACCCCAGATTTGATGACAGAAATCAATTCTTATCAATAAGAATTAATTCCACCAACAATTCTGACTAAAATAATGCCCAAGACCTAGCACTGTAGACAATTTCACCACAGACAAATAGACAGAATCAGAGAGAAAATCTAACTATCTCACCAGAACTGTTCCTTCCATATATGTGCTCAAAGTCTGAACTGCCTCATCATCTGCCGTCAATTGACCTAATCAAAATAATATAGTATGTGCTAGATTATATGCTAATCTCAGAAAGATGGTTGGATTTCAACCATGCAGTATAAAAACCCATTGTGATGGCAACTATTCTGTTCTTTGAACAGGAGAGCTAAAAAAACTTACATTCATCAAAAACCTTATTTTCTTTTTAAAATAGAATAACAAAGTATACAAATAAACAATACAGTATATTTACAAAGTGTACCATTCCTGGATCACTAGATAACAGCTGGTTCACTCCATGGATCCAGAAATATGTTAGCCCTAACAGGCTAACATTTGAGTAGGGTAATCCTATCTGAAATCCGAACTTACTCCTTTCATTGTGTTACCGGTTTTCGAACTAACCCAACCTCCCGACTCTTGATGGGACACTTATTATACTGGTAAAACCAAATGTCTCACGGTTATAAACGCTGTGGAGTATATATTGGATGGAACAGATTGACCATTACTAATTGGAAATATAACCAGTTTTCGTATTTTTCAATATTACTCCAACAACTAGCGCCGCCGAATATTGGAAAATCCAGAGCCACACACACCAAGAAATTATAGAATCGGAATGAATTAAGTGCAACATAATGAAATAAAGTCACTATTCCATCTGCACTTCAAAACATCCCCATCAATTCCATCTTTTCCCATGCGGTCCATCCAAAGGTTCCCATATTTTAACGGGAATTTTAGCCTTGATAGGGGGAGGGGAAAGGGTATGATAATGATGATAACATTCTAAATATTTATTCTAATTATATATATATATATACGAGCATAACTTACCCAACTACAGGCCAAATCAACCAACAGGATTCCACACTTAGATTCACGGAATCATTCCTTCCCAGTTGACTTGTCAGTATGTGAATGGCTATCTTAAACCATCATTTAACCAAACAGACAACTTTCTAGCGGTCCGGCCAATCAGAAGCGAACCTGAGTTTCCCGTGCAAAAACAGCGCGAAATACATTTCATCTGCCTACGTGCCAACTTAAAGTTACCCTTAAAGTTATCCTGCCCTAACATATAAAAGAAATTTATAGAAAAACCTAACCATATCCCACAACACAACCTGACTGAGACAAGTGATTTTGACACAGCAAATCACTCTGTCACATCTTACTGAACATTTTACTGAATATCTTACTGATTACCCTATCATTCAGTCCTTGATTACTTCCACGCAAACAACGCAACTATATACATAATCGCATGCCCATTAGCACTCCCTATTTAAAGTACGCATTGATTAATATTGTTCTCTAAAAGATGCTACTACATTTTGAGACAAGGCGCTATCCACCTCGAGATTCTGGTGCGCTGTATTCTCACTACACCGTCGGACCGTATTAATTACTTAGTATTTCATCATACGCTACCGCTGGTTGTTTTTTCCCGGAAAAGCCCGCGCGCAGCCGCAGAAAGTAGTTTTCACTCAGCCAATGAAAATGCGCGTTACGGTTTTCTGTCGATTTTAATAGTCATCTGTCACTAACGTAAATCTTATGGGTAAATCCAAACCGTGGAGGCTGCCGTCGCTTGAACTATAATTTGTGCGAATTTTAAACGCTTTTTATTTACCTAATTAACTTTAATCACAATGTAGCAACATATATATTGGAAGATCTTATGGCTCCTGCGCCGCTTTCGTTTGTGTGCATCCTGAGTGAACGATCGCTTAAGACTGTAAGACACGAATTTTCGTACTGCAGCTGATGCGATAATTCATGAATTTGGAGTAGTATTTCTCTGAACGCTTTCACCACTCAAATCCCAGTATGTTCATATGAAAACCCATCGTCCTATAGCACAGTCTCGCCCTCCCACTTCGCTCCCGTATCGAGTCTCGTGCTTGCATGCATTTGATGTGTGTACTAAGTTCGCGAAACTTCATAAATCAGGTCAGTCAACTACCGCTCAATAAAATTGCCTAGTTATTATCATCCTATTAATATACGCCCAATCACATAGCTTGACATTCGTGTCCCGCGAGCTCTCCGTCGATACTGGCACGAAGCCACGCCTCTATTTTTAGATTGATAGCTAGATTGAAGTAGGCAGAAATCTGATTGGCTACCTCCAGTCCACTAGCTTAATGTTGCTTCACATAGTGAGAAATCACAGGTCTGTAAGTACGGCCTCGAACGACGAAGCGATGTGAGTGGGCGTATGTTAGTACGATGAAGAAACCCCCGACATAAATAAAGGTAACGGCTTTAGTATTTTGGTAACCAGTTTGACTTGAATTGTTTTGCTTAATTATAGGTAGCAAAATACATTCCGGTCAAATTAGTTTCAAATCACTCAACATAATTATATCCTTGAGCTCACACATCATAAATGATCTGTTGTTATACCTGGTATGTAGTGGTGAGATTGTTAAAATTATTTCTTTTTATTAACATTTACAACAATGGATTGTGTGTTGTGTAAGCTTCCTATTATCAAACAATCATCATATATGAAACACCCATATATTGAACGAAGATTAATCCCTTAGTCCTTGAAACCCCAAAGTGATAACTATATGTCTAGTCTCAGACACGGTTCAGTGATTTGGAACTAGTCCGACTGGAAGCTGTTGTTGTCATAGATAGCACCCCGCCCTACAAACTTTGCTTATCCATTTAATACTCACACCGGCCAAAAAGAGAAGCCTATTTTTGAAAATCTTCTGCTGAAATGACTGGCTCGATAACAGAACCAGTCATTCCAGTGTTAAATCTTCAAAAACAGTCTTCTGTTGGTGTGTAAATGGACATTTTCTTTGAGAAAATGGAAATTTTCTCGAACCAAATTTAGTGTTCAAGGGCTAAGAACTTTCAACAAAATGTTGAAAACACCATGAGGAATGAGATTGGTCCTTTAACCATTGAAACGCCAAAGCATATCCTGAGCTTTATCTAATAAGTGTGATCTGCGGAAATTCAGCAGTAAGACAGCACACACAGGTTTCAACAATATTAAGCTAGCTTCAAGATAGCCAGTGTGGGCTTCTACGCTGGAGCAACTCCGTATAACTGTTGTGTTCTCCCACTCCCATGTAACTAAGTATGTAGTGGACTACCATTAATCCTTTAGCCCTTGAAACCACAAAGTGTCAACTTTATGTCAAGCTTCTGATATGGTAAATGTTTTTGAAGCTAATTTAACTGGAACCTGTTGTTGTTCTTGGCCTATAAATGAACATCCAGTAAACACAAATTAAAATTTTCTTGACAAATCTTGACCATTAAAGCTTAAAAAGGTTAAAAGTTGTGTATGTTGACTGTTGAGTCTGATCTGTGTGGTATTTGATCTGAATCTTGATTAAAGATGGCTCTTTGTGTGATATATAATATAATATATGCATAAAGTTGAGTTTCTGTTTATTAATGTGTTAATGCCCAAGCCGGACAATACCAGCTTCTACAGTGGTGGCAATGCCAATTTGACAGCCAAGATAAGATTATTTTTTGGAAATTTACCCCTGGAATGACTGGGTCGATAAGTTTCCAAAAAATAGTCTTATCTTGGTCAGCAGATTGACATTGACACCACTGTAGAAGCTGGTATTGTCCGGCTTGGTCATTAAAGGTGCATATTCGCACTAAAATTTCTGAAAATAAAATTGTTTAACTTATACACTTTTAGAGGCTTAAACTGTGAGCCTATATGTAATGAAACGATCGCAACTTAAAAATTATATTAATTTATATGGAATGGAATCATCATGTGTTAAGATTTATTTCGTTTCATTACACATAGGCACATAATTTAAACTTATAAAAGTATGCAATTTTAACAATTTTATTTTCAATCATTCTGGTGTGGATATGCACCTTTAATCAGTGATTACAGTGGTAAATTCCCAAAAGTAGCCTCAGAATCTTTCCTGGCAAACGGACTTCAATAAGCAAAGATTTCAATTATCTTGAAACATCCTGACCATTTAAGGGTTAAGAATGTAATATGTTGTTTAAATTTCAGCCAATAAACCAGCTATATGAAAAATACCACATACTTCACAGCCAGCATACATGTATATTTATCACTCCCCATATATCTTGTAAAGAGGCCTAGGTGTAAATAAATTCATTCATTCATTCAGTCATCATCTCATTTGTTTTTTTTACCATAACACAATCCGGTTGATAATACCAGTGTGTGCATTTCAGCCTGGATTTTCAGGACTGTGTGCTTTCTGGGTGCTAGCCAGTTGAATTTGTTTGATTAACCCTTTAATGGTAAAGATCTGTTAAGAAAATTATAATTTTTACTTAGTGAATGTCCATTTGCATGCCGAGAATTGAAAATTTATCGCTGGAATGACTGGCTCGGTTATCAAGCCAGGCATTCCAGTGATAAATTCTTGAAAATATTCTCAATACCACGGCACAGGGTGATTTTTGTCGGCTTGACAATTAAAGGGCTCTGTTATTTGATGAATTTTCACAGCGAGCATGTCAATAATATAAGTTTTGGGCATGTTGAATAGGAATTTGACATTATTGGTCAGTGGTCATCATTTCTTATCCAACTGTTTCCATTTTGGGCCTAAATTCTTTCATTCTTTACCTAAAATGTTCATGTTTCCTGTTAAAATGTTCATATTTGGAACTTAGATATCAATTCTTCATACAGAAATGTTTGTGTTTCCAGCCTAAATTCTCATACATTTTAATTTTGCATCCATATTTTTTGTTGCGGAACAAAGCAATTGATTTTTAGTCCAGATTTTCTTGTTTCCTGTCAAAGGCTTTTTATGTTTCGAACCAGAATCTTAACATTTCCATCTTAAATTTTCACATTACTAATCATTTGAAATAATTTTTATCATTTTGAACCCAAATATATGCATATTAATCATCAAAACTTATATATTTCTGGGTAAACACTTGCTTATAATCCCAAATCCACAGATGTCAATAAAAAAATTTTGCATTTTCACACATACATCATTCTTGCATTATAGGTGCAAATTTTCCTGTTTCCTGTTAAGAGTTGTGCACTTAAGGATCCAAAATGTCCATCTTTCAGACCAGTTTTCAGATTTTCAGCTTACATTTTAAATACTAGCCTATATTTAGCAAATTATAATAGGTTAATTTGCTGGCTAATAATTCCAGTAGGGTAGTCAGGTCTCTGTATAAGTATTCATATCTAGGTAGCTTGTTAGCATTCTGTCACTGTGCCACTGTTTTGTGTGTCATATATATGTTAATGTGCTAATGTTTTGTAATGTGTGTAAGGAGTCCATCGCTCCATAGGCCATGCCTTTGATGGACTGCCTGTTTAGAGTATTTATATGTATAAAAAAACTATGAAATAAAGCAACTTTGAACTTGAACTTGAACTTGAACATGAATCGGTCATGCATCACCAGTATCCACCTTTTGGTAGATACCCTTAAAACAACCCAGATCGAGATCATCTTTTACAAAAAATGTTTTGGAAGTCTATGAGGAATTGTTTTACCAACACAGCCTGGTCCTCGGGTATGTCCTGCACTGATCTATTGAATAACTCAACGAGATGCGCTGGCACGGAGTCCATAGTGGGTGATTGTACAATCTTGTACTCATCGGTGAGGGACTTCTCCTTCAACACTTCCTCAACTTCCACAGCAGTCCCCAATGCATGGTCTTTGTCTAAAGTTATGAATTTGGATGACAAATTTCGGAGCAGAACAGGGACCGGCGATGATTGGTCCTTTACTTATTATGCGTGTGGGATTAACAACCCATTCAAGGCATTCACTGGTTGGATTACGAGGACTGTGTTGGAGTCAAAGGAATGATCCAACCACCCAACCGTCTCAACTAACTCAAAAGGGCCGACCACCATCCTATTTTCCAGTGTCACTCGAGCTATTTGGAGGTGTGTTCACCAAGACCTCACAGTGGATGCTGGTATACTCGCTCTCTTAATCCTAACTGAAAGATTAGGAAGATCAATTATTGCTCCTTGATCGTTCAAGAAGTCAAGTCCAAGGATAACTTTATCAGGACAGTCCATGATATATCCCTGGTACCGATTCGGATGAATACATCGCGTCCTACGTGTGCAGCAATAACACTGGCTTGACCAGCCCCTTTAAGGGTCACAGCCTCTCCAATGGGCGGAGGCTGTGGCAGCCCTTTCGCGAATGATTCACTAAGGACGGTAACCTGAGCTGCCATGTCGATCACTGCATTCACTGATCGGACTGGTATTGCATATCGGTGCACATGTCGGGGACTGGGAAGGTGACCGATTACGCAGCAGACAATCATGGCTGAAATATCCTTCAGCATGACAACTGAGGCATGTTCCCCTGCGACCGCCACCAGGGATGGGTGACCGATCGCTGGATGCTGAAATAACAGGTTCTCTCAGGGGAGACCGATTACGAGGAGACAAAAGAGTCAAGATTTTGTCCACTGAGAGTTTGCTGTCTGCCAGCTCTCACTTTATACCGGATACTTCCCATTCAAGATTATCTAAACGGCTAGGAACATGTAGCTTGGCATCAGAAAGGATAGTTGGAGTATCCAGATCATCCTCATCCAGGTCATGGGAAGTGAAATGGAATTTGTGCAATTCAGGCCTTTTACCACCCATTACGAGTCGCTGATTGGTCATAGAAGCCTTCACCAGCTGCAAAGCTTCATTTAGGGTCTCTAGATCCTTATCCAAGATGGTCAGAGCTGCCTTCTTGTTATCCAGCCCTCTGATGAAGTTGTCCAGCGAAATATGTTCAGTGACTTCCTCAGCGACATCTGGATAATCATCCAAGGTAAGCTCTTGGATGAGCTCAGCGAACTCTTCCAGTGACCGGCCCTCTTGTCGCACCTCCTGCAACTTATGTCTGGAAGTCTGTGGCAAGTCTTTTTTTTACTGAATCTGCCCTCCATACAGGACACCAGTTTATGGTAATCATTTTGAACTTGTCCTGGACAGCTACAAAAGTACTTCAAGGCCTTATCTCACAATGTCTCGATCATCATCTCTAAACGGTATGAATTCGGTCAACCATAGCGATGTGCTCAAACAGAATGTAGAATGGCTGCCACTCCCTACTACCATCAAAAATAGAGGTTTTGGTGGGGGTGGGCCACGTAAGATTCTTGGCTTGACACCATAGAGATCATCTACACCACCGGCTTCAAACTTTGTGTCATCAGACGCGTCCAGTCTGGACACATATACTCCGCCAGGGGCAAACCTATCGACCAAGTGTCCACATTCCGTGAGTCGCATCTTGAAGTCTGAATTCGCCTTCTGCTCCTTCACTAACTGCTCTTGGAGCAACTGGTTCTCCCTGGCAAACTGCTTCTTCATGGCCCTAATCTCCATTCTCAGGTTCTTTGTCTCTGCTGCTTCCAGAGTGGAATCGGATTTTGAATCTGACGAGTCGAAACCTGCCGCTCCAGACTCAAAATTAATTTCACCCAAGGAGAGCAGATTTTCCAACAGAGATGCTGTGGATATGGTATCCGTACATTGCCTCAGTAAAGCGATGCTAATGAAGCCCATTTTCCTCATGGATCTTGATTATTTGCCTAGCTCTGGCTTTGCCGATATCTTTGAGCGTCAGCAAATCATGAAATGTGGCCTCATTGATATTTACAGACATGTTGGAGCTTTAGTATGCCTGAACGACTAACTGTATAGTATAGAGCATTATTATTGATTACTCGGTAATATACCTTGACATAATATAAATGTCAGAATAACGAAGACAAGAGTATTATGAAATTTAATGCAAGCGGTAGTAGCTAAACCATCTAACACAATAGCATGATTATAATTTTACCCCAACAACATTAGCTCTATGAAGAGCGAATATATGGATGTAGGGATATATATATAGGTAATAATAACATCATATTCAAGCATACATGCCAACTATAGGCTAGGATATGCTGTGCATGTACAGAATCATGACAATGGTAATAAAATACTAAACTGTACTACATAAGACAATTTAACATGAGTTAGGTAGCAACATGTAAGACTTGAGCAGTCATGGTACGACATTTTCAAGTTTTAGTGCCTAGAGGTCATCATCCGTAACATTGCTATACACTATGTCCAAATTCTGATTGATGAAGTGCTCACAGTAATCGAGCTTGATTTTCAAAATCCAAACCTTGGACAGGTCCTCATAGGCATGTACCCCATCATATAGATATTTGAGTCGATATGGATGATGGACCATTTTTGCGCCTCTTTACCAGATCAAAGCTCAAATGCAGCGCATTTACATTTAAACTTGCATTGATATGCGCTATCCTCGTGTTTAAGTCTAAGATCAGACGTCTCAATTGCAGATCGACATCTCTGAAATGTTCCCAATTTCTATGGTGTTTACGATGATTCCAGTTGCACAATGAAAATATGGGGACATTTAGGAATTTAATTTGTTGTCCATGCCTGGAGACTATTGAAGCCGCCTGTATGAATTTAGAACAGATGGAGTCAAGGAGCTCCCGAGCACTCACGTTGTCCACTTGTAGATAAATATATTTTCCCCTTTCGATTAAGAGATTGCAAGTCCCTGAACAAAAGTAGAAAATAACTACCGTGGTGTGCTACAGCACCAGAAATTTGATTACGGAGGAGGCGTACCAGATCGGCAGTTGGCGTGGAAGAAACAGCCCAATATTCTATAAGATTGTAAGGGGCGTGATGCTTCAAAAGGGCTGCCTTATTATTTCCTATAACAATAGGCTTGTAAACCATCTCTGACAGTCGAGTACCGGATGCTCGTGTTTCTCAATGAATGCCGTAAGACTTTCCTTAGACATTTAGGAACATATAGTCATCCGGTAACACAACCACGCCAGAATAAGACATTTAAAAATGTAAATAATAATAACAGCCTTAGGCTATGTATTTAAGGCAGCAATAACTTAGACGACCTGCTAGATATAAATATGACATAAATAATTTGAATTTGTGATGCAATAGCAATCGTAAATATTTTTCGATAGAGTGTAATTTTGATAATATTAAATAATAATAATTGCGTTAGCCGCAAGTGGCAGGGATTCCTACCTATCTTTAGATACAGTTGTCCAATGGGCTCAGACGCTCAGCTTCCCATAGGTCGCTTTGGAATAGCATCTACTTCCAAGGACAGCATGCGTACATGTTACGACACAAGGCATCCAAATTTGATGAAAATCCCGCTAACTTGCTCCGCAACCACATAAAACATCACCTGGACAATGGCTACATTTCACACAAGCAAGTTTGATTACCAACATGTCGTTATGGTGGAGAGGTGTATATCCATCATGAGCGTCATTCCTGTGAGGGCATTGCAGATTCCAAGATCCCGCCCAGATGCTGCGACGAGTTGGATGGAGATGCATGTCTTGTCCATCACTGAGTCCTATGGATCTAACAGTTGACCTGTCATTAGGATTAAATTCCAATATGCCCAGATATGCACTGTGGGCCGGTAAATAAACTAACTAACTCACATTCCTAGCTAGATGTTTTCGCAGTGCTTCCTTCATTGGCAGGGTTATCTAGCTAACAAGTATCGGGGGAGATGTATGTAAATAGCACTTTAACCATCACCGCTCAGAAACCTCTAATAGTTTACCAGAGTCGGATCCGATCAAGGTGCTGATGGGGAATACAGACAATTAGAAAGCCATATGGCTGGTGGATCGTGGAAAGGGTCAATACCTTAATATATATGAGGCCTTATAGGTAATTAGCCAAATTTACACAACCTTGCCGGAGTGCAGGGCTACATTACCGCAACAACCGGAAAAGAGGCATACACTATATGTCTCTAAGCGAAGAAATTGTCCCTAACCACTTTAACCTATCCTTTCAAGCTGAATAGTAAGGGTAGTCGGTAACATGCCGGACTCAAACAATTAGAACATGGTCAGCGACCTCAGTGTAAAATTGATGATGGCGGGAATAAGTGATGCAGATATATCTGTTGCTGTATAGTATTTTCTAATGTTATGCGGTCCAAAGTTTTCTACATTTAAACAAAATATATTAATCTTATGACTATCTGCCATATATAACTAACCAATGTAATCAGTAGAATGTAATTAATGATTTTAATAACTATCACAGATTAATGAAGCTAAACAGTGCGGCTAGTCGAAAGCACCTACAGTAAACAAGGATACTATGCACAGTAATAAAGAAATTATAAATTGCGGTCCTAAGACCGGAAAAGTACCTATTAGTCATTAGTACCAAATACGGAAATGATAATTAAATGTACGGTAGCATAGCTACTTGAGTACCTAATAGGCATCAGTATGGAACAGGCTACTATGTTACTGAAATTGAGGCGCTAGCGTATTCATAGCATGAGCTGACACGTTCTCTGAGGCTGGAAGAATTTCCACAGGCAGATCTCCGTAGCTGATTTCTGCAGGCAGGTCTCCACAAGCTGGCTCCAGGGTAGACATGGCACAGACTCAGGACAGTGAAACAAAGCAGTGTAGAAATGTCTATTAGTAGCTAGCATACAATTTTTACGGAAGTGAGAAAGTTATCCGTCCGACGATGGAAATAATAAAGTTGAAGTTTGCCTTTAAGCAGAGAGGGTTTGATAATGTTAATCAGTTGTATAACTGGCACATCGTGTGGAATGCGTTGCATAGCTCTTGCGGCGCACCTAGCAAAGTTCCACCAGACTGTGGTCAAAATGTTAATTAAAACACACACGACATGCAGTGCGGAAATTGAAGTCCACTTTTCAGCATGGTTGGCAGATCAGGCGAGTCATCCACCAAGAATCACCGTAGCTCTACATTCCGTAGGATTACATCCCGGGCCAGAAAGGCCCTTTCCGCAGAGGTGTTCCCTTTAGAAAAGTTCGGAAATGGGAATCATAACTTTAATTATTTTGCTCCCGGATGGCCGTCTGGGAGCATCCAAAATTCTGTAACTTGGAAAGTCAGAGAACTGCTATCCAGTGCGGGTGAGCTGAAAGCCGATTGGACCCCCGGTGATGTTCTGTATTGTCCGTCGGTGTTCCGGTTCACTCATCAAGTCCTGCACTTCCAGCCAGTCCTCCAGATGGGTCGGTCTCCAGGCCGATGATGCTCCTGATTCTCGATTTTCACACCTTTTAATACTACTTGTGACGTCAGAGGCAGATGCCTCAGCCAATCAGCGGCCGAATAATAGCCAATCAGCGTGCAGCTAGATCAGTGACGTATTTACCATGTTCTAGAATATTCTAGATCTATTTATGCATACACGCGATTACGACGTCAAAAGCAATATTTTGAAGATATTTTAAGGGGATTTTCGCAGATAACTCATTTTAAAATGATTTACAGTTCTAGAAAGCTCGTTTTATTCTGGTCCTGATTATTACCAAGAACCATAAGAACGGATTAATTAAATGTTTTTACGAGTACCCACTCGGTACACTATAGGCATGCACTCGCTTCCAATTCTGAGACGTGTCGTCAGGGAAGCTCTGACACGCGCGCATGCGCACCACTCGTTTTATCGGATGTAGCCAATTTCATTGAAAGCCTCTCTCATAGGGCTTATGTACGTGCACTATCCTACCCAGGGGGGCATGCCTGGAGCAAATCCGGAGTGGCCGTTCCATACCCAGCTTTGCCGGGATGGTCAGTACCCATCCGGTCAGTCCGTGCTACGCCATCCCCTCCTGGTTTGACAATCGTGGCAAACAATCGCGCTTGGCGGATCAAATTCATGGGAGCATGCTAGGAAGGAATTATAGACTTCCCAAGTAGAGTGTGACTCAAAAGACTCGTGTTCATAAGAAAGAGGACATAGGGTGCGAAAGAGTTTGGAAGGGAGGCATACCATTGATTTTAATTTTTGATCTGGAATTATTTTTCCAGGTCTTTTCTTTTTTTGGTTTCATTTCATGGTGTGTGCATACTTTTATTTAGATCTTCTAATCACCTAAACAATAGCTCGCATGGGTGGTCTCTTGGATGCGTATAATTATTTTTCCACAGAGAACACCCAAGCTCCAACGTATCACAATTACAATACAGTTTTTATATAATGTAAATATATATTAATCACATAACTATACCCGAGAAGAGTATCACAGATTATTCTAATTACATGTGCATCCCTGGTGAATAAAGGGATGCACCAGATGTATACTGATTAATATAATGCGGCCCATTAGTGCGGGTCCGTACGGGTAGCTTCCGCTAACCCACCATCCGTCCTGTCGTACTGACGTGGGAACTAAAATAATAAGAAAAATATCAAATAATAATAATAAGGTAAAAAGATTGGTTTATCAGGCAGCCCCAGCGTAGCTGAGACTGCATGGCAGGATTATGACATATTCGCTACGGTGTGTTATGTACTTACATCGCACATGACGTGTTTACAGGAAGCCACAGCGATTATTTTATATGAGACACAGCTACGCAAGAATATTGCACAGCTGTGTATAATGACCATAGTCAGCCTATGGACTGGGTGTCAATTGTTAAAACATATATAATAATAAGAAAAGTAAACATAATAATAAAGTTCTGTGTTCTGCACAACTACTGATAAATCCTGCTGCAACGTCGGCAATAGTGTCCACAAACATCCGCTGTGAAGTTTCCCCAGCATGTCTGGGTACACCGATTCACCTTATCGATGCTAATTGTATATATCTCTGCTTTACCGTGGCCACATTTTTATTGATTGCATCAAGAGACACTATCGCAGATTCCGTGCAGATTCAGGATAGCATTTCGATTCGGTAACGATTCCGATGAGATAGGCCACTGCTTTCCACAGTGACATTCGCCTAGCAAATGAAACATGGGTAGTGAGAAATGCAGAAAAAGATAATAAACCTACAGACACAGAATGTCTAGCATGGCACAAAATGAAAGATATATATGAAGAAAACAAGATGACTAAAACGACCGAGGCAATAGCAAGCCAATAGATTAGGTCTTCTAAACCGATGATGATGATGAAGAGTAAAATCCAGGGCTCACTGCACTGCATTACTCTTGACATTGCTGCACACTGCATCATGGGGAACATAACAATCCAATCCTTTTGGCATCTGTGGATTCGTAGATCAAATATGCCCTTAATGTTTGTACAAAGCAACCTGTGTATCCTAGTTGATGTACTACTGTAACAGCTGAGCAGTCTCAAAGGCAGCTCTAGACAAAGGCAGCTCTAGACAAACCTGATGCATGCTATCGCAAACACCTCCGCACCATCACTGGACACCGATGGCCAGGCAGCATAATTTCTAATGACATGCTATATACTAGGTGCAATGCATCGCCACTGTCCATAAAATTCGCCCAGCAAAGATTGTCCATGTTTTGCGATATACTATGAATGACAGAAGACACATCCACGCAGATTGCCTTGGAATTCACCCTACTAGGAGCCAGTAACTATAAAGCCAGGAGAGGATATCATTACATAAATGGGGAGATGATTGGTAATCAGCCAGGCACGTTTCAGATCCCACTTGACTGTCAGGCGATCGGGTGATGGACAAGTAATCAGTGGAAACATAGGCAATCTCCTTCACTCCTCGTCGCCTCTCTCCACCCAGATGACTGGATGTAAAAAGGGAGAATTTACCAATAATAGACGGAAATATAAAACAGCCTAGATATGGCATGAATGGGACCTGGAATCAGGGGCTCTATAGACGCCAATCAAACCAATAACTTCATTACATAAATCTGTTGAATGTGCGAGAAAACGGTATTTGGTATACTCAGATCAAAAGTGATACATAACGTAGCTAAAGTTTTGGCTAAGGACAAGATGCAGTGGTCAAAAACGAAGAAGGACTGATTGCAGCTGAAGTTATTGGTTTGATTGAATTATTTAGAATCCCTAAGGTCACATTCATGCCAATCTAGGCTGGTTTTATTTTCAGTCTGTTACGCCATTATTGGTAACATCCCCAATTTTAACACCAGTACATATGTATGCTCATGTGTGGAGAGTGGCAAGGAGCGAAAGACATTGCCCATGTTTCCAACGGCAGTGAGATATCGCACAGCTCAGGCGCCAACCGAGTTCTCCGGCTATGTAGTCCTTGGTGTTAACCACACCATCAAGCCGACACTCATGATTGCAGAAAGGATGTTTCCACTACCATAGACACAGAATAGTATAATCATACAGTCACACCAGAATATTTGAAATAAAATCATTTAAACTGTATGTTTTTAGATGCTTATATAATGTAACGAGATACATTTTAACATATGATGATTTAATTAATATATTTTTGTGGAATTATGGACTCGTTCAAATACAAAACAAAAAATCTATATTTTATACGAATGAAATCATACTATTGTTAGATTATTTCAATTTGTTACAACGAGGTACACAATTTAAGCATATAAACGTATACAAATTGAAATTTTAATTTTCAAGCTTTCCGTTGCGAATGTGCGCCTTTAACTGCTCTGCGTCAACAGAGCCTCGTAGCTAACAAAATGCGACACATGTCAAATAGCTATTTAATGGGCAATATTCGTCAATAATTTTTGTAGGCCAAGAAAGGACTATCTTTGTAAATTTACCACTGAAATTAAAAGAAAAATCTATTTGTTGTCCTGGAAAGGGCCAATCCTCACTGCCGAGGCCGTTTTTGGCCGGTTTGGCCATCACATGAGTAATGGTCAAGGAAATGCAACCTTTTGCTTTCAACCAGTACATTCGCAGGCCAATAGAAGAGTATTTTTTACCCTACTCTTGGCCCACGAATTTCAAAATGATCATATAGCTTCGTCATGAAGATTGTCTATCCTGAAGTATTATACGATTTGTATTCCTTTGAAGGATTTACAACTTAATAAAAAGACGAGTTCAGACATGCAACCGGTCAATAATTATTACACAATACATTAACCATTGTGCATTTGTCCTGGCACGAAGAGATCGTCGCTTGATTATGCGCATTAATCCTTGTTAAGCGTCATTACGCTAATTACCCTTAAGCTAACCTCATCAGAAGACAGGAGTCACTTTATTTAATGAGGGGGAGGGGGGGGGGGGGTTGGGGGGGAGGGGGAGCTTATGGTCAGCCTCTACATCTAACATCCAATCAGAATGGCGGAGGGCTGGTTCACTTTTGTCACACCTTTTCAAAAGGCAGTGGAGATTAAAGGAAAAAAACGGTGTCAAAATCAATAATCATGACGTCATTAACACCTAATTAGCATAGCGAGAGAGAAAATGTGTGCAAAAAGTGAACCAGCTCATCGTTTTTCTACTTCTGTTCTATTGATATGATTTCAAAATGATGCTGAATGATCGGGAAGTTGGAAATGTTGAGCAATTGGTGTATCTGCCGAGGTGTTAATATCAGAAACGTTACGTCTAGCATGCACTCTAAATGCATTTTTGTTTCACCAACATACTGTTTCTGGCAAAGGGCACAATTGATCAAATAGACTACATTCTCAGAATCACAATGCATATTGTCCGGATATGATATTGATTCTTAGTTTGAAAGCTCAGGAATGTTTGTTGGTGTAAATTATAGTTGTTTTCTATGCATCTGTTTTTGTCGCATTTAAAAACTGATCCATCACACATGGTTGGTGTGTTGTGTTTAGTTTGGACAGGTTCATAATCGGGTCCGCTATGTGGTTTTAGATTTTCAAGCTCATTGATGGTATTTGCTTTAATTTTTCGAAGAAAACGGGCTGAATAGCTTCGTGCTTTCAAAGCATCAAACCGAGTAGAGCATGCATCATTCAGATTTTGCCTGTTGCTAGAGTTTCGAAAGAATCTTATGATGTGCGATTTGATCAGACCCTTAAATGTGTGTAGAGGATGAAATGATTTTTTGTGAAGCAGCTGATGTTAGTCTGTTGGCTTAAAGAAAACTTTATTTTCTAATTTTCCATAGGAATCAAATTGAGGACCATTATAGATCGTGACATCTAAAAATTCAACTGGTGTTCCACTAATAGTAGTTTTTAGCTTGATGTTTGAATCTTGGTTATTTAAAATGCGAATAAACTCCCCCAATGTCTTCTTCTGATTGTTGCCAGATTATGAAGATGTCATCTAGATATCTGAGGTAAAGAAGAAGAGGATTTTTGGTTGATTTGTTCAGTGCCTCCTCTTCCCACTAATTTTCACCATTAAATTGGAAATTATTTCCGCAAAGACTTAGTTCTAATAATTTTAGAATCTCCGTATCTCGTTGATCTGTATCAGGAAATTTGGCAAAAGCATTCTTAACCGCTTTGACTCCAGCATCTATATCTATATTGGTATACAGAGCATCTATGTCTAATGTGAATAAATATGCATCTTTCAGAACTGACAATTTGGATAATTTTGAAAGAAAGTGTTCCGTGTTCTTGAGAAAGTTCTTGTCTCTATTAGCAATGCGCTTTAAATAGTAATCAATATATTCTGAAATGCCATAAGACTAGCTGCAAACAGTCTGAAATGATTGGTCGTCCACGGGGCGTTAATGAATTTAACCAGGCGCTGATTGGTTTATGGATTTTAGGCAAGATATAAAATGTCCGATTTTGTGGATTATTCTCACCTAGCAGATAGTTTAACTGTTTCTTATCGATGTACTTATCTGTATGCAATGAAATAAGCATTTCAATGGAATTATGCCGGTTTTGAGGCCAAATTAAATCATAAAGTTTTCTGTAATGCTTGGTGTAACTTAACTGCCTTTCAGTCTCGCCTGTCTGTCCGTCTGTCTATCTGTTGGTCAGTCAGTCAATTTAATGGACGGATTGTCGGCCAGTCGATCAGCCGGTCAGTCTGTGCGTTTGTCCATCAATCCCTCGCTCAGTTGTTCGTTCAACCGATCCGTTGCTCCATGGCACATCTCTAGGTTGGACGTTCAGTTCGGTTGGTCCGATTGTCAGTCAGTTGGTCGGTCAGTCAGTTAGTCAGTCAGGTCGGTTTAGATCAGGTCGGTTTGGGTCGTGTCATTCAGGTTCGTTGCATCATGCCAGGTTGCATCTCATCATGTCAGGCCGGGTCAGTTCACAGCAAGGTGGCTGAACAGATGGACGGAAGGATGGACGGACAGATGGACAGATGGACACACAGAGTTCACATTAAGCTTCACATTCAACGATGTATAAACGACAACAGTTGTCAACCAACTGTATGCCTTCGCCTACTACTTCCAAATGGACGAATCTGTATGCATCATCAACACAAGCACCTGTTGTCCGGCTTAATGAACTGCCAATTTGGATAATTTTGAAAGAAAGTGTTCTGTGTCCTTGAATAAGCTCTTGTGTCTGTTAACAATGGGCTTTAAATAGTAATCAATATATTCTGAAATGTCATAAGACTCACTGCCACAGTTTGAAATGATAGATCGTCCACTGGGGGTGGGGGATAGGGTGGGGTGGGGATGGGGGATGTTGGGGTGAGTAGTAATGGGCGCGACTGATCGCTATTGTTCTTCTCAGCGGGTGGTCATCGGGAACAATGGCGACCAGCCACACAGGGGTACGAGAACAATGGCGACCAGCCGCCCAGAGGTACGAGAACAATGGCGACCAGCCGTCCAGGATCTGGAACAATGGCGACCAGCCGCCCAGTGTTCGAAACAATGACAACCAGCCGCCCAGGCCTTTTTGAGAATCTATTTTCTGGACGTTATTGTCTGTGAAAACAATAGCGTCCAGCTGATAGAAAAAACAATGGCGTCCAGCGTCTAGAATAAAATTATACAAATTTATTAAAAGGAATGTTATTGCTGAATGTTTTTAAAATTTTAACCCCTAAAAGTTCGGTATTTACATTTTAAACTAGCGGTGGCAGTGATTTAATTATTAAATTTTCAAAATTGTTATGGAAATGGTTATCGTTGACGATCGATGTTGTATAATATTATATATTTAGTTTTATCTATCGTATTTATGTCTTTAAAGCGGCAGTCATTTAATTATAAAATTTTCAAAAATATGAACAAAATCCCAGTCAATTAATTTTCAAAAAATCAGAGCGAAGTACAGCGTTACGCGGGTAAACTTATCGATGTTGTATGTATAATAATAATAATAATAATAATAATAATAATAATAATAATAATAATAATAATAATAATAATGTATCTATCGTATTTAAGGACATTTTTTAAAGTGGAAGTCATCAACACATGTCATACTCTACAGTCTTTCAACTTTTTCTAACATTTCTATTCCGTAGATCTTCAAGCGCTTAGAGCATGGCATGGAGTTTTGCTCTATATAAATGTACTTATTATTATTATTATTATTATTATTATTATTATTATTATTATTATTATTATTTAATTATTAAAATTTCAAAAATATGAACAAAATGCGTTCCCAATATTTAATTTTCAAAAAATCAGACAAATATCAACAAAATGCGTTCCCAGTCATTTAATTTAAAAAAAAATCAAACACGTACACAGTAATTTTTCGTAGTTTTAGATGTTGAATAATATTATATAGATAGTTTTATCTATCGTATTTATGTCTTTAAAGTGGCAGTCATTTAATTAATACATTTTCAAAAATATGTCCAAAATGCTTTCTCAGTCAGCGTCAATGCGTTAATCGACCACCTGCACGAACAATAGCGTACAGACTGTCATTTAGATCAATAGCGTCAAGCGAACACTTTTGACGGACCAGAATGTGTGCTTGTGTATGCACGTGTGAAGAGGGGTGTTGTGGGTAAAACTTTATTACATTATTTTATTTTTTGAACAGATAAAGAGTTCTCTTTCGAATGATTTGTGGGCCCTGAAAAGGGCCGTGTTTTGAGATAGGTCTCAGTCTTCGCAGATCCGCAAAGGCCTGGTTACCAGTTTGGTAACAAACTGTGCCATGTTTGCTTTTTGTATATCAGTCGGAGTAGCACCGATTACAGGACACACGTATGGATACTGTTTGATCGGTAATAGACAATATCACTCCTTATACGCGTACACCACCTCTATAGGTTCTGTTTTCTTGATCATACGCCTACAGAGTACAGACCCTCTCGTGTTTCGACCGGCGGCAAATGGTGTCGCGGATGTCGATGGAACACCAACGACACCGCACATACCCAGTGTCTGATCCGTCAATGTTTGTACTGTTAGCCATTCTAGCTGAATGTACATGAACATTTACGTTTATACTACAACGCTCTACTACAAAAAATATAAGGAATATCACGTGAAATGACTATCGACCTATCAAAAACTGTTGCGTACTGGCCTCCATATAATGACACATACATACATCATCATCATCATCATCATCATCTGTTGCGACGTTGTTTTTTTGGGGTTTTTTACCCTTTTGCTTTTTAGTGTTTTTGCGAATAGGGTATATATCACTAATTCAGTGATATTGACATATGTACAACTTTCGACTGTACATGTATGTACATATTTGCATCATATGACCGGTAGGCCTAACCCACCTAGCTGACAGTTTGCCAATTAACAGTGGCAATATAGTTTATTGCTACTTCTGGAGTGGTAGGACACCCCACCTTAACTCTGCTTGAGAGATTATATACAATTATTTGCAATACACATGTAATGTTACATGGGTGGCCGGTAGGTATAACCCACCTAATATCCATTATGACAGCTTATTTGGATGGTAGGACAATCCGACCTTTAGTGTGGGCATGAGTACCGCCATGGTTACCTTGCTGCCACCCTGTGCTAGTAGTAAGATTCCCACTTAGCCTTATTGGTTATGGCTATACATACAAGTATATTGGCTGCAGGCAGCGATGGTGATGTTAAACCACACATACACAGCTGGAGAGGTAAGACACGCCCGCCTTACTATTGTGCTTGTGGTGTCCCTGGGTGACACTTGACATGCCATTCAGTTGCTAGTGCAATCCCTTCCGACCTGTTTGCTGATTGTGGATGGGGATTTTGGTGTGTTAGCTGCAGACTAGCAATAGATCGTGGACCTGGACAGTGTTATACATTTCGCTTACCAGTATTTGTCTAGACGGTTTTTGAATGATGTGTGAGTCTGGGGATGATGCCGCTTCTATGATGAGGTTCTCTAAGTGTGTAATGTTGTCTGAATTGTTGTTAGGGGACCGATAGATACAACCGACTAGTAAGTTGTCGTTCATCCCTAGTTTAATACTGCACCACGTGGAGTCTTGGTATTCTTTGGCCGAGGGGAAAGATCGCTCAGAAGCTTTTAAGTGGCTCTTGGTGTATATGGCTGTACCACGGCCTTGGGAGTCTAGCGTAAGCCAGCCATCATACCCTGGAAGCTCACATTCTGTGTTAGTTAGCTGGTTTGATGTGTTTTTATGCTTTAATTCTGTGAGACCTGTAATGTCTGGGGAATGTTCTTCAATGTAAATGAGCAGTTCCTCGCGCTTGTTGTGGAAGGTGTCGAGGTTGGCGTATGTACATTTCAGGCCATAAATTTCAGTTATGCCACTACTATTTGCAGTCTCTAAAGGTTTGTTCTTAAGGTTTAATGGTCTCTCTTGTCCTCTGTTCTTCTCTTGGTCTTGATCAGGCGGTGTGACCTTATTGCCCAAAGGTAGTCGGTTACACGCTCTGCTGTTAGCATCTTTTTTTTTTTCGTCTCTCTCTTGGCGGAGATTTTGCTGCGCCTGTCTATGCAGTGGGATCAGGTCCGGCGCTACAAATATTTGTGTTTTTGCATCTTTTCCCTCCTGCCAGAGGAGCTTGCCGTTTTTTAGAATCGCAAGGCGCTCTTTCTTACTTGGTAGCTGGACTATGATAGGCCTTGCTTTGGTGCTCTCGGGTTTGTATGGGCCAATCCTGCGTACATCCACAATTTCTGTTACTGGGGTGTGCAGTGTACCGGCACAGATTTTATTGATAACTTCTGTGTCGGCACTTCTCCTAGTTGCTGCCGTGGTTTCTTGATTCTCAGGTATGTTGAAGAACATCACATTTTCTTCCCTACTGTTGCGATCTTCAACTTCTTAGAGTAGGTTGCATGGTGATGGGGAGCTTTCAGAGGTTTTGTTGGTGTTTTTTGTCTCAAGCTCTTCAACTCGTGTTGTGACACTTTCCAGTTCAGCTTGAAGCGAAGTGTGCTTGACATTTAGCACACATACGTTTTCTTTCAGTCTATCCTGCCTCTCATTCATGACAAGAAGTTGTTGCATTAGCCGTTTGGCGCCACGTTTGTAGAATTTGCAAAACCAATTTATCTTATCATTCTCTTCGCTAATTAGTATATGCCGTTCTGGAGAATTTTGTGACGCGCATGCGGTGCTGCTAGGGGAAACTGGTTTATGACTGCTGGCAATACCTTGATTGTTGGAGGCTCTCGGCGTTGATACTTTTCTGGGCATACTCTTTTCCCCTTGTAATGCAATAATTTAGAGTATCAATGTTAGTACTAACAATATTGGCAAATGCATATATTATTAGGTGCTTTATTGTACTTACATTGGGTTTCCGGAGTACGTACTGTATTACTAATTGATGCTGTGCTTCAGACTACTTGGTGCCGGAAACTGTGGCGCTTGGTTGGGCTGGTAAGAATTCTCATCTAGTCTTGAGGCTGTGACGCTTACTGGATTGGTAAGGTAATCTCACCTAGTCGGACAGCCTGCAATGCAATAATAGGAGAAAGCGTTATCGACAGTGTTGGTGATGTACACAGAATCATAGATTGATGCTTAGCTATCAAATGTGCATGAATATCATATATACAATAGCCACAATTAATATGGTTGGTAGGATTTCACATTTCCTTATCCACGCCTGTGCGAGCAGTGGCTTTGGGTGGATGCCATCTTTGTAGAGATGAACTTTACGGAGTAGCGCTTTTTTGTGTCGATGGCTTCTACCTCTTGTGACCTGGGAATTGAAAGATGGCGTCAAGCTGTTTACCTCTTCATTAAGCTTCACTATCTCGTCATTGTCCAGGTCTATATACTTCTTTAATTTCTTATCATGGTTATGCAAATTGCTCTGGACAGGTATGGCCTCTGTATTTGTTCCACTCCGCTATGGGGTAATATGGGATTTGCAGGAAACTTACACGGGCTGTATCATATTTGCATGCATTAATCATAAATGTTGCTTTGCACGAAGTTGAGTGCGCTACGCTTCACCGAGGTGTAAATATTGGATATGTTCGCTTTCACTGGTTAGACGCAGTGGATCAGTTTGTTAAATGGTTAACGCGCATAAAATATGGGCGTGTTAAAAAAGTATCCAGCGAAAATATGTTTTCTCTGGTCACCTCGTTATCGCGTATAATGCGCGCCTATGATTCGCTTTTAATCCTTCAATTTGTATGCAAACGCGTTAACCTTCATCTAAAACCCTCAAACATGAAACTAAGTGGCTTCCTACCAGTCATTTAATTTTAAAAAAAATCAGAGCAAAGTACATCGTTGCGCGGGTAATATATAGGTAAACCAAGCGATGTTGTATGTATAATATTATATAGATAATAATCATGTATCTATCGTATTTAAGGAGTGGTCTTTAAAGCGAAAGCCATTTAATAATTAAATTTTCAAAATTGTTATGGAAATGCTGTCGAACAATGTCCACCATCGTCATCGTTGACGAATAATGACCAGCACCCTTGTAGCGTTTAATTAATTAATTGTACGTATTAATTAGGTGGTCGATGCGCCCCCTCTTGGTGGTAGTAAAAAAGTATTTTGTAACTAAGCGGAATCGTGACTTATATAATATGCCAAATTGTCGCAGTTTATGCGCATGAAGGCACCTGCATGAACAATAGCGCTCAGCGGTCACTTATGAATTGTTCCCGCAGGTGGTCGCCGACATCTGGTGAATATTTTGATACTAGCGCGAATTGTAGATTCCTATTTAAAATTAATATAAAAAATATTCGCTTAAACTACCATCGCGCCACGATTTAGATTTGAAAAATCAGAAAATAACAGACTATTTTGAAACTAGTGCGAATTATGCCTTCCTATGTCAAATTACTATCATAAAATAATCGCTCAAACTACCACCGCGCCGCGATTTAGGTTTTGAAAAATCAGAAAATAACATTTTATGACTTTTGTAAGTTATATGGTATTAAATTGTAACATTTGACCCTATCTCGATCAAACAGGATTTAGAACAATAGCGTCCAGCGTCCACCTGCATGAACAATAACGCACAAACGGACATTTAGAACGATAGTGCGTTGACTTATGAACAATAGCGTACAACTAGCACTAGTTCTGATTTGCGCCGGTCGTGTATGACGTCATGGATTATATGTTAAACGATTGATAACACCATAATATCATTGCCTTTAATTAATATATTGTCATAATATTGCAGTATTAGTAAACATTTCGTTGTATCGCAGTTTGATGCAGTACCAAAATTTAGTCACTAAAGAGTAAAGTACTGATTTGTACTGGTCATGTATGACGACATGGTTTAGGCGCGTCACCGATGTAATATATGTTGAACAACTGTTAACACCATAATATCGATACCCTTAATAGCATTGCCTTTAATTAATATATTAAATTTGGGGGAGAAAGATGACACGTCCACGCTGGTCTCCTCCGTAAGTACCAACTTTGTTGGGAAACTAAGTCATCAAGGATTGCGGGCTGACATCCGCATACAGAGGCAACTCTGACTATGTGTAACCTTCTAATAAGAAACCATAGCTATGTGGAATGTACGTGGTCTAACTGCAATATCAAAGAGGCAAACCTTAGGTGCAGACCGTGAGCACTATAAAATCGATATCACATGCATTCAAGAGACTAAAGTAGTTAAACACTCAGAGCAGCAACTTCAGACAGGTCATAAGCTAGTGCTCATGGAGCAAAAACAGGCCACATACCGTGGATTAAGTATTGGACGATGTCATTAGTTTTGGATACGTGAGTGATCACGTTGCATTTATCGACCTGGCTATACCAACGCGAAAGCGCACCACCACTAAGTGTCGCATAGTCAACGCATATGGGCCAACTACCGAAAGGGCCAAAGAGAATCCAGCTATATTAGATTCCTTCTATGCAAAACTGAGCTCCGCCATTACTATCCCAGCTAGATGGCAACTGTTCGTGTGTGGCGATTTCAACTCCAAGCTGGGTAAACTCGGCATTGTTGACAAAAGTTCAAGACTTAGCTCATGCATGGGATCGTATGGAGAGGGCACACGCAACAGCGATGGGTATGCACTGGTGGCATTCCTTAGTTCCAATGGCCTATTTGTCACAAATACGGCTTTCAAACACCCATGCCGCCACCGGACAACTTGGACTGGACACATTGCTGATCGCAGAGCCCCAAACGGTTCTAAGACTACAAAAGCTGTCTTCAACCAAATAGATTTCATACTATGCAAGACAGCAGCAAAACCCCTACTTCGGGATGCTCGTTCCTATGGAGACACAGATCTCAATTCTGACCATAAGCCAGTCATTACACGCCTCCATATGAACCAGCTCTACCTAATGTATAAACACCATGCCAGGCAAGAGGGTAGTCACCTACAACTTACCCAAGCTCATCAGCGACACTGACACTCAAATTTCATGCAATAAGGCCCTCGGGGAGCAGATAGCTAACATCTACGTCAGCTCCGATCCAAACGAAGCCCTAACCAAAATACTGATATCTATGGAATCATCAGCTACTAGCACCATAGGTGTTCTAAAAAACTACAGAACTAGGTATAGCTGCATGCGTATTAAAAAACAAAAACTCCCACCCTTTAATGGCTAAAACTATTTTCATATCAAGAGAAATTATCGACCCAGCCATTCCAGTTCAATGGTTTTTAAAAATAACTTTTCCTATCCTCCAAAATAGTTTAATCAATGGTATGTAAACCATCTTAAACCGTCAACATAAAATAATTGACGTTCTTCAGTAAAAATATACATTCGCTATTCAAGTGATTTTTCAGTATATAATCTATTATTATGAAGTCAGTCATTTCATATATTAATTTTCAAAACCATTTTCTACATAATAAAATATGTTTTCACTCATCCTGTTTTTTTCGCTCTAAGAACGTTTATGGTCAGGTGAAGAGTATCATGGTAGATTATTATGAAGGAAGTCATTTCATATGCGAATTTTCAAAAAACATTATATATCAGCGGTAGCCCTAATAATAGGACAAAGATGTCTAATCACGCCACGCTTACTACGGACACTATATACTGCGATGATGATGATGAACTTCATCTCACCGATGACGAACTTGTGTATGATACCGTCAAACTGTGTCAGTATTGTAAAACTATGTGTCAGCCACACCAGTATTGTCTTACGGATCATGTGCAAAAGATTAGTTAGAAATTATTGGCTTTCATGCTGATGGATGCCTAGTAAATCATCAGAGTCTAGGTGAACATTCTTGATGTAGACTTTAATCTAATTGACAATTTTGAACTGTATAATGAGGCCGTATTATTAGAAATGAACGAAGCTGAATATTGCGCTCAACTAGCCATCCATCACGATACATATGCACATTGTACTGATCTGTACCGCATGTGTATGACGGAATGTTATAGGTACATTGTGGATGTAATATATGCAAAACAGATGTTATCACCATAACTATAATTAAAATTTACTCTATGCGCGTATTAAGTCGTTGCTTTCACGTTATATACCTGCAATACTAGTATCAATTCAAAAACATAATTAAGAAGATGGAACCTTATTTGTTTGTTTTTTATTTAAAATTAACCATACATTTTATTTGGTTTTTTATTTCGTTTGTAATGGTATGTATTATTGATGTCAGTATTAATAAAAAAGTTTTAAAATTGGATTTCACTTGTTCAGTACTAGCACCTTGCTCTCTCTCTTTATCTATCACTAGCGACTCGCTGTTCACTACCCTGCCTCCTCCGCACGCGCTGGTTGCTTTTTTACTTGACTGAGGCACTTGTCGGCGCGTGCCATTGCTATTCTTTAGAGAAGAATGGGACAGGTGAATGATTGATAGAGTAACGCTGACAAAGAATAACGAATTTCGTTATGCGCGCCCGCATACTTAAACAAAACACAGTTATACAGTTTTGTTCAATTTCATGGTAAATATTCGCTGTTCTTCTTCGTCGCGCAAGTATATTATGTCATACTCTCTTCACTAATACGTCATTATATTTCATTCCAATTTCGCTCTTACGCGAATTTATGAAGCCAAATATATTATATATATTTTTTTATTCATGGTATTCAGAGTTTTAAGGGTGCGTACACATACCAGTCATGCCAATAAACTGAGTAAGAAAATATATAAGTTATACATGGAAATAAATTGTCCTACTTTCACTCTCAAATTGAAAATTCTAATGGTGCATGTTAAGAGAATTAATCTATTTCAATGTATAACTTATATATTCTCTTACTCAGTTTACTGGCATGCATGGTAGCATAGATTAAAATAAATCTTCTGAAACAGAAAATCCGAATTGTTTTAGGACATGACATGAAGCAATATGACTTAATAATGTTAAATTACATAATTCACAACTGATTTTGGAAGAAAAGACAGTATTGAATAGTCATAAACATATAAAAAGGCAAATTCTGCTTTAACTTCTAACAGAGTCATTGGTTATACGAGCTTGAAATAATCTACTTGAAGAACTGAATACTAATTACTTGAAAGACTACGTCTCAACAATTACATGTAGGTAATACCACTGTTCAACAAATTCGTTGTGCTCTTCCAAATAATGAAGGTAATAATATTAACTTTTCCTCTGTTTTGGAGATGACATAGCTTTAGCATAATCATCCATCAGTCTCCTTTTCTTTGCATCAACTGACCTTCTTTGCTCACAACATTTGTCAAGCTTATGTCTTGCTGTTTCCATCTTTGCTTTGGCTACCTCCAACACACATTGAGCAATGCTCACCTCTGTAAAGTCTTTCTTCCGGATTCCTTTACAGAGTCTTGAATTTGCTTCACTAAATAGCTTTTCAGCATTCGACACGTTCTCCTTGTGACCATTCTCAGATGCAGTCAGCGATTTCTCTCTTTATTCTAATAGTAGGGCAGATATGTGAAAAAGATGTTCCATTCTGGCAAAAAGCATGAAATTTGGCTTATAGGTGGTTTAAGGTATCCTGATCATAATTAGATGCGGTGCCACGTGATTCTACCAAGGGAACCCATTCAAAATGCGGGGCCGCCTTCCCAGCGGAAAATTCGCATTTCTCTAGCTCTAGACGGAGTAGAGAGATGGGATTAATGTCAAATTAGGGGTTTAATGGATCAATCGTTATAATTCTACTCACTACAATACTCTAAATATGTAAATATCAATCATTCCATAGCGACCACCTGTGTTTGATGTCAAAAGACGGTGGCTCTTTAAGATGTGTTATCTAAAAGATCCATCTCTTGAGAACAAAAGCAATATAGCATCTAGAAATAGTTTAAATTATTTGACTTCTTAATATCGAACTAGGTAATGGTCGTTATAGATACGTTTAATTATCCTATTAGAGTATGCAAGGCTATACATGATGCTGTTGATTGTTGAATCATGATTCACAGACGTCACACGCACTGTGCACCGCATGGGCGCAACTGTGTACAAGGTAAGTTGGATTTATAGTATTTGCATCTGCCAGTGCAATTACTTTTGCAAGCACACTTCACGAGTTCCCGGCATGCCTTAGATGCGTCTGCAAGCAAACTCCATTGCGGTGACCAAGTGTCTCCATCTCTGACCCAACCCCAGTCAGCTGGCGATGGCGTTTTTGCATTTGCGTAGAGTGATTGGCCCCAAAGATGACCTGCCTGGAACGAAGCACGTTTGGTGTGTTGCAGCAGAGCTGCACTGGTCGGAGGAATGTTTTCTAGCTGCTGTTGCCAAAAGCGAAAAGCCGTTTTCGTGCCTCATTAACCTTTGACAATGGTGATGTGCGTTTGTACAGTAGTACGACAAACCTCTCCAGTGTTTCCGTGTCATTGTCACACAGAGACGCCGGGGCATCAGACAGTCTCCTAAATAGTGACTTGAATAGATCTGAAGTCCTCCAAACTTCCCATGCTGTCTTCTTGCCAATCCCATAAAATGCAGACACCGTGTCACACCCAGAGAAAGCATGCATAAATACCAGTCCTTGTGACGCTTCTGCACCCAAAACTGTTGCAATGCCATGAGCTGATACATAGCGGAAGGTCTTCCCATGGCCAAATGCGACCCAGAGATCACACCCATGAAGAAGGTGTGCTGTCCGTATGGATAGGACTGCGACGTCTGTATCTGTAGCAAGCACATTATTGCTCGATAACCTTGGTGATATGCATGGAAGGTGTGGTGAAACATTCTACCATCTGCTTCATCTTGCATGCATGGTGCGACTTGTGAGACGTCATGCTCTGGCCTCATCAGCACATTTTCCTGACATGTTGTGACGAGTATCTTTCCTTCTGGTGGCTCGAATGACTCCAATGTTTGTGCGAGAAAGGTGAAGAGGCCTGTTTTGTTTGCATCAACTTGTAGGAAAGTTTTCCAATTTTGAGGGAGTCTTGTACTCGATGCAACACGAAGAGCTTCACCATGTCCCCGTAATTCTCTAGCCTGTGTCTTCAAGCTTCCCGCCTTATACACGTCCCATACAACATCCAATCTTTTAACCGCCTGTAGTTGTCTAGCAATGTGTGGGAGGAACACGTGCTCTGCAAATTCTCCAAATGTGTTCACACCCACGTTTGATTTATTGGGATCTAGATTATGCATCATAGCTGCTCCGTCAATGATCTTCACTTCAAGCTCTGGACAATCAGCTGCACGAGCTACTAATGCTTCCAAACATCCCATCAGATCTGATTTGCTGCCTTAGCGCATTGCGTTGCTCTCAGCAAGTGATGGGGGCCATAGATGATTCTCATGCTCAAAGAATGAATCAAGGTCTCTGGATTGGCAGGAAATGTATAATCGTGTTAAATCAGAAAGCTTAAATATGCTGCCAATAGGATGCTCAGAGGCTTGACGATCTTCCATGTATGATATTAGCTCTGCAAGAGCAACAGAGTCAGGTTTCATATCGTCAGCAATATCAGATTCACTTCTCGAAAGAGATCTATGTCGTGTGTATAGTTTTGTCAAACAAGTCTTGTGGTAAATAACATCCAATGCTGTCATGTCTCCAGATGACATTTTGGCAAGAAGTTTTGTATCTCTCAGTTCTGTCACCATTTTGCGTATGTTTTGGTCAAATTTTGCTGTTGCAGCTCTATGAATGTCATGCTCTATCTGTTGGTCACAGAAAAAGCACAGTGGTTGAGTGGGGTCATTTATACTTGGCATAGTGAAATTAGACCTCAATCTAGATTTGACTGGTGACCTGAGATCCTCGCTGGATTCTAATTTCGCATTTCTTTTCACGGGGCGATCAACCCGAGTCCGGCTACAGAGATGCCAACAAGATTTGTGCCACCTAGCACAGTTTTCTATGAGCATCTCCGCAATTCCAGATCCATCATTCAACCTACATAGATTCAGGTATGGTGGAAGGGCATGGAGTTGCTGTATATATAACTCGTAATCACATTGTCACGATTTGTGTTACTACATGGATCTATGAGATGCTCCACTGTGGACTGCTGGCAAATAGCACACAGGGACCAGTTCGTGTGTGCTAAATCCACTGTGGGATCAGATGTCAATTTCACTTTCTTTGACATATTGACTTGAATGCGAGAATATAATAGGCTATTGTCTCTGTCTACAAGCAGAGCACAATACGCGTATGCGTGATTGCTATGCAGCTATGTATTCTCCTGATATATTTAAATAGTCAGTGTGAGTTTAGGAAACTACAATAATTATATGGAAACCCGCAACGAAATAATGCTTGGCGAAGCGAGGGGCTGGCATACAATTACTTTTACTGGAGAAAACGTATAGACCAATTGTTTTGAGTAGAGAAAACTTGTTTCTAAAATGTTCCGCCAGGAACATGTGTGTACACACGTTTAGCAATAATACTACTAATTTACAAATGTTACAACAACAACGACGACGACCACAACAACAACAACAACAACAACAATAATAATAATAATAATAATAATAATAACAATAATAATAATAATAGTAATAATAATAATAATAATAATAATAATAATAATAATAATAATAATAATAATAATAATATATTTTTTCAGCATATTTATCTATTTAGAGTATTGTAATGGGTAAACTCATAATTAGTGACCCAAGAAACCCTTAATTTGACATCAATTCCAGCCCTCTACTCCATCTAATACTTGAGTAATGCAAATTTTCCGCTGGGAAGGCGGCCATTTTGAATCCGACATTTTGAATTGGTTCCCTTGGTAGAATCACGTGGCACCACATCTAATTATGTTCAGCATACCGTAAACCACATATATGCCAAATCTCATGCTTTCTGCCAGAATGGAACATTTTACCTCAAATGTGTTACATATCCGCCCACTATAATGCCTTCCTTTCATCTTACAGCTTAGCACACTCAGATTCTCTTTCAAGAAGAGCTTTACATTCTTGTGCTTGATCTCTGGATCGTTTTGCTTGTTTCATTCTGTGCAGACATTCGTTTCAGATATTCAGAATGTGCCTGTTTTGCAGCAATCTGCATGCCTTTTGTAATTGGAACATTCTCAGCCATTTAGCCACAACTCTGTACTTGATCTTTGATGAGTCGCAAACCATTGATTGTTTGTACGGACAAAGAAACTCTATTCTGCGAGACTGTTCTTTTATTGGCCGAAAGACTTCTCTCCACATCAGCATTTCCATGAGCTATACAATGGACACTTTTTATTAAGCGAGGCAGAATGAGATATTTGGCCTCTCCTGTTGGCCATTTCAGCTCCGATACTACTTGCCAGTCGTGGTCTATTCTCTTGTACACTGTTTTGGTGGTCTCATTTCCTTGTTGATCCAACACCTTTTTTCTTCCATGTACTAGTCTTCTTGAATGGCATCTTCCTCATACATCTTCCACTCATCTGTAACAATGGCAATCTCATCTTCTTTGATAACCTGGGGTAATTTTCTGAGAGATTCTACAAATAGCCCTTGTACCGTTATTCTCAGATTTTCTCATCAACGGATGTAAGTGGGACAAGTCCTGCAGGAATTGGTTATCCAATGGTAAATGTGTGAGGCAGTATTTCACCACCACTTGAAAAAAATGTAGTCATAGGAAGAATAATCAATTTTCTCTCTTCCTTTGGTATGGCAGATAAAGCAGATCTGCTAGGTGCGCCAATTTCAATGAGATCATCACAAAGTAGGTTTTCTGTTTTGTCAATGCAAGCAGCCATCAGATGTTTTCCATTCCTATTAGCTATGACGTCTTTCTTTAGAAATCTGTTCATGAAGGGGTTTACAAATTCACACATTTCATCATGCACGATGTGTATCAGAGGGCCCTCTGTTTGAAAAAAACAGAAGGAATTTGTTGAACAGTGGGCCAACAGATAGCAAGAACTGAAGTTGAACCAAGGATTTGGGGTTTTTCGGTACGTTTGTTTTTTTCTGTTCGGTCTTTCTTTACCAAACTTGGTACTTCGTCCAAGAAATACTTTTTAACAGCATCCCATTTCTTAGCGATCTTCACCAGTGAGGTGAGTAAGGTTACCCACCGAGACTGTACATGTCTGATGAAATTATCTTCTTGTAAATCGAGCTCCAGCAGAAAGTCAGAGAAATCTTCCCTACGGCATGGTGAAAGCTTGAACCAGTAAAATGTGGCCAGGTTCAGCTATTCGACTTCTTCGCCATGTATTGTCAGTCCCTTTTCGAACGCATTGTGAGCCACGTGGACATTGCACGGTAGAAAGGGCAATATGCCTGGAAAACCTGCTTTTTAACCCGTTCATTGATGATGTTCCAGTCTGCTTTGTTTACATTTGGTCCATCTGAACACAACATAATTATATGTGAAAATGGCAGCTGATAACCTGGTTCCTGCAAAGTCTCTTTGATAGCCTTTGAAACAATTGCTGCCTTGGCATGCCCAAACATTAATGCTTTCAGAAAGCAAACACGTATCTCACCTTTAGCCTCTGACCAGTAACGCACAATGATGTCACACTGCTCCTTCATTTGAGCATTTGCTGTTTCATCATACTGTATTGTGTAAAAGGCACCAGATTTTAAAATGTCACCGCAAAGTTCTTTCCGAAAATATTGGTCAAGTCCATCAGATACCATATATGAGGTTTTTGTTCGGCCTAGTTTAAACTGGCTAGCGATGGGGTTATTTGGAAACATATTGTGAAAAAGAGTTCCAATCCCTTCACATGATGAGAAGGAAAAGTCACTATGTGCTACCTTCATAGTCCACACAATTTCGGCATTTGTTATTTTGTCAATAAGGCAAGGCGCATGAGTAAGAAATGATAATGGAGTACTTGAACATGTTGAAGTTACAGCTGTTGTTTCTGCTGCCACAGTAGCACCTTGTTGATTGGAAATAACAGTTGACGTACTGGGTTTTGCAATTACAAAATGTGATTGTGTTGCACTGAACCGTTTCTTTATGATAGATTCATGTTTACCGCCTGTAGCATTAGTTACCATCAAGTCATCGACAATTTAGCTTTAAGCATACATTGGGGTATCATTAATATTCATGTTAAATTCCTTTTCATAGCCTGACTATGGTCACAAATGTACCTGTTCAAATTATGTAACGGCTAACACGTACAGGTTGAAAGCGTTAAGAATTAAAATGACACGTCCGAAAGCACAATCAGGTTTGTCCAGAATTTCTTAACAAAATGGCAATTTTTATTCCGGCGCTCTCATCAACTATATGTCTTCTCAGATTCTAGGATAACTAAGCCATTTTAAACAATTTTGCTACATGGCCATACGTGCAGTTTCGATGACTCAGATTATAGGAGGCATCACAAAATCGGATTTGGATTTCAATGGATACTACGTGCAGGACAGCTTCAGCAGCAGTATTTCGACGAAAATGTCCACGCGGAGGCGGTAGAGACCATCACACAAACAGGAACGTATGTGTAGTTTTGACGCACTATGATATTCTTAAAGTGTCATCAATATATCTCAATGAAAGGGCATGATCTGTAACTCAATCACGTCACATAGTAGCTGACGTCACAATCATAATGATGTCATAATCATAATCTCCATCGCAAAAAATCAGAAAGTCAGTCAGAACATTGTACGAATTGTATCATTGTTGAATTTGCCAATTAATAAACGCTATGATGAATATTTTGAAACTAATTTGACTGTGCGCTGTTGCTGCCAGTACATACACAGAGCTACATCATGTCAGTACACGTTGCTATTCCTTCACCACGTGCGTGTATGGGTGCTATTGTTATTAAACATCATTCATTCATTTTGACAGGAGCTACACTATATCTGTACACAGATTAACACCATAATTTCTGTAAACATTTTTGAAAAAACATTAAATGGATGATACCATCTATCTCTAAAGACATATATCTTCTTAAATACGCTAGATACATGATTATTATCTATATAGTATTATACATACAATCTCACTAAGTTTACCTATATATTGCCCGTGTAACGCTGTACTTCGCACTGGACGAAAATTTGAAAATCATGTGGTCCACAGGGCACACATACAGGCACACTGCACGCGCACATGGGCACAACATATAACTAGCAATATCTCATATGGGCACCCACACGCACGCACGCACGCACACGCACGCACGCGCACACACGATGACCACCTATCTTTAAAGATATATATCTCCTTAAATACGATAGATACATGATTATTATCTATATAATATTATACATACAACATCGATAAGTTGAGCTATATATTGGACGCGTAACGCTGTACTTCGCTCTGGACGTCGATTTGAAAATCACGTGCGGGCATACACACACGCGCGTATACCTCGTATGTGCAGATAGGGTGCTCACACGGTGCACTTCCAACGATACATTTTCAAAAATAGTCTTCTATAAGTCTGCAAATATGAATATGAAAAAATTCGATAGGGTTAGTGCGTGGGTGTTGGTGGTAGGTAGGGTTAATGTGTGGTGTTAGGTGTAGGTGGTAGTGGTGGTGGTGGTGTATGTCGGTAGTGGTAGTAGTGGTTGTGGTGGTGGTGCTAGTGTCGGTGGTGGTGAAGGCGGTGGGTGGTGGAGGTGGTGGTGTTTTTTTGGTTGGTGGCGTATGTCGGTACTGGTGGTAGTGGTTGTGGTGGTGGTGGTGCTAGTGTCGGTGGTGAAGGTGGTGGTGGTGATGGTGGTGGTGCTTAGTGGTTGGTGGTGTATGTCGGTAGTGGTGGTAGTGGTTCTGGTGGAGGTGCTAGTGTTGGTGGTGGTGAAGGTGTTGGTGGGTGGTGATGGGCGCTAAGAAACAGAGACAAAAATGACGCTATAGCGAAACGTTTGACGCGCAGGATTATGAATAAACAGAAAAAAGATCATGCTTAATGTATAATTATTTATCTACTATGTTTTCTTTAAGAATATAATTATCGTGAATAAATGTCGCTAATATTTATTTATCATAAAAATGGATCATTCGTGTCAATAAAAATACATTTATTTTGTAAAAATATGTTATTATTTCTTAGCGTTCCCTTAGCCACTTCCTCTATCACCCCTCAGCCACCATCCCCAATTATCACCATTTTGATACGCCACGATGGATGAACACCAACGACAGTACATACCGATAACGGCTAACGATCAATGTCACACTAGGAGCGCGAGGTGTCCCACAACGACTAATTAATGTATTCGCATAGTAACAATGTCAAAATGCGGGCTTTTAATATCTGAAGACAGGGAAACCGTATGACGCGTTCTCATCCGTAATTGAATCCTGCGTATCAATTCCAGTTTCTGTAAAAAAAATGCCAATCAAACGTTTATGGCGCGAAGAATTTTGTACAGTTGTTCGCATAGTTATGTTTTTGAAATCCAATGATGTGAATTTTAAGCGGTGGAAAAAAGCCACGTGACCGAAAAAAGGGCCTGTTCAGATTGGAAAGTTAGTTTTACTGACAGCGTACATATTTCAGCTATAAAAGCGAAATGCGCACTTATAATGTATGTAAGGCATACATCTTCTTTGAATTTGCGAAGTGAAAATGGAAAACAAGTCTTTTTACGCGATCGCTGGCGAACAATTGGCTCTATACCGATTAAGAGTGGATGTGTGGAGTAGAATCGATATAATGAAGTACCGGTTCGTCAGCCATTTAATAAGGTAATGCGCGAAATCCAGAGCCGCTGGAGAGAATATATAGCGGAACCGGATGAACATAATTACAACAAATGGCTGCATACGAAGTATCAACTTCGTTATGATTGCTGCGTGTGTATGTGGTGCGAGGATGCCAGAAAATGTCGATTGCAAAATAGAGATTAAACATTTTCAAAATGCAAAAAAAAAAATAAAAAAATAGGCCTCTTTTTAAAGGGGCCACCAAAAAACAAAATTATGTTTCGTACATACACAACATACGCACGCATGTGTACGGGTGCATAAAAGACACACACACACACACACACACACACACACACACACACACACACACACACACACACACACACACACACATGCACGCGCGCACGCACGTACACGGGAAGGGAACAGGGAATACATACATGGGTACGGTACGCTTAGAGGAGACAGGGCACGCACAGTTCGTGTGAGTGTGCGTGTTGGTGCGTGAGGTGCGTATGTGTGGGGTGCGTACGCTATAGAACGTAGGACGCCCTTACGCCATGGAAGATGGTTCAGAACCAGATTCGGACGATACAGGCACGTAGTGTTCTACCACGTATTCCACGGTGAGGCGAATAATGATACGCCTTTCGTCGTGGTCATGCATGATTTCATGCCTTAATATACCGACGCCATTATTAGATCTCACGGTAGCATCGAGATCATAGGCATGGTCTAGCATCAGCTCAGCTGACCTTAAAGTGTTTGAAGCGTCCATGTTTAATGTTAACATGAGCAATGTCGAAGGGAAATTATTTATACATATATTGACACATAATTCCACTCATTAATATGCAAAACCTCTAGCGCTCCAAAACAAGATATTCGAGTAATTGATGAGAAAACTGGTACATATGGTCGGTTAAGAACTGGGAAACGAATTGACCACGAGTGTGAACAATAATGCGAACCAAAAAAATGCAAAGGTGTAAATTGCAGTATTTATTCAATTCAAACTTGTACAAAAACAGTCCAGAGAAGCACGCATTCGTAACTACATAGAGAAAAACACTCTATCGCGAGTGAACTAGACGATAATTTAATAGTAATTTTTAATATTTGTAAAAAACCCGCTTAGAGCGAGACGGGTGTTGCAAATCTTTCACGTTCTTTCTTTATTCCTTAACACGTGACATGTTTGTAACTCGATTAAGGACAGATCTCATGGCTCACAAATAATCTTTTTATCATACAGAGTGAAAGGACATCATACGCTTGACGACTATTAGGAATTCTTAAACGCGTGATTCATATCCCTCAGAGGTATAATGACAACATTTTGTTGTAAGCGCGACAATGACATCGAGCAGCCACAAAATCTAAAATGACTGACGTTATTGCAGACGCTATATCGCCTATTAAGTATTTAAAAGCAATTTGCGCGTGATGTCGATTAAGCCACCAACAACTTACGGTCAAATGGTTTTCAAAATGCTCAGCAGGTACATAGTTTACTAATACATTAACGTTTAGTGGCTTAAAGCAGCGAGACAAATCAATAGATTTTGCGCCAGACAAAGTAATTGGCCGACGAGTGTTACAGACATTACAGGGATCTACATCCTAGCTAAATATTTTGGAAACGATTTGAATGTAAGTCGTTGCTGACTAGGGGGCGCCGCTAATTTAAAACGTAAAATACCGAACCTTTAGGGGTTAAAATTTTCAAAACATTCAGCAATAACATTCCTTTTAAGAAATTTGCATAATTTTATTCTAAACGCTTGAGCCATTGTTTTTTCTACCAGCTGGACGCCATTGTTCTCACAGACAATAACGTCCAGAAAATAGATTCTCAAAAGGCCTGGCCGGCTGGTCTTCATTGTTTCGAACGCTGGGCGGCTGATCGCCATTGTTCTCGTACCACTGTGCGGCTGGTCGCCATTGTTCTCGATGACAATAGCGATCAGCCGCGTCCATTACTACTGGGGTGGGTGGGGGTTGGGGGGAGGGGGTGTTGGTGGGGGTTGGGGTTGGGGTGAGAGTGGGTGGGTTTGGGTGGCAGTGGGGTGGGCGGGGTTGTTAATGAATCTAACTAGGCGTTGATTGGGTTATGGATTTTGGGAAAGATATAAAACGTCCAATTTTGTGGATTATTCTCACCTAGCAGATACCTTATCTGTTTCTTATCGATGTACTTATCTGTATGCAATAAATTAAGTATTTCAATGAAATTTTGACGGATTTGAGGCCAAATTAAATCATCAGGTCTTCTGTAATGCTTGGTATTGCTTAGCTGCCTTTCAACCTCGCCTGTCTATCTGTCTGCTGGTCTGCTGGTCTGTCTGTCTGTCTGTCTGTCTGTCTGTCTGTCTGTCTGTCTGTTAGGCAGATGGCCCGTCGATCAGTCAGTCGGTCGGTCAGTTGGTCGGTCGGTTATATGGTCAGTCAGTCAATTTAATAAATGGATGGTCGGCCAGTCGATCGTCTGGTTATTCGACCGACCTGTTGTCTGGCTTGTGATCGACTCTCTTAAAGAGTAAATCCCAATGCGCCATTCTCGTGTTTTTGCACGTAGTTCCCCATATCTACCATCTAGCAACTGTTACTCATCTTTCCTTCTATCTTATTCTCATTACCTTCTTACTCGATCTTCTCTTCTCCATCTACTCTTTCCATCCCGCCTCCTGTTCTTCCTCCCCAACAGTCTCCCCATCCGCCGTCTCCTCTCTCCATCCCTGGATGTGTAATGGTTAAATGATTTGGCCCACATTTCGCCACGATTTATTTTGTAAAGTGGATAAAGGAGGCACTGAACAAAGCCTCTACAAACCTTTTTAATCGCAGATAGCTAAATGACATCTTCATAATTTGGCATCATGCAGAACAAGACTTTTGAGACATTCTTCGTATTTTTAATAACCAATATTCAAACATTAAGCTAAAAGCTACTTTTATTGGATCCTCAGATTGCTTGCGACTTACAAACGTCCTCAACTTGATTCCTCTGGAAAATTAGAATATAAGGTGTTCTTTAAGGCAGCCAACCGACTCACACCAGCTGCTTCACACAATTCATTTCATCCTCCATTTAGCCGTCTGATCAAATCGCCAATCATTATATTTTATCAAAACTCTAGCAACGGGCAAAATTTTAATGATGTGCGAGTTTTGTGCGTGCGTGCGTGCGTGCGTGCATGCCTGCACGCGTGTGCGCGTGTGTGTGCGTGCGTGTGTGCTTGCGTGCGTGCGTGTGTGGATCCTAGCTACAGAACTGCCACAGATTCATTCTACGGAACAGCAATCATATAAAGCCAACTTCAATGTCAAGAATTCCTTGGAACTGATCACGACATCGGTGTGATCAATCAAAATATGACCAAAAGAAATAAAACCTCTGAACCACCCGTATTATATACAGATACTCTACCTATCATAAATCAGACGAAAGGTCCACATCTACCCGAAACCAGAAATCTAAAACCCGTGACCTACTAAAACCTGCGTCTGATGTTATGATTTCAGCAATATACGAGGAGACGCAATGATTGACCAATAAGCTACTTGACGAAGAACATCTCGATATTAAAGACTATTTCTCATGGGCAGTATTCTATGCATTCATATTGTCATTATTATATGGACAGACACAGTCGGCAGGCATGATTCTGCAAGTGATGAGAGTAATAAAAATGTGGTTGAACACATAAACTCGGTTAAGACTCCAGCCATTGGATGGATGGACATCTGCTATATTTCAAACCAATGTGACTAGTTGAGGAAAAGCTGAGGCAATGCTAATAGTAGCATATGTAACTAGAACACCTCATGCTCATCACGTGATAGTTGGAGCTCTCTGTTCTACAGGTTGATGCATAGGTAATTTTTGTAAGCTAACCATATACTAGTCCCAGTCATGACAATCCTTCAGGCGATGAAGCGTGTACTAGTAGGTATTAGCCAGAATATCCAAACGCACATCAATGATAATTGATAATAACCACTCCCATGACATGTTAAAATACTCCCATTGGACAGGGCTCCTGTCTGGTCCAGCAATTGACATCAAATATATAACCATCCGCTACATTAGTATTGCATATAGTGTAGCGGATGATGGTATGTATGATGTAGGTTGTTGAACTGGATAGGCGCCCCAGTGCCACATTGCTATTACCTTACCGTATTATTTTGAATTTGAACACTTAAATGACTTATAATATATAACACATCATCGAGAAACTTCAGTGATATTGTGTTCCTTACGCCTAATCAGGGATGGGGTCAATTCCATTTTATCAATTCCAATTCCAATTCCACCTCAATTCATTTTATCAATTCCAATTCCAATTCCCTTTCCACATCAATTCATTTTATCAATTCCAATTCCAATACCACCCAGAAAGGTTCAATTCCAATTCCAATTCCATTTGATCAATTCTTAGTCCAATTCCAATTCCATACCAATATTTACTTGAGATCAACATTGTTATATTTTAACCATTTAATGCCCAAGATTGGCCAAGAAAAACTAGATTTATCATTAGCAAATGTCCATTTGCAGGATAAGAGAACACTATTTAAAAAAATTTAGTAATGCAATGACTGGCTCAGTTATGGAATCAGTCATTCCACTGGTAAATTTTCAAAAATAGCCTCAGCATACATATGATCCTTCCTCAAGACCAGTGCAAAATACATTTTGCTGGCTTCTCCGTTAATATTTAAAACAATTCGAATAAAAATTGTTGCTGTATAACATTCAGTCAAATTATTGTCCAAAAAGCCCACATTCAGCAGATCTTATTTTTAGTTTATTTGACTTAATTATAGCTTAATGCCAAGTTTTTTTTATGAATATGACTAAAGGTTAATGCCATGTCTAATTATTGTAGATGCGTGTAAACCTTGCTATTTAAATGTTTGCAATAAACAGCTTTAGAATACAATGTATATAGTACAGTACTGAGTGAGAGTACTGAACACATGGGTGTAGAGTCTGAATAACACCTGTAGACCAGGCGTCTGTGTTTTAAAAGCTGAGACATTTCACAGAGGGGGTTGTTCAATGATTCCTATGTTATGTAGGAGGGTATAATTACAGGGCAATTATCTTGTAATGTACTTCTGTCTTCACCCATTTCATTCCATGCAGATGATAGTTATTACTTTACTGAACACTGTTGCTAACATCTTTATGAATAATTTTAACACAATTTGGTTATCTTTGTTCTAGCTTATGTATTTGAAATCATGGTAACTAATTTGTATGATTTTAAAGATGACATGCTTTCATAGAGATGAAAACCTGTTTCTAGGGAATGCAGAATGAAGTAAGTTAAAGATCATTGGCTTTAGATTGAAGAAATGAGGTACAAAGCTCACATAGGATAAAAGGCTTAATTGGTCACTGGTCAGGGATAATTGAGGTAATTCAATAATGTATTAAAGTTCATAGCATTTATCAGATCTTTATTTTGTCAATTTAGAGAGCGAGAGATTATTTTTGAAAATTTGCCACTGGAATTACTGGCTCAGTTATCCAGCTAGCTACTCCGGTGGTAAATTTTCAGTGCTAACTTGCTCATCACTGAATTATCAGTATCTCAAATTCTAGTCGTCAAACCAAATATATAACTATGTTATTAAAATTAATTTTAATAGAAACTGTTGCAGTCTTAGAAGACAAAAGTATTTAATCAAATTAATTTAAAATATTCAATAAAGCATCTAATAATAGCTGGCATAATAGATATCATCAACCTGCCTATAGAATGAAATGTGGTAACTGGTATCATATAGATTATTTAGGATGAAGTGCATTAAGGGCATATAGAGAGCAGTGTATAATTTACAGTTCATGTACATTGTATTGCCAACACTGGTCAGTAAATTTATCACAATTACATGTACATCTTATTGCCAACACTGTTCAGTAAATCTATCACAAATTATGACTGGAATTGATTGGAATTGAATTGGAATTTTTCAATTCCGGTCAATTCAAATTATTAATTCCAAATCCAATTCCAATTCCGGTGTCTTCAAATTTATCAATTCCAATTCCAATTCCAATTCCGGAGTCCTCAGATTTATCAATTCCAATTCCGGAATTGAATTGGAATTGACTGATCAATTCCAATTCCAATCGAAATTGACCCCAACCCTGCGCCTAATTCATATTATCATTACTACAATTGTATTATAATAGATCTATACATTTATTATTATGGTGTGTGTATTATGTCAGGTTATATCTATTTGTTTATAGATCTTGTGCTAATAAACTGTTCTGATTTTGATTCTGATTCTGTAACATACTCTGACACTGATTATGATGAAAATAAACATGATTTTGAAAAATGGATAGCTGAACAATCATCAGCACACAGTTCAATGTCTGGGGACAGTGTTTTTAACACATGGTTTTGCAATATCTAACATTGCTTCGTGAGGGAAACTTTTCCCTGAATGTATAGACAGTCGGCCAAGTTATTCCATGATTCTTTGTAATGGATCGATATAACTACGCTCGATGGTTTCCTGCACATATATATATATATATATATATATATATATATATATATATATATATATATATATATATATATATATATATATATATATATATATATATTCACTATATCTTCCCATTGTAACATCCCCATACTTATCAACAGTTCCAGCAAAGACAATTTTTTGGCATAGGAATCACAGCATTTGATTTCATTAATAGCTCTGATTCAGAATCACGAGTAGAATGAAATGATCAAGGGTGGTGGTGGTGAGGTGTGTCTAACTGAGGATAACGCAGCTCTATGATGCTGAGTAGTGTCAGGGGCTGAGGTAGGACGAGTTGTGACAGAGGCTAAAAGCAGACAATCTGCACCATCACTAACGAGTGACCTGGTGTTCGGATTCGTTTGCTAATGATGACAATGCACCTTTGGGCACAATCAAAGAAAGGGGAACTCCATTCTTGGATCTACTTAGGATTAGACAATACAGATATGTAAAGGCTACAGGGGTTTATGCATTTGCTTCAAGGCAAGCCTTCGAAGTACAGCTCTGTGTTATTGTACTCAGAATTGCGATCAGCGGGAGTACATAGTGTCATAGAAGTGTTTAGATGTGTCAAAAGTAAGCATACAGAGAGTTGAGTTCAAACATGTTCAAAATACTGCCTGGACCAGTTGTAGCAACGCCAATGTAAATTTTACATTTATTACATCAATAACACATGCGTTTCATGTTAATCAAAGTGTTCATTTATAGACCAAACAATCCAAGCGTCGGCTATCATTGCTATGTTAAAATAGCAACAACAGGAACGACGATCACAACAGCGGCGACGGTGACTATGACCTTCAGACAATAAATTAAAATAAAATACAGTAACAATATCTTCATAATTTTGTCTAATTTAAATAATAACATTTTAAAACTTAAAAAATTATATTAAATTTAAATCAAACAATAATATTAATTTAGAGCTGGCTCAGTGACCATTCAATCATGTAGAGAGGCATGCGTATTTAAATGGGACAATATTAAAATTTATATTAATTAATTGACATCACTTTGGTATTATACAGCAGAACATTTAAACGTAGCCTCTTATCCCACCTGTCTTTGTCTAGCCGTTGTTAATCGACCAATTAGAAGTGAGAAAGCGTTCTGCGAGAAATGACATCATGTCTGGGATGAAATTTACACCCATCAATCACGCATTGCCCGAATTTAATAGTCGGATTTAATCCGCATCAAAGAGTTCACCAAAATAAATGAGTTTTAACTATGCCACGCCCATCTCTAGCCAAGCTCCACCTACACATCGCTCGTGTTGGGATCCATGATCTCCCTGACTATAAATTTCCAGAAAACTATGCATAAGCTGTTGAATATTTATGTCAGCAACAGCGCCCAGTCAAATTAGTTTCAACATATTCAACAGAATGTGTATTAAATGGTAAAGACTTACAATTCATACAGCGTGTCGGACTCTTAGTGTAAAGACGGACTAAATCGAGCCATTCATGTCAAAATTAATAAGTAATTATGACGTCATCCTACACTATTATGACGTCATATGACGCCAGGTGATGGATGGATAAATTGGAAAGGTGCATTATGTTTGCACGTGCTACTTAATAGCAACTGTATTCCTCTGCATATGCTCAGACGAATGTTCAGATGGACGGGTGCTCGGATGGATGTTCAGAAGGACGTGTGCTCGGACAGATGGTCTATATGGACGGGTGGTCGGAAGGATGGGCAGATGGACGGACATCACGACATAAAAGTTATTTTGATCGCAAAGTACCATTAATTTTGTTACCACTTTGTCACCATGTATATTCTGTCTGTGATATTAGGCCTCTGAGATAAATGGTCGAAAGTATTTTTAAAACTCGACGAGAATAAATAAATGTGTTATTGACACTATGAGTGATGTTTCTTTGACAAAAACACATCAATCAGGAGTTGATACATTTTAAAATGACACACATACTGCTGAAGACATCACACGTGTTTTCATTTCTAACATGTGTGGTTGTTTAAGAAAGTGCTTGGCAGATCACATCACTTACACAACCATCACATTGTGCCTCAAAGACAACACAGTTTCTATGGGGATTAACCTTTACGGCCATATTGCATTCTATCTAAGGTGATCAATTAGGATAAGTTTAATTCCATGATGAAACTATTTCAGTTAATACAGAACTAACTGCATTCGATATGGTATATATTTATCCAACACTATTAAGTACCATTTGTAAACATTTTTTTTATTGATTTACTGTCATTTCTAGCAACACATCCTTGACGCTTATACGTTTACTACGAGTGCTATACATATTTTACGTGAAGGGACGATCTAGAATAATTAACATTGCTAATTGTTCGCAAGGTGAAAGGTAGGGTAGATTTGTTTGCTGGATCCGTGAGCAAAATACATGTGTTTAGGCCTATCTAATCAATAGTATAAAGTCTAGATACTAGGGATCAACGGTTCACAAACAACCAAGATCCTACATAGAAACACATCACAACCATCAACAAGAACACGCAGCTTATGACCGTGAATGCTTTCCAGTTTTAGCTAGGCCCAGTCCATCCCTAGTTAAACTCCACCCACGCTTCACCCGTCTTGGGATTGATCGATCCTTGAACGCCATGATCATCAATTTCCAGAAAATTATACACGTAACCTGTTGAATATTTTGAAGCTAATTTGACTGGGTGCTGCTGCTAATAGCGCCCAATCAAATAAGTTTTCAAAATATCCAACAACATGTTTATTAAATAGTAAAGACATACAATTCGTACAACAATGCATAGCCCGTCATCAATTAAATGTTCATGGCGAACTTACCTGCGTCATTCATGACGTCATTGATTATGACGGCAGCCTACACGTGACATAGTTAATTATGACGTCATAGGATTGATGGATACACTCCAAAGAACCGCTATGATGAAATATCAACCATGTTTCTCGGCATTGTAATCGTGCCATTTATTAGTTCCTGCTTTCACAGCTGCATCGAGCAAGTTATAAATTTACTGTTCAATAGTATATTTAGTAGCGGGTGTTTTCCTAAAAAATGGTCGGAAGGCATTTTAGTCCCTCTGCACAAAAAGGGAAATACCATGGATGTTAAGAATTACAGAGGGATAACGCTGTTAAGTACACTAGGTAAATTATTTACACAAATTCTGAACAATAGGTTAAATACATGGGCGGAATTAAACGGTAAATACGTAGAAGCGCAGGCAGGTTTTAGGACCGGTATGGGTACCGTAGATAATATATATGTCCTAAATGGTGTAATTTGTTAAATAAAGGGAGGAAGTTGTACCGTGTCTTTGTCGATTATACAAAGGCGTTTGACTACGTGGTGCATGACTGTTTATGGTATAAATTGTTAAAAATAGGTGTTAAGGGAAACATGATAAATATTATTATGTCAATGTACAATGACGTAAAAACTCGAGTTAGAGTAAATTCTACCTTATCGCAATATTTTACATGTCGAACCGGAGTAAGACAAGGGGAAAGTTTGTCGCCGTTCCTTTTTGCCATGTATGTAAACGATCTTGAAGATGAGCTGTATAGAAAGGGAGGGAACGGGGTGGATATATATATATATATATATGTTAAAATTATTTCTAACACTATATGCCGACGATATAATATTAATGGCAGAAAGTAGGCGCAGTTTACAGAGAGAGTTAGATATTCTAGCAGATTATTGTAAGCGATGGTGTTTAACCGTGAATATTGACACAACAAAGGTCATGGTTTTCAGGCGCGGGGGTAGACTCGGAGATGGGGATAAGTGGTACCTTGACGGGTCTGAATTAGAAATAGTGAAACATTTTAAATACTTAGGAATTTTATTTAGTACCACAGGTTCTTTTACGGAGGCTCAGAGAACTTTAGAGGAGCAAGGGAAAAAGGCTGTATTTTCATTACAACAATCATGTAGCAAGTTTGTAGTGTTAAAGCCAGATCATTACTGTAAACAGTTTGACAAACTGGTGACACCAAATTTATCTTATGGTAGTGAGGTATGGGGGTTCCACCGAGGTTACGAAGTCGAAAAGTGTCATCTTAGGATTCGTAAACAGATTTTAAAAGTAAAGCAAAGTACCCCAAATTGTATTATATATGGGGAGTTGGGGAGGGTGCCTCTGTACCTGATGAGAGAAGTAAGAAATTTAAAATATTGGTTCAAGATCCTGGAATCTGACGATCACAAATTAGTAAAATGTCTGTATAAAGCAATGTATAATGACTGGTTTAATAATAATTACTGTAATAATTGGGTCAGAAAACCTCGAGATTTTTTATGTACTTGCGGATTTAATTAAGTATGGGAAACGCAAGGCGAGGATCTCGATAGGGGGCATTTTATTATTCTGTACAAGCAAAGGGCTATGGAAAATTTCACCCAAGAATGGAAGGGGCAATTAGAAAATAGAAGTAAATGTAGGTTATATAAACATATTTCGCTGGATTTATCATATAAACATTATTTAGACAAAGTTAGAATTGCCAAACACAGACAGGCGTTGTGCCAGCTTCGAACGGGTTCGCATAAGTTACATGTAGAAACGTGTCGATGGCATAAGCCTTTAGCAACACCGTTGATTGAGAGAATATGCTCCTCATGCGACGATCTGGAAGACGAGTACCATTTTATTTTAGTTTGCCCACTATATCAAGAATACCGAAAGAAAAGTATAAAACCCTACTATTGGAAACACCCAAGTGTTTATAAATTGAAATTATTAATTTCCACAAATGATCAGTTCTGAAGGGACTCGCGGCATTTACTAACAACGCATTTTTGAAGCGGGCTGAACTCGTAGAATGAGTGCTTCCTCAGCAAGACACCGTAGTCTCCCTAAATTATATACATAATGGTGCTCGGTAATAGGTTGATTGCGCAATTTTGGTGAAAATCTTACATTTTAGGAAGCAGTCATCGGAAACTGTCAAAACACATTTGCACATTTATCAAACTTTGCTACAAGAAGTATGTGGTCGTAAGCTCTCAAATAGGTTCACAATCAACGTTGTTCGGTAAATATCTTGCTATGCTGAATCTGAGGGTCCTATGTCCCGGGTGAGCGTTAGGCCATTTGTTTTATCCTAGATATGATATGATATGACATTTTTTAGCATTTTTGCCGGTTTAGGCAAATCATCTTAAATTACGCGAGACAATCAATACAACTTACAGTAATTAAAGGTGCATGCTCGCGCCAGAATGCTTGAGAATGGAATTGTTGAGATTATGTGCTTTTGGGGGCTTGGATTGTGTGCCTCGATGTAGTGGGGCGGGGTGAGTCATGGCGCATGATGATTTGATTCCATATAAATAAATTTCGTAAGGTTAGTTATGAATTTGGATGGGAGACTCGTGCCTCTAATTCAATTTGGCAGCTTAAAGAAATTATATTAATTAATATGCGTGGTCAAGTCATCACGTGCTGGCATTTATTTCGTTTCATTGCATCTGGGTGTGCAGTTTAGGCCTCTAGGAGCATGTCGTTTTAGCAGTTTTATTTTCGTGCATTCAGCTGTGGATATGCACCTTTAAGATCTACACACACACACACACACACACACACACACACACACACACACACACACACACACACACACACACACACACACACACACACACACACACACACACACACACACACACACACACACATATATATATATATATAGTCCAGTCAATCTAGGCCAAAAATATTTTAACCCGGAACAAATTGCATCAGAATTTTTTTATCTCGCCCAGTGTATAGGGGTACAACATAGTGTACAACATATCAAAAGTCCTCCAAAATTCCAATAGGGGAAAGGGTAAAATTTGCATAATTATTACCAGATTTGGGCCATTTCACCTGAAAAATCCATTTTTCTTTATTTCTTTAAAACCGGTATGTAATATATGTATGACTGGGTATTTTTGGACTTTTTTTAGTAATAAATGAATACGATTGACATATTCTCCACAAATTAAATGTATTGTGTTATGCCACTTGCATGAATTTACCTAATACCATCATTGATATTGATACAATACATATTATATTTTTTATTATGTCACGGTATTGTGTGTTTCTAAGCTAAGCTAAGATGAAATAGTATGGCATAGGTACCTGGTTTCTACTAATTTCATCTTGCATCAATTATCCAAGTCATCTTCCTCAATGAGCGTTATTGAATTCGAGCAACTGAGACCCTTACAGTCTTCGCAGGCGGATGTGCAGCTGAGCCCATGTTTTCTACAGGTGCATCTCTTTGATTCACAGCCAGTTTTGCAGCTGCATCTAAATGAATACGGTAAATCGTCACGTGCTGCCAGCATGTCAGTCTTAACAGGCAGCATTTGGTGGCTGAGAACTTTCCAGCCCCATTCTGTTGGATCCATATCTCCAGCATCTCCTCTCCAAACTTGAATTTGGTAGTACACGCGAAGACTGTGAAACTTTGCGGATGCGGGTGCTGGTGGTAAATCTCGTGCTTCAACATACTTGGAACTTTTTGCAACCTTCTCCCTGAATCGTTTGTACCGCAAAGCAACTAGACTATCCATTGAAGTGCCATTGTATAGAATAAGCATTGCCTTCTCACCTGCTTTTATCACGTCATCTGTATTCGCATTACTCATTGTAAACACTTCAGCAATTTGAGAGAGTTCTTTGCAGCACTGGATTTTGCTAAGGGATGCAGATTTTCCAATTCCATAAAGCCTGGATGTTGAGTCACAGCCAAGGATAGCATGGATAAATAACAGCTGTGGGCACAAACAGAACCCGAGTTTTTCCTTTGCCATTTTGATATTCCACAGTCGGGGTTTCTTTGCATTTTGCTTTGGCTCTGGTCTGAAAAATAGCTGACAGCCATTCATATCAGTATGGTATAGAAGCAACACCAGTAGGTCGGTATCGTCTCCAACAAGAGCAGTATTTGTTGACTTTGAAGCCAAGATAGCCGTTTGCGTAATTAAGACATCAGCATCACCGCTTGCCTTTATCGTTAAGCATCCAGCCTGTTCGAGAGATGAACTTAAGATTGATATGAACCGATGTTTGTTCTGCTTGTTAGTAAGAAAATCAGGCTTACTCAGAGTTGCAACTGTTTGCGGAGTCAGTACAACAGTTGCGCCTGATCCACGAGTTCGCCTCTTATGTGTTACATCTTTTATGTCTGGACCTTGGTCATAACCATCAAAAACTACTGTAGCCTTTCCATATTTGCTTATGCAATATTTTACATATCTTTGACAAACATTTGCAAATGTCTCTCCACGCTGCCATGGAACACGGTGTAATAGAGCTCCTCCATCAAGCACATAGTGGACAGAATCTGGAAGGAGTGCATCTTCATTTTGAATTAATTTCCACAATGCATCAGCAAGTGCCGGCTTATTTGCTTCCCATGGAAGAGATGAATTATCAAAGAGTGCGGGCGGATGAGTGCACAACTCATACTCAAAATAAGATGCTGGATTCCCTTTTGATCCATTTGTAGCAATTAAACTGAGTCTTTGAAATAGGAGTTGTGGATCAATTTGTACACATTCATCATCAATCTTGAGAGATGTTTTGGATGCTAAGGTAATAGCTTGTCTCTTTCTCTGGAACGAAATGCTTGATACACATTGGCCACACATCGAATTAATAATTGATTCTCCAATATCTTTAGCATCGTCAACATTGACTGATTCATGTGCAGACAATCCACTAACAAGTCCTCTAAGAGAAGGGTCTGGTCCAAATGGATTCAGTTCACTAAGGATTTTGAGAATTTTGTAAGTATCATCCATATCAAGCTTTATTCGAGATTGTGTGGAATCTTTGTGTTGTTCACTTGAATCACAGTTTACCCCAGAGAGCTCTTGCATTGCATTACACACATCTGCACATGCGGGCATAGACAACAACCAAACAAGACGCTGAAGTTCTGTCATTCCACGACCTCGTGTTAGACCACCACTTGACTTTACACTTCTCGTTTGGCTTACCATTCACAGTGCTAATAAATATTTCATCGCCATAATTATCTTTTATTTTATCCTGCATGTATTTTGTACTGTATGCGTTATTCTCTTTATCATCGAGGTACTCTTGCATTTTATTAACGAGGTCGTGCAGGGTCAGCTGCTCATCATCATTATTTTCAAGAAATGCCATTGTCGCACTAAATGCTCTTACTCTGTCCAAGTCTTCTGGCCTTCCATGTTTTTGGGATGAGCAAGATGAGTGCAGCTGAGGGATATTTGTCATGGTTCGAAAATTTACGCTGCAGCTTTGATGGTATACTGCATTGACAACGCATAAATCCGGCGTGAAGGCAAGCCGCCGAGCTACAAGTTTGCCCCATTCGTCTTTTCTCTGCTCACAGGCCTCGGCGATACTACATTGAAAGTCATGAGTACTTACTGGATAAATATCATAGCCACGTTTCTTTCCATCTTGAATTTTTGCAGGGTATCCGCATAGCAAACAAATTGAATGTTGGACTTTCTGAACGGAGTGTTCGCATGGGTGGCGGAGATTGTTCAATTTTATCTGCGTCACCGGCAATCCGCTTGGGATCAATGAACTCCCGTCGACATTTTACATGAACCCTCTGTCCTACTTCAGCTATGACATCGCTTTCACGGGCTCTGCTAGCATTGTTAATACCGTCACAGCCTTTAACTCGAAGCTTAACAGTTTGTGAGCCATTTTCTAGGCTCTGGTTACAAATAACGCATGTATCTAAATCCATGTCCATATTCTGATTGAATTGTATAGAAATTTATTCAAATTGTGAGATAAAAGTGAAAATTAAAATGCAATTTATTTTAGATAAAATTTTAAAAGCGAAAAACAAAATTAAACTTACTTTAAATATAATTTTTTTTAATTACCACGGCCTTGTGCATACAACCATATTTAATCTGTGGTTTGGAGAATTTGTACAAGTGGTTCAAGGCAATATTGCCAATTGCTTACTGTCTTCCGTGACCATGAAATTCAGAGCTTAGACAACATTTCTACTTCGTTTATTTGCGGAATGAAGCAGGTAAGGGAAGTTTCATTATTCGGATAATGGCGGTAGCTAAATATGCGAATTTACCCACTTTCCCATCGAGGGGTGTTGCAATTTGTTCTAGGTTAATTTGTAGTTTTACTGGACTATTACGTGAGCAGACATTATGGAGGTATAGCAATGACAGTAAACATATTGTATGTGTGTCGTGGCGGTGTGGAAATGCCAGTAAACATATTGCATACGTGTTGTGGAGGTGTCGCAATGGCAGTAAACATATGGTATGTGTGTCGTGGAGGTGTGGTAATGACAGTAAACATATTGTCTATGTGTCGTGGAGGTGTAGTAATGACAATAAGCATAATGTGTGTCTGTCGTGGATGTGTAGCAATGGCAGTAAGCATATTGCATGTGTGTCGTGGAGGTGTAGTAATGACAATAAACATATTGTATGTGTGTCGTGGAGGTGTAGTAATGACAATTAAACATAAAGTATATGTGTCGTGGAGGTGTAGCAATGGCAGTAAACATAGTGTATGTATCAGAAGTGATGGTGCCTTTATAGGTCAAAATTATCTATGATGAACCTACATGTCAAAAGAAGGTCATAACCTAATTTCAAATGTATGCTATCTTCTTCTTCTTCTTTTCGTTCGCTGATCATACCGCCAGTCCTGTAAGTGACTATCGACATGATCATAAGCGTTAAGTGCGTGGATCCATGGTTTATTAGAGTGCGCCGTGCGGCCTGGAACCTCCGTCTTCAGCACTCGAGGTTTCTGTCAGGGTTACCTCACCCTTACCTCCTTTAGTCGCCTCTTACGACACGCAGAGGATACGGAAGGTATATTCTAAGCCCCACCTACAGGGCAAAAATGTATGCTATGATAGCAAGTCTAGGGGTTTCAATGGCACGCAGCACCTCCAAAGAGTGATCATACAAAGTAATAGGTGATTGGGTGTGACTTATATGACCTCAAAACTTGAGTAATAATAAGTACCAAGTTTGATGACGATCGGGTCAGTAGTTCTAATATTATAGTGGAAGACCAATCTACCTATGTAAATTGGCTCAGAAAGATGATGATGATGGATCAACAATCAGTTATAGGATGACCTTATAGTATTGAGTACCTCAATGAATAATTCTGGGTGAATAAATCTGCATAAAAGCTTGGAATGATTAATCCCAGTATTTGGCCAGGAGGGAAATTATGAGAACAGTAATTTAGACGACATGGCTATGATATTCAGTGAAACTGATGTTTCGATGACGAACTTTAGATATGACCCATTAGCACATAGTCACTGGATCTAAAGCAAACTTGATCTCTGATATCAACATATCACAGAAGTCAACGTTAGTTCAAATACAGATATATATATATATATATATATATATATATATATATATATATATATATATATATATATATATGGCTTAACAAAGATGGGATCGGTGCTCTAAACCAATTTAACCAGATACCATAGCGTCGGTTGATCATTTACAAATATCTGAAGACTGCTGTTGTAAAGAGATGATCAGATTAACCCATTGGTTAGATTGAACAGGGTTCGAAAGGCGGATATGATAATCTTGAAAATTTGTTTAATAGAAATACATTTTGAATATGGAAATGTATTTAAAAAAATTTTATTTCAGACGTAATATGTAAATAATATGTAAAGACAAGACAACAATTGAACAATGATGATGATAAAATAAATAAAATAAAATAGACGAATAAATAGCTGAAAGATTTCGGACTTAGTTAAAGTATAATATATCGATATCACCTATAGTCCAGTAAGAAATGACAATGGAACCAGACATTTTAAGTAACAACCAGATTTTTGCCCAGAACTCTTCCATTGTATCTAAATTAAGACCACAAAAAATTCCCCATGAATCCCAATTGGGGAAAATGCTTTTTTTTAGCACAAATTCAAAATGGCCACCAAAATGGCTGAAAATTATATATTTCTAGATAGTTCAGTTACTATATAAGCTAGAGTGGCGATTAAAACCTCTAAAGTTAATGTTTTGGGGTCAAGGAATTGAATTCTGATATTATTTCTACAGAATAACACATGCTAATTATGGTAATTTATTCAAAATGGCGGAAAAACGTCAAAATGGCCGCCAAAATGGCCGAAAATTATACATTTCTGGATAGTTCATTTACCATATAAGCTGGAGTGGCGATTGAAGCCTCTAAAGTTAATGTTTTGGGGTCATGGAATTGAATTCTGATATTATTTTTACAGAATAACACATGCTTATTATGGTAATTTATTCAAAATGGCGGGAAAACATCAAAATGGCCGTCAAAATGGCTGAAAATTGGACATTTCTAGATAGTTCAGTTACCATATAAGCTAGCGTGGCGATTGAAGCCTCTAAAGTTAATGTTTTGGGGTCAAGGAATTGACTTCTGATATTATTTTTACAGAATAACACATGCTTATTATGGTAATTTATTCATCATAATTCACCTGTCAGGATGGCAGATATAACTAAAATTATGCATGGTGCATAGAGTCAGCATATTACGGCTGACTCCACCAAGTAATATTCTGCTAAAGTTCAATGTGAGAATTTATACATTGCCCCTCGCATTTGCAGTGTATGCTGCATGGAATTCCTCTCTTGGCACAAGTACAAGATACACAACGCTCGCTCTTCCAGGAGCATCTATTCTCTGCCAATATATCTGCTGGTGCTGCTGCTTTATCAGTGATTACCGGCACTATGGCATCACCTTCGATCTTGTATCAGAACTCTTCCTTTTGGAGAATCGTTTGAAGATGACGCCATGTGCTTACTTGGTGATGTACACGTAGCGAGTGATAGTACATAGCTCTGCTGGTAGGTGGCATTCTCTCAAAAGGTACATATTTGGATGATACCACATTTAAATAGCACAGTTCATCGAGTCCTCCAGCATTGGCTCCCCCCTATGTACAAATTCTTTGCAAAATTTTCTCCTACCTTTAGAAGCACTTCTTTAGGTGTTTCTGTGTCACCAAAGACCAGCGCATCTGCGCGTAACTGCTGTGATGACTGGAGCAATTTCATGAGCTTCAGTTTCCCCACGCTATACATTCCAGATGTTGTATCACAGCCTGACATAGCATGAGCAAATGGCAAACACATATACACCTCTCTCCCTAACACCTCCTTTGCAACTTTAATGGCAATGGTATGTTGTCTGGTCTGCATATAAACATGTTTCCCATAATTTGTGTGGAGGATCAACATTATCAGAGTGTCTGTATCATCAGCAACAACAACAACAACAACAACAACAACAACAACAACAACAACAACAACAAAATTTTCATATGCTTTTGCCAATTCCATTGCCTTCTTAACTATGCAGACATCAGCATCACCCTCTTCACCAGCGTGCTCTACATGGACGCCTGCCTTCTGAAGGTGCTGAGATAATAATTTGATCAAACCCTGCTTGTTCTTTTTGTTTCCAAGAAATGCCTTCTTGTCTCCAGGTATTGGTGTTTTCATCTCCACAACAACATCTGGGAACATTTTCTCCTTTCGCCGTCGCTTTTGTTCCTGATCTTTTGTTGTTGCCACTTCATAGCTGTCAAACTCCACCCAAAGAGGAAGACCATATGAAGAATGTGAGACAGCAGAGGACACATATGCATCACAAACATCCTCCATAGTGCCAGTCTTGGCCCAAACCAGTTTGTGCAAAAGAGCACATCCATCAAGCACTTTAGCTGCCGGTCCAACTGTCTCTGATGTAATTTCTGTATCCATCTCAAGTATACATTTAGCCATATCCGCCTTATTTGCTTTCCTCATACTCCCGTTATCATTGAACAGTGCAGGCGATACAGTTGCAAGTTCATGTGAAAACACACTTTTGTCAGGAGGGCAACCATTGGCATATGACATGGACACAAATCGATGGTACAGCTCCTGTGATGACATTCGGACTTCATCACCAGATATTTTTAGGGGCTTTCGCATGGCAGCAAATGTTGTAGCTTGTTCTACCCTCTTAAACTTTACATCGACAAATTTCTTCTCATTCAGTTTTTCTTGGATTGTGGTCCCAATTTGTAGGGCATTATCTACATTGACGCGCTCATCAGCTACTACTCCAGTTGCAATGTTTCTGAGCTCACTATCTTGGCCAGATCTGAATGGGTTGTTCCTTAAAAGGAATTGCTTGAAGGTTTCCATGTCTTCCGAATCCTTTCTAAGGCTTCCTGGATGCATCTCTTTATGTTGTTCTGACTAGGACCCAGTAAACTTACTGGTAATGCAACGTAGGGCATCAGTGTACATAGCAACAACATGTGCAGTGAGTAATCAAATGTTTCTTGCAGTGTCTTTGTGGGTAATATTGATGAGTCCACCTACAGTTTTCCCTGATCTCATCAGTGATTGTTCTATGGTCATATCTGACCAGGTTCCACTCCAGAATCGGGTTTTCTTCCTTCTTATCGCGAATTATCCATTTTGTATTGGTTCTTCCACACATTCACATAAATTCTGACAATCTTGAAGATACCGGCAACCTTTTGCATATTTGTTGTGACCTACAGCTGCTAGAAAGGTAACATTCTCTCTATAGCTAAAAGATGTAACTTCCAGCAACCAGTTCTTTCAGCTCTAATGAAAAGCATTGTAATTTCAACCATGCAAATAAACATTAGCCATAGCTTTGCCGTTCGGTTGGATTCGTGAGATTCTTTTTTCTAATCACTTCTTCATGCAGCTGAATCAGATCTTTATTTGCAGTTATTTCATCCAAGCAGATTTCACAAGCTAATACGGAGCTGTAGAATGTTTTCAAACGTGACCAAATGTTATCACTTTCCACAGGTTCCTCATTAACAGTATATTGATCTTCACAACCACTACCTGGCATAGGAGTTGTTTGGAAATTGCTTTCACTATTCTGATTTCTATCTGATATATTAACCTGATGATGATCATCATCATTGTCAATCATGTCCATACAAGCTGATACTTCATTATCAGTGTCCACACGGCAGTCTACATCTACATTCTGAACACCACTGCTCGATTGTTCTGCTAGTTCTTCTGACAAGTCAGTGTCCACAGCATCGCTAACTTCAGGCTCAAACAATAATAGATGATGTGCTGCATTTGTTAAAAGGCATGCTCTTAGCGTCTTAGTATAAGATTTGCCCTCCATCATTTTAGGTAAGGAGTTTTTGGCATACACTGTACCCCACAACCCTTCAATACCACTGTCCTCCATTAGTTTACACCCTGAACCAAGGAAAGACATAAGTAAATGGAATCCTCCCAGCCGCAAGAACATGTTCTTAAATTCATTCTGATTGTCTTGCTTGATTTTGCAAGCACTCAAATACAATGGTTTGTCAAAGGTAAGTTTTGCACAGCACATTCCGACTTTCATGGCCTGATGTTTTACATATACCATAGTACTATAAACAGCTTCATCTGTTGAAGGGTTCAAAGGTACCATAGGGTTGAACACCACATTTGTGCAGCAGTACTCTCCTTTACTTATGTCGGACATGAACCCCTGCCAGGTTAGTGGACTCAGTGAAAGCCTACTCGATAACAGCCACAGGGTATCCATTATTTGACATTTACGTGTGAAAATGTCTGTAGTGCTAAGAGTTCCTATCTTAACATCAGACACGCATGATTTCAAAGGACGCTTGTAGCATTTGATGATTGAACTGAAGTTCCCATCTTGCATTATATCTGCTGAAGAAGGATTCTGTCTAACAACTGGTTCTGGTGTACGCTCACATGAATTCTCAGTTTGACATGCAATTATACCCATTACATGTGTGGTATCATGCCCTGATTTGGTATCTCCATTATAGTTACCCACTGACAGAAACCGCCCCCTTTACTGACTTCAACTAGACTGGATATTAATGAATCCACTCGCTTTCCAACAGCTGCACTCTTTTCAAACTGCAGAATCTGAGTATACAATATACATAGACCTAAGGATGACAGAACATCAATGAGCACCCTTGATCGTGTTGTCTGCTTGATAAAGAGGCCAACTGATAACATAAGAGGTGATATGTATGAGTGTTGGCCTGTTGCCTGCATGAGGATGTGGCACAATGAAGTTATCAGAAGTTGCTTCTTCATGTTGGCTGATTCATTTCTTGATTCTGAGAAAAGATTAGCAACAAGGGTGTGGAGTGAGTCTGGAATGGACTTTTCTAATTCACTCAATTCAAATTCTGATGGACTTGGATAAGTGTCATTATCATGTTCTATATTGCAGGCCCTGTAGGTGGGGCTTAGAATACACCTTCCGTATCCTCTGCGTGTTGTAAGAGGCGACTAAAGGAGGTAAGGGTGAGGTAACCCTGACAGAAATCTCGAGTGCTGAAGACAGAGGTTCCAGGCCGCACGGCGCACTCTAATAAACCATGGATCCATGCACTTAACGCTTATGATCATGTCGATAGTCACTTACAGGACTGGTGGTATGATCAGCGAACGAAAAGAAGAAGAAGAAGAAGAAGAAGAAGATGTTCTATATTCAATATATCCTCTCTAATTTTTGCACCTATCAGTTTTGTCTATTTTAGGGTTTCTTCACTGTCTCCTAGGTTGTCTGCATCAATATATGACTGATGTAAAATGTTATCTGCAGCAGCTCTGAATGTAAGTATGTTGATTTTCCCTTCATTTTGTGCAACGCATACGCATTCACCAAACTGCTTCACAAGGTGACGTTCCAGATGCTTCTCTGTGCATGGCGGAACACCTTCTGGCAAGTATGTTGCGAGCTGATCTCTCAGATCCTGAAGGGAGAATTGATCCTGCATTTGCTCTGTTTGTTGTAACCAGTAACACAACTTGTTGAAAGCACAATCATTAATTGTGTCAAGGTTTCTAGAATTGCCACATGTTATGTCAACACAATTCTCGCACTGGAACACATTTTCCTAGCATAAATAATGTCATACAAGTTCGGTGATAATGAGCCTCTACTGCACGGAGATCTCCCACAAAATGTATTCGTGCTTTTACATTTTCTGCTAGATTGTCGTGGCTATTGTCACATTTTTTCATTAGTGACTCTTGGATGAGACTTCTTTTTTCTTTGCTTGATACAATCTCCACACTAGATATCTGAGATGCTCGGTCTGGATGACGCTTGACATCATCAAAGTCAAGTTCCTTTGTACATATCAAGCAATGTGTTGGATAATCAAAAGGCTTGCTTTTCGTTTTCAAACGTAGTGTAACACCAGAACAATCTGGATCACTGGAAGTTCTCTTTGGTTGTTTTCCGTTTGAATAATTTTTATAGCAATTTTCATGAACATAGTTCTTCTCAGTGGAAGATGTTTTCAAATGTATGTCATCACCTCGTTTCAATGAAACTTCATTTAGGGTGTGTGTCCCTTTAGCACCAAGTTCTCTGCCATTGACATGTATCTGTACATCTACATCGCAAATGATACAGGACGTGTTCAGCCTGGCCATCGCTGTTTAGCCTGCACAAGCTTCACATTCAAATTAGCAAGCCAAAACGGGTGAATAGAAAATAACACACAGGCTATAAGATCAACAATGCGAGAATGAAAAGAAATCAAAGGTCATACAGTGTAAATCGTGAAATTGGAGAGTGTACGAGCATGAAAAAAGAACAAGTGGAATCTGTGCTTGATCTGAGCAAAATTCGAGTTTTACTTCGTCTCGCAACGAGACAGCACGGACAATAATACCGAAATATATCAAACATGCAATATAAACACGAGGGAAAGGAAAGGGATATTAAATCAGGCACAACCTGGGGTTCATATGGCATATATTCAACTTTTACTATGTCTAACAAGCAGACGACAAACAAATTCAACCGTATAAAATATGTGATTTATATAATTTACTTAAATTGCCGATTTCTAAAATTACCCCGGAACCTATATTTCTCAAACGATATGTATTAAACAATATGCTAAAAAGGGTGCAGAAAGTTATCCACTGTGACCTTGGCATTTGACAGTTTGACTCCAAATTTTGGAGACATGAATATAACTATGTGGACAACAATCAAGCAATGATTCATCGAGGTATTCCCCGTGAGACGTGAGTAAGCAAATTTTGAAAAATGCTGCCGAAAATGCCTTAAAATTTTTGGAACATATGTTCGGAACCTAACTGCTAACGTCTCACCCAAATTTGGTTAAGATACTACCAGTAGAACCAGAGTTATTAAAAGAATAGCTTATGAACCAACAAAAATCTGTTTTTAGAGGTCACCTATTTGACCTTGAAATAACCTACTTTCCCCATGTGGGAATCGTGGGGAATTTTTTCTTCAGGCACTATGGTATATATAGGCAACTTTGAAACATAAATTTGCTTGTTACTTAAAATGTCCGGGTTCGACCAAAATCATGTCAATTCTTACTGGACTACTATCATTAATATTAATAGAAATAATTTGTAAACGGGACTTGATTTGGTGATTGATTAAATCAGAATGATCTAATTATTCAAGAACAATGAAGATTACTCTAACCCAATCACTCCCAAATCTGAGCAAAAAAAATCAGCTGACAATTTAAAGGACAATGTGTTGAACTGGCTATTCAAATCATCCCTGCAAAACGAAGGGTTAATAATCTAAAAACCCAGGTCCAACAAATTGCTTAAGGATAGCTTAATGATTCAGCTATTAAAGAACCAATAATTGTCAGCTGGATTCTTAATATAATTGAATTTCTTGTTCAGAGAACTAAAATTTATAAAGGAGATAAATACCTAATTTTAATTTTAATTTATCTTTTTATTTAAATTGCCCAAACCCCATGAGGGACGTGTGTATTATATCGTGTGTATATACCGAATTATCTGGCTAGTGATATATATATATATATATATATATATATATATATATATATATATATATATATATATATATATATATATATATATATATATATATATATGAATGTTAATAGGTACCTTTAAATCGACGGAATATTGTTTCACTGATGAAATGTTTGAAGATTCATCTGACGAAGAAAACGATTTGAAGGTCAGGATACATGGAGTTTGAGAACAGGAATGTCACTGGTCGACAGGTAAGAAGCTCACGAAAATGCACGGTCCTGATGATGAGAAATGGTATGATGGAAACGTGCAGATACGACGAATTCCACCAGAGTAGTCATATCCGGAAATTCTAATGAAAACGCGATGAGCGGATACGATTTGGGTCGCATGAAGAATGATGTTATCGATAGAATGATAGACTCGATAGAGCGACTTGTCAGGAATTGTAAAAGTGCATATGGCCCCAAACTGGTACGCCAAAGTCTTTGCACTTAAGAGGAGAAATAGATAAACTCTGCAGATGCTGATTTGGTCATCTGACAATGAATGACCCTGCTACTGGTTAGAGTTCTTCGTTGAATATCTTAAATTGGCCAGTAAAGATGGCCAGAAGAATGTCTGGTTCAAGCGCCTACATGTCTAACGACCGGCCAGAAGGTGAAATTCTATGTCCACCACAGGTCCAAGGACCGGCCATACCATAATGAAGGAGGATTAGTTCACAAAGAACATGCCTGATATGCCAGTTATAATAAGACTGGTAACTTCATCCGGAATCAGTCAATTAAATAATTGCAAGACGAAAACACACGTCTGACTAATATGAATCCGGTGGCCTACACTTTAGACATTATTACCACCGGACATAGATACTGACGACTAATACATTTTAATAATAAAATAATAAAGAAAATTTTTCGTTAGGAGTCGATCACATGTTGAATAAAGATCTACCGAATCGCGTGTAGGTGCTGTAGGCTTTGCGTTATTTTCGAGACTGACGAGCATGCTCACTCGCTCATCAAACGATACATACTATCACATGACATATTAATACACATTTTGTATGCATGATGTATTAGTAGAATGTGTAAAAGTATTTTTATGAGGTGCCCAACCCAGAGGTCATAGCAAGAGATATTTTAGAATATAATTGGCTATAAACTATAATTTTATACAACCATATTTTAATTCATAAAATAATATCATATCTAGGCTATCAATAGACACCTCATAATTCAGGATGAAAGGTGTCAATGTAAATCTCCTGATCATGTGAGAATTCAAACCTATTTCTGAAATATACAACAGCAGATCTTGTAAAGTGATAGACCGACATAATCGGTCATTGAGTCTAATATGGGCATACACTGTAACTGAGGAATTCTACAGATTTGAACTCTGTAAAAATTCACTGCTATGCGAATTAGCATATTAATAAAAAATACTTTTTGGTCAACTATTTTCAATCATGTGACCAAAATACTGATATAGAAAAGCATGGACAATGATATGGGGAGGAGGCGACCATTGACTACTAACCCCTGTCATATTCTAGTTAAGTAACTTGAAATAAATTTCCCCAATATATGACGTCATACATTATCATATGACGTCACACATCCAATATCACATATGTGTGTCGTGGATGTCTCGCAATGACAGTAAACATATTGTATGTGTATCGTTGAAGCATATAAATGACAGTAAACATATTGTATGTGTGCAGTGGAGGTGTAGCAATGACAGCAAAGATGTTGTATGTGCGTTGTGGAGGTACAGCAATGACAGTAAACATATTGTATGTGTGTCGTGGAGGTACAGCAATGACAGTAAACATATTGTATGCTTGTCGTGGAGGTGGTGCAATGACAGTAAACATATTGTATGTGTGTCGTGGAGGTGTAGCAATGACAGTAAACATACTGTATGCTTATCGTGGAGGTGTAGCAACGACAGTAAACATATTGTATGTGTGTCGTGGAGGTACAGCAATGACAGTAAACATATTGTATGTGTGTCGTGGAGGTGTAGCAATGACAGTAAACATATTGTATGTGTGTCGTGGACATGTAGCAATGACAGTAAACATATTGTATGTGTGTCGTGGACATGTAGAAATGACAGTAAACATATTGTATGTGTGTCGTGGACATGTAGAAATGACAGTAAACATATTGTATGTGTGTCGTGGAGGTATAGCAATGACAGTAAACATATTGTATGTGTGTCGTGGAGGTATAGCAATGACAGTAAACATATTGTATGCTTGTCGTGGAGGTGTAGCAATGACAGTAAACATATTGTATGTGTGTCGTGGACATGTAGCAATGACAGTAAACATATTGTATGTGTGTCGTGGACATGTAGAAATGACAGTAAACCTATTGTATGTGTGTCGTGGAGGTATAGCAATGACAGTAAACATATTGTATGTGTGTCGTGGACATGTAGCAATGACAGTAAACATATTGTATGTGTGTCGTGGAGGTGTAGCAATGACAGTAAACATATTGTATGTGTGTCGTGGACATGTAGAAATGACAGTAAACATATTGTATGTGTGTCGTGGACATGTAGAAATGACAGTAAACATATTGTATGTGTGTCGTGGAGGTATAGCAATGACAGTAAACATATTGTATGTGTGCAGTGGAGGTGTAGAAATGACAGTAAACATATTGTATGTGTGTCGTGGAAATGTAGAAATGACAGTAAACATATTGTATGTGTGTCGTGGACATGTAGAAATGACAGTAAACATATTGTATGTGTGTCGTGGAGGTGTAGCAATGACAGTAAGCATATTGTATGTGTGTCGTGGAGGTGTAGCAATGACAGTAAGCATATTGTATGTGTGTCGTGGACATGTAGAAATGACAGTAAACATATTGTATGTGTGTCGTGGAGGTGTAGCAATGACAGTAAACATATTGTATGTGTGTCGTGGACATGTAGAAATGACAGTAAACATATTGTATGTGTGTCGTGGAGGTGTAGCAATGACAGTAAACATATTGTATGTGCGTTGTGGAGGTGTAGTAATGACAATGAACATATTTTCTGTGTGTTGTGGACATGTAGAAATGACAGTAAACATATTGTATGTTTGTCATGGACATGTAGAAATGACAGTAAACATATTGTATGTGCGTTGTGGAGGTACAGCAATGACAGTAAACATATTGTATGTGTGTCGTGGACATGTAGAAATGACAGTAAACATATTGTATGTGTGTCGTGGACATGTAGAAATGACAGTAAACATATTGTATGTGTGTCGTGGACATGTAGAAATGACAGTAAACATATTGTATGTGTGTCGTGGACATGTAGAAATGACAGTAAACATATTGTATGTGTGTCGTGGACATGTAGAAATGACAGTAAACATATTGTATGTGTGTCGTGGAGGTGTAGCAATGACAGTAAACATATTGTATGTGTGTCGTGGACATGTAGAAATGACAGTAAACATATTGTATGTGTGTCGTGGACATGTAGAAATGACAGTAAACATATTGTATGTGTGTCGTGGAGGTGTAGAAATGGCAGTAAACATATTGTATGTGTGTCGTGGACATGTAGAAATGACAGTAAACATATTGTATGTGTGTCGTGGAGGTATAGCAATGACAGTAAGCATATTGTATGTGTGTCGTGGAGGTGTAGCAATGACAGTAAGCATATTGTATGTGTGTCGTGGACATGTAGAAATGACAGTAAACATATTGTATGTGTGTCGTGGAGGTGTAGCAATGACAGTAAACATATTGTATGTGTGTCGTGGACATGTAGAAATGACAGTAAACATATTGTATGTGTGTCGTGGAGATGTAGCAATGACAGTAAACATATTGTATGTGTGTCGTGGACATGTAGAAATGACAGTAAACATATTGTATGTGTGTTGTGGACATGTAGAAATGACAGTAAACATATTGTATGTTTGTCGTGGAGGTGTAGCAATGACAGTAAACATATTGTATGTGTGTCGTGGAGGTGTAGCAATGACAGTAAACATATTGTATGTGTGTCGTGGACATGTACAAATGACAGTAAACATATTGTATGTGTGTCATGGACATGTACAAATGACAGTAAACATATTGTATGTGTGTCGTGGACATGTAGAAATGACAGTAAACATATTGTATGTGTGTCGTGGAGGTGTAGCAATGACAGTAAACATATTGTATGTGTGTCGTGGACATGTACAAATGACAGTAAACATATTGTATGTGTGTCGTGGACATGTAGAAATGACAGTAAACATATTGTATGTGTGTCGTGGACATGTAGAAATGACAGTAAACATATTGTATGTGTGTCGTGGACATGTAGCAATGACAGTAAACATATTGTATGCTTGTCGTGGAGGTGTAGCAATGACAGTAAACATATTGTATGTGTGTCGTGGAGGTGTAGCAATGACAGTAAACATATTGTATGTGTGTCGTGGAGGTGTAGCAATGACAGTAAGCATATTGTATGTGCGTTGTGGAGGTGTGGTAATGACAATGAACATATTTTCTGTGTATCGTGGACATGTAGCAATGACAGTAAACATATTGGGTGCTTGTCGTGGAGATGTAGTAATGACAGTAAACATATTGTATGTGCGTTGTGGAGGTGTGGTAATGACAATGAACATATTTTCTGTGTATCGTGGACATGTAGAAATGACAGTAAACATATTGTATGTTTGTCATGGACATGTAGAAATGACAGTAAACATATTGTATGTGTGTCGTGGACATGTAGAAATGACAGTAAACATATTGTATGTTTGTCATGGACATGTAGAAATGACAGTAAACATATTGTATGTGTGTCGTGGACATGTAGAAATGACAGTAAACATATTGTATGTGCGTTGTGGAGGTACAGCAATGACAGTAAACATATTGTTTGTGTGTCGTGGAGGTGTAGCAATGACAGTAAGAATATTGTATGTGTGTCGTGGAGGTGTAGCAATGACAATAAACATATTGTTTGTGTGTCGTGGAGGTCTAGCAATGACAGTAGTAGTAGAACTGGGGTCAAAATGATACCACCTCCCTCAACTGGCAGCCGTTCGGCGATCCGTGGCCCCCACTGCCCTTTTAATCCCTGGGGACTTAGGGTTGTTGAGACATTTGAATTTCATGGTCGGTGTATGGAGATGGGAGATGCTGTTCTCCCGGACATGGAAGGCCGTGGCGAATATAAGGTTATGGAGATGGGAGCTGCTATTCTCCCGGACATGGAAGGCTGTGGCGAATATAAAACTCCCGTGCGGACCCCACTGTCCAGGAGAACCTCCTCAGGATACCGGCCAGTGGCGGTCTCTCTCACTATCTCTCTCTCTCTCCCTCTCTCTCTCTCTCTCACTCTCTCTCTCTCTCTCTCTCTCTCTCTCTCTCTCTCTCTCTCTCTCTCTATTCTGACTGGTATCCTGAGGAGGGTTTTCTATCTGTGGGCCACTTTTCTACCTATCTACCTATGTACCTATCCTACCTATTCTACCCCACCGATCTCCTACCCCACCCTGTTGCTATTCCAGCCGTGTGTGTGTGTGTGTGTGTGTGTGTGCGTGCGTGCGTGCGTGCGTGCGTGCGTGCGTGCGTGCGTGCGTGCGTGCGTGCGTGCGTGCGTGCGTGCGTGCGTGTGTGTGTGTGTCTGTGGTGCCTTGACCCCGCACTGTGGGGTGTCACGGTGGGTCTTTATCTAACCTGGTCATATTACCCCAGCCCTTGTGTCTTACCTAGTTTCGAAATTTCAGCTAAGTTCTAGCGAGGTCTTTTGAGCAGATTTGAATGCCAGTCTGCAGCCTGGGAACCCTATGCAATTCAACAACTTTATTGATTGACCAACCGCAACACCACTAAAATCTCGCCTCTTAGTAATCTTATCTCTTAGCGTGAGTTGTGAAATCGCTGTTATTGCGTTATCTCGAAGTGACATCAAGATCTAGAGTGACTGATAAGTGCAGCAATACAGCAACGTGAGAACACATAACTTATCAGCTATAATTACTAATGCATACATGATCGAGATAGTTAATGTGTTGGCTCAACTCTCATTTTGTGTTATTAGCAAACTTTAAAATCACAGGTTCAAATCTCGCTATGTGTTATTAGCAAATGGTAAACATGTCTACAATTACTCTTTACCCGTTACCCGAGAAGCATGACATCACGTCAAGACCAACTCACACAGTCACATAAAGCCCATGATTGCAGACCACAGACACTCGATTGGGCCAAAAATCAAGAATAGTAGTTTATTTAGCCCACCTGCTATGCGTTAACACCCAATTAGACACAGCATCGATAATGGTATACCACGTGTGAACGCACAACCACACATTATGTCTAAACATTCAAAACACTCAACTATGTGTAAACGCTCATCTATAAACAATATTACACACAATGGGCCTGATCGCCTTGTGATCAACCACACATAAAATACATCTGAACGCCCATTTAAAGACAAGCATCCACTATCACATCGACACGATGGACCCCCCCCCACAGGTTCCAGGCCTTGTGAGCACCACACATAATGCCAAGAAAGCTGACCTGCTCCAGATGATCAGACAGGCCTGTGCCGAGGAATCACAGAAGTGACTCTCCTGAGCAATGAAGATGGGAAGGTTTCCAGTGCTTACCAAAGATGATCCTTTGAATCCCCACAAGAAAGCACATCGGATCCGTGAGCGTCGTCAGTTGGATGAGGAGGTGACTGCTAGCTTGCAAGCCAAGACTGTAGTGAGGCGGATGGCGGACCATCCACTGGAGAGCTTACCTCCCCTACGCAGGATCACTGGGCGAGTGATGAGGGGCTGAGGTCTGAACCCTTAGTCCGGAGCATGAGGCGAGAAGGCGAACACATTCTCGACCAGCGTCTCGGCGAAAGGGAGACAGAGGATAGAGGGCACCGGTCAGTATGCTGGACATTCTTCAGAGGTCTAAAAGGAGGCCTCACAGGCCAGATCATGCAAAAGATCCAGCAGACTGTCTAGAACGCCTTCTACCTCTGCTACACCCATACTGAATGACGTCGTCGAGGTTCGAGCCTGCTATAGCGATATACACGGAGTCAGTGTCCATCTGCAGGTACTCAAAGCTGTCACGAGCTATGTAGCAATCGAGGAAGTCGTAGTAGAACTCCAGCATTCGCAGCTTCGCGAGCTCATAAACGGCTATTCCCACCTGGAAGGGCCTTCAAATAGTGATTCTCGGCTTGCGACTCTGGAGCTTGTATGATTCACCAATCTCCTCGAGATCTTCGAACCATGCTCTACGCAGGGCCTTGTCTACCACGTGTTCATCCTTCGTGAAGCTGGTGTTGCTATGATGTTCTAGGGCCGCGATGAGTTTCCCGTAGGCACTGTTGCCGAGGAGTTTGAAGAGATCTGCCAAGAGCGCTTTACTCTTATCTACATCTCCCGCGCGGCAGGCCTCCGTAACATCCTCCACGAACCACTCGAATGGGCGCTTGGCCTCATAGTCTATGGTGCGGTATAAAGCAGTGATCTCCAGGTCATGGGTTATATACCACTTGAGTGTTGGTGCATACAGCAGCCGCTTCTTGCCAGAGAGGGTGCCGACCAGCTTCTGGGTGGTGGGTCGCTTCCGCCCTGTACGCTCTAGATATACCTGCATCTCAGAAGAGATGGCCTCTACCAGGATCTCGCAGTTATAGAAGAGCGGGGGCATTCCTCGAACTTTGGCCATAGAGCTTTAGGGGCCTCTATATCCACCTCAGCAAATCCAAACCAGCGGTCTGCTAGGAGCTCCTCCTTAAAGCTGGCTACACCACTGGCACCGGACCAACGGCGCACAGTCTCTTTACCACAGGGCATCTCTTTGGCCATCATTGACAGGTACAGAGCATTTGCGTCAGAGCCGAGTAGACATTGGCAGACACGCTCACTCTGGCGGTTTCAAGTCACGCCGGCCTCGTTGTCCTGAGGCCCTGGATAGTTGAGCTTCTCATGTGTGTCAAACCATTCATATGGGAACCAGCTCTTCTGCTGTGTACACCTGTAAGCTTTGACCCATACCTCGTACGAGACTCCTGGGCCGAGGTAGTTCAGCACATCGAGAATCCGTAGCTCAGGTGTTACGAGGAACATGGTCTGATTAGCCTTCGTGGTGGTGACTTTCACTGTACCTATACTGTCGGTCAGCTCATCGACAAAGTACTTCTTGATGAGGTTCAGGTCATACCGCCCAGAGTTGAACCCCAGTGCAGGCACTTGGTCACACCACTCGTTGATCAGTCGCTGCTGTCGCTTTGAGAGCGTGTCCAGGTCTGTCAGTATATACTGTGCCCTAACCCTTGTCCGGATTAGGTATTCTCGCCGTTGGATCTCCAGCATGAACTCTCTGATCAGTTCTTTGGGGTCACGATTGCCGGGGTGAGTGGGCTCACTCATGGCGCCATCTAAGGAGCAGCCAACTGACACAGAGATAGGTATGTGAGTACTCTCGATCGTGAGAGTCTCCGTAGGATGAGTCTTGATACCATCTAGGAGTGCTTCGAAGTCGTAAACTATGAAGTGTGGGTATGGGACAGTCCGAACTCGTTTAGGGACGCTTGGACAGCGTTTTATACAGCACTACCACTGTACCACAAGCATGCATCCAGATGCTCTCAGCTTCTCCCTCTTAGGACTGTCTTGCGGTATCTTTGTTCGGCATCCTCACCTCGCTTGTGTTGTGGACACCTGTGCCAGATACAGCCATGGAACTGGTAAACAGTGTTGGTGGTCGGATCATAACCATCTACGGGAGCGCCCTAGGTCCAATGCTCGCCACCGTGCCTACACTCTACATGGTGTATGTGTACGCCTCTTTTTCTCGTCTCATACACGATCCAACGAGTAGCCGCTGAACTGGATGGTTGGGGCAGATATAAGGCTTTCTCATACGCAGACTGTGGCACCTCAACCTTCTCGCCAGGACACATGATTGTTGTTTTGCCGCCTGTACAGTGATCACCGTGGTGTTGAAGATGGCATGCCTTTGTAAACCGCTGCTGACAGTGACTGGAGACTAGTGTATGTGCCAGCTTGGAGATATTCTTGATGTAGAAGGCGTGGTGGTCCCACACTCCGATGGTCATGGTGTCACGGTAGTGAGCCACTTGCCTGATCAAGTGCCAGGTACCCTCTTCGGTTGGTTCATACATGCGAATCCTGATCTTGGCGAAGAAATCTACCTTGTCCAGCTGATCCAGCAAGGTCTTGCGGACATCAGGTACTGTCTTGCCGTAGAAATTTGTGGCAAGCTCTCGTGCAGGAGCTGTACTTCTATCAGCTCTCGCTCCTTGGTGGACTGCTAGACATCTCCAGAGAAACATGTTGTCCCTGTAGGTGTCGAGGGCAGTCATACTCTTCTTCTGTCGTAGCCATCTAGGATGGAGCCTGTCCCAAGCAGAGGTTGGCGGTTGATGACAGCCCTGACCTCAACGTTGATTGATCAAATGAAAGTCCACTTGATGCTAGGTCAATCGATATTGTCTGTTTCGAGGCGGGCTTGCTCTCTTGCTGCCACCCAGTCCTGAGCTGCTCCTATCGTGTTCAGCCACGGGCTCCCTGGAGCATTCTTGTTGAAGAGCATCACCCTACCGTCTTCGATGTGATGGATGCGATAGGTATGGGTGTAGCGGAGGTAGAAGGCATTCTGGACAGTCTGCTGGATCTTTTGCATGATCTGGCCTGTGAGGTCTCCTTCTAGACCTCTGAAGATACTGATGCATACTGACCGGCGTCCTCTATCCTCTGTCTCCCTTTCGCCGAGACGCTGGTCGAGAATGTGTTCGCCTTCTCGCCTCATGCTCCGGGCTAAGGATTCAGACCTCGGCCCCCTCATCACTCGCTTAGTGATCCTGCATAGGGGAGGTAAGCGCTCCAGTGGATGGTCTGCCATCCGCCTCACTACAGTCTTGGCTCGCAAGCTAGTAGTCACCTCCTCGTCCAACTGACGAAGCTCAAGGATCCGCTGTGCTTTCTTGTGGGGATTCAAAGGATCATCTTTGGTAAGTGCTGGAAACCTTCCCATCTTCATTGCTTGGGAGAGTCACTTCTGCGACTCCTCGGCACAGGCCTGTCCGATCATCTGGAGCAGGTCGGCTTTCTTGGCCTTAGAGGCTACTCTAAGGCCGAATTGCTTTGCAACATCGTGAAGCTGTGCAACAGTAGTCATGGTGTATATCACTGTGGATGCCTGTCTCTAAAGGGGCGTTAAGACCCTATTATGTGTGGTGCTCACAAGGTGATCAGTACCTGGAACCTGAGGGGGGAGGGTCCATCGTGTCGATGTGATAGTGGATGCTTGTCTCTAAATGGGCGTTCAGATGTGTTTTATGTGTGGTTGATCACAAGGTGATCAGGTCCATTGTGTGTAATATTGTTTGTAGATGAACGTTTACACGTAGTTGAGTGTTTTGAGTGTTTACACGTAATGTATGGTTGTGCGTTCACACGTGGTATACCATTATCGATGCTGTGTCTAATTGGGTGCTAGCGCATAGCAGGTGGGCTAAATAAACTACTATTCTTGTCTTTCGGCCCAGTCGATGGTCTGTGGTCTGCAATCATGGGTTTTATGTGACTGTGCAAGTTGGTCTTGACTTGATGTCATGCTTCTCGGAAAATGGGTAAAGAGTAATTGTAGACATGTTTACCATTTGCTAATAACACATAGCGAGATTTGAACCTGTGATTTTAAAGTTTGCAAGTAACACAAAACGAGATTTGAACCAACGCATTAACCATCTCGATCATGTATGCATTAGTAATTATAGCTGATAAGTTATGTGTTCTCACGTTGCTGTATTGCTGCACTTATCAGTCACACTAGATCTTGACGTCACTTCGAGATAATGCAGTAACAGCGATTTCACAACTCACGCTCAGAGATAAGATTACTAAGAGGCAAGATTTTAGTGGTGTTGCGGTGGGTCAATCCATAGAGTTGTTGAATTGCATAGGCTGCAGACTGGCGTTCAAATCTGCTCAAAGACCTCGCTAGAACTTACCTGAAATTTCGAAAGTAGGTAAGACATGAGGGCTGGTGTAATAAGACCAGGTTAGATAAAGACCCACCGCGACACCCCCCCCCCCCCCCCCCCCAGTGCACGGTCAAAGCACCACAGACACACACACACACACCCGCCGGCTGGAATAGCAACATGGTGGGGTAGGAGATAGGTGGGGTAGGATAGTTAGGATAGGATAGAACAGCAGCTCCCATCTCCATACACCTTATATTCGCCATGACATTCCATGTCCGGGAGAACAGCAGCTTCCATCTCCATACACCGATCACGAAAATCACATGTTTCAACAACCCTAAGTCCCCAGGGATTAAGAGGGTGGTGTGGGCCATGGATCGCCGAACGGCTGCCGGTTGAGGGAGGTGGTATCATTTTGACCCCGGCCCTACTACTACAGTAAATATATTGTATGTGTGTTGTGGCAGTGTAGCTATGACAGTAAACTTATTGTATTTGTGTCGTGAAGGTGTAGTAATGACAATAAACATATAGTCTGTGTGTCGTGAAGGTCAAGCAATGATAATAAACATAATGTATATTGTATATGTACAACCCGAATTATAGTAATAAAATGTGGCATGTAATGGTAAGTATGGATATCCTAAAACGTCATGGTAAAGGTTATGTAACATACTTGGGATTATTGAAATGACAAACAGTGTAATGAGTATGGTTTGGATATGTAATCGGAGTAAGCGGGGTACCTCGATAATATCCGAATTTTGCCTACTCGATACCTTCTACCAGTGATCTGCTGTTAGGTAGAGTGCAAACCAGAAGATGACAATCACTGCTGTAGAGTGCAGAGCAAAAGTTGACAATCACCGGTGTAGAGAGCAGACCTGAAGTTGACAATCACTGCTGTAGAGTGCATGACAGAGGATAACAATCACTGCTGTAGAGTGCAGACCAGAAGCTGGCAATCACCGCTGTAGAGTGCAGACCAAAAGCTGATAATCAACGTTATCGCTGGAGAGTGCAGAACAGAAGTTGACAATCACTGGTGTATAATGCAGGACAGGTGATGACAATCACTGCTGTCGAGTGCAGAGCAGAAGTTGACAATCACCGGTGTAGAGTGCTCACCAGATGTTGACAATCGCCGGTGCAGAGTGCAGGAAAGAAGATGACAATCACTGATGTAGAGTGCAGACAAGAACATGACAATCACTGCTGTAGAGTAGAGGACAGAAGTTGGCAAGCACCGGTGTAAAGTGCAGACCAGAAGTTGACAATCACCGCTGTAGTATGCAGGGCAGAAGATGGCAATCACTGCTGTAGAGTGCAGGACAGAAGATGACAATCACTGCTGTAGAAAGCAGAGCAGAAGATGACAATCACTGCTGTAGAGTGCAGAGCAGAAGTTGTCAATCACCGGTGTAGAGTGTAGGACAGAAGATGACAATCACCGGTGTAGAGTTCAGACCAGAAGATGACAATCACAGCTGTAGAGTGCAGACCAGAAGCTGATAATCACCAGTGTACAGTGCAGAGCAGAAACTGACAATCATTGCTGTAGAGTGCAGAGCAGAAGCTGATAATCACCGGTGTAGATTGTAGACCAGAAGTTGACAATCACTGGTGTAAAACAGAAGATGACAATCACTGATGTAGAGAGTAGACCAGAAGATGACAATCACTGCTGTAGAGTGCAGAGAAGAATTTGACAATCACTGGTGTAGAGTGCAGGAAAGAAGATGACAATGACTGCAGTAATGTGCGACAAGAAGATGACAATGACTGCTGTAGAGTGTAGGACATAATTTGACAATCATCGGTGTAGAGTGCAGGACGGAAGATGGCAATCACTGATGGAGAGTGCAAACCAGAGGATGATAATCACTGATGTAGAGTGCAAACCAGAAGATAACAATCACTGCTGTAGAGTGCATAGCAAAAGTTGACAATCACTGGTGTAGAGTGCATGACAGAAGATAACCATCACTGCTGTAGAGTGCAGACCAGAAGATGACATTTCGCCGCTGTTGAGTGCAGAGCAGAAGTTGACAATCACCAGTGTAGAGTGTAGACCAGAAGTTGACAATCACCGGTGTAGAGTGCAGGACAGAAGATGACAATTACCAACCGCTGTAGAGTGTGGACCAGAAGTTGACAATTACTGCGGTAGAGTGCAGACCAGAAGATGACAATCACTGCTGTAGAGTGCAGGACAGAAGTTGACAATTACCAGTGTAGAGTGCAGAAAAGAAGTTGACAATCACGGGTGTAAAGTGAGGAGCAGAAGTCGTCAATCACCGGCGTAGAGTGCAGGACAGTAGATGACAATCACCGATGTAGAGTGCAGGACAGAAGATGACAATCAACGATGTAGAGTGCAGGATGGAGGATGACAACCACTGCTGTAGAATACAGACCAGATGATGAGAATCACTGCTGTAGAATGCAGACCAGAAGTTGACAATCACCAGTGTGGAGTGCAGGACAGAAGATGATAATCACTGGTGTAAAGTGCAGACCAGATGTTGGCAATCACCGCTGTAGAGTGCAGATCGGAAGTTGATGGTCACTGCTATAGAGTGCACACCAGAAACTTACAATCACCGCTGTAGAGTGCAGACCAGAAGCTGACAATTACTGACTTAGAGGACAGACCAGAAGTTGGCAATCACTGTTGTAGAGTGCAGACGGGAAGTTGATAATCACCGGAGTAGAGTGCAGGATAGAAGTTGACCATTACTGCTCTGGAGTGCAGACGAGAAGTTGACAATCACCGGTGTAGAGTGCAGACCAGGATCTGACAATCACCACTGTAGAGTGCAGACCAGAAGCTGATAATCACCGGTGTACAGTGCAGAGCAGAAGCTGACAATCATTGCTGTAGCGTGCAGAGCAGAAGCTGACAATCACCGTGTAGAGAGCAGACCCGAAGTTGACAATCACTGGTGTAGAGTGCTTGACAGAAGATGACAACCACTAATGTAGAGTGCAAGCCAGAAGATGCCAATCACTGCTGTAGCGTGCAGAGCAAAAGTTGACAATTGCCGGTGTAGAGTGCAGACCAGAATTTGACAATCACTGGTGTAGAGTACAGGACAGAAGATGGAAATCACCGCTGTAGAATGCAGCATAGAAGATGACAATCACTGCTGTAGAGTGCTGACCAGAAGTTGACAATCACTGCTGTAGAGTGCTGACCAGAAGTAATTAAATCTGCATGCACATAACTGGGTACACCGTGTTCACATAGCCCTTGTAGCGCACTGGGCAGAGTCTCACCAGACTGTGGTCTAAAAGTTAATTATAACACACGACATGCCGTGCGGAAGTTTGATACCCCATTTCAGCGTGGTCCGGAAGATCTGGCGAGTTATCCACCAAGGATCACCTCGGCTCTACATCCTGTAGAATTCACATCGGGCCCACAAGGCCCATCCGCAAGGAAGCTCATCTGTAAGTGTTCCGGAAAGGGAGTTCTTATATTTAATTAATTTGCTCTTCCAAAATTGGTGATTGCGAATCCAAGGTTGCTCACTGGCGCAGGGGATCTGAATTCTGAAGGGCACTCCTGCGGTGTAGGTACCACAGTCAGTTAGCAGCTAGCCCACGTCTAGCACTGCGCTGATCCAGCAACCTTACTGTCGTGTTGTCTCTTCCTCGCTGAGTGCTCTCGATTCTTGATTTTTGGCTCCTTTTATACTACTCGTGACGTCAGAGGCAGAAGGCGACAGCCAATCAGAGGGCGAGCAGTAGCCAATCAGCGTGTAGCTAGAAAGGGTGATGTGGCCATCTCCTGGTCAGCGCAATTCCCCCATTCATTTAAAACATACACGCGATTACGACGTCAAAGCAATATTTTGAAAATAATTTAAGTAAGTGAAGATATGACTGTGAAGCTAGGTGAAGATATGGCTGTGAAATTAGGTGAAAGACATGACTGTGAAGTTAGGTGAAATATATGACTGTGAAGGTCAGTGAAGATATGACTGAAGTCAGGTGAAAGATATGAATGTGAAGTTAGGTGATGATATGACTGTGAAGTTTTGTGAGAGATATGACTGTGAAGTTAGCTGAAAGATATGAATGCGAAGTTAGGTGAAGATACGACTGTGAAGTTAAGTGAAAGATATGACTGTGAAAGTATGTGAGAGATATGACTGTGAAGCTAGGTGAAAGATATGACTGTGAAGTTAGGTGAAAGACATGAATGTGAAGATAGGTGAAGTTATGACTGCGAAGTTGGGTGAAGATATGTCTGTGAAGTTATGTGAAAGATATGACTGTGAAGGTATGTGAGATATTATGACTGAAGCTATGTGAAAGATATGACTGTGAGGTTAGGTGAAAGACATGAATGTGAAGTTAGGTGATGATATGATTGTGAAATTAGGTGAATGATATGGATGTGAAGGTATGTGAAAAATATGACTGTGAAGCTAGGTGAAAGACATGAATGTGAAGATATGTGAAGTTATGACTGCAAGGTTAGGTGAAGATATGTCTGTGAAGTTATGTGACGATATAACTATGAAGTTAGGTGAAAGACATGACTGTGAATGTATGTGAGAGATATGACTGGACAGGTATGTGAGAGATATGACTGTGAAGTTAGGTGAAAGATATGACTGTGAAGTTAGGTGAAGATACGACTGTGAAGTTAGGTGAAGATATGATTGTGACGTTATGTGAGAGATATGACTCTGAAGTTAGGTGAAGATATGACTGTGAAATTAGGTGAGAGATATGACTGTGAAGATAGGTGAAAGATCTGACTGTGAATTATTTGAAAGATATGACTGCGAAGTTATGTGAGAGATATGACTGTGAAGTTAGGTGAAAGAAATGACTGTGAAGATATGTGAAGATATGACTGCGAAGTTAGTTGAAGATATGTCTATGAAGTTACGTGAAAGACATATGTCTGTGAAATTATGTGGCGATATAACTAGGAACTTAGGTGAAAGACATGACTGTGAAGTGAGGTGAAAGGTATTGCTGTGAAGGTATGTGAGAGATATGACTGGGAAGTTGGGTGACGATATAATTGTGAAGCTAAGTGAAAGATATGACTGTGAAGTTAGATGAAGCTATGACAGTGAAGTTAGGTGACGATATGACTGCGAAGTTAGGTGAAAGATATAACAGTGAAGTTTGGTGAAGATATGACTGTGAAGATAGTTGAAGATATGTCTGTGAAGTTACGTGAAAGACAAATGACTGTGAAGTTAGGTGAGAGATATGATTGTGAAGGTAGGGGAAAGACATGATTGTGAAGTTAGGTGACAGATATGACTGAGAAGTAAGGTGAAAGAAATGTCTGTGAAATTAGGGGAGAGATAAGCCGGTGAGATTTAGATGAAGATATGATTATGAAGTTAGGTGAAAGACATATGAATGTGAAGTTAGGTGAGAGATATGACTGTGAAGTTAGGTGAAAGATATGATGGTGAAGTTGGGTGAAAGATATGACTGTGAAGTTAGGTGAAGTTATGACTGTGAAGTTAGGTGAGAGACATGACTCTGAAGTTAGGTGAAGGATATGATTGTGAAGTTGGGTGAAAGATATGACTGTGAAGTTAGGTGAAGATATGGCTGTGACGTTAGGTGAGAGACATGACTGTGAACTTATGTGAAAGATTTGACAGTGAAGTGAGGTGAGAGACATGACTGTGAAGTTAGGTGAAAGATATGACTGTGAAGTTAGGTGAAAGATATGACTGTGAAGTTCGGTGAAGATATGACTGTGAAGTTATGTGAGAGATATGACTGTCAAGTCAGGTGAAAGATATAAATGTGTAGCTAGGTGAAAGATATGACTGTGAAGTTAGGTGAAAGGCATGACTGTGAAGGTATATGAGAGATGGTTAGGTGACGATATGGCTTTGAAGTTATGTGAGAGATATGACTGTGATGCTATGGGAAAGAGTTGACTGTGAAGTTAGATGAGAGACATGATCGTGCAGTTAGGTGAAAGATATGACTGTGAAGTTATGTGAGAGAATTGGCTATGAAGTTAGGTGAAAGATATGAATGAGAAGTTAGGTGAAGATACGACTGTAAAGTTAGGTGAAGATATGATTGTGAAATTATGTGAGAGATATGACTGTGAAGATAGGTGAAAGATGTGACTGTAAAGTTATTTGAAAGATATGACTGCGAAGTTATGTGAGAGATATGACTGTGCAGTTATGTGAAAGATATGACTGTGAAGGTATGTGAGAGATATGACTTTGAAGATAGGTGACGATATGACTGCGAAGTTAGGTGAAAGACAAGACAGTCAAGTTATGTGAGAGATATGACTGTGAAGCTAGGTGAAAATATGAATGCGAAGTTAGCTGAAGGTATGACTGTGAAGTTAGGTTAGAAAGACATATGACTGTGATTTTAGGTGAAAGATATGACTGTGAAGCTAGCTGAAGATATAATTATGAAGTCAGGTGAAAGAAATGTCTGTGAAATTAGTGGAAAGATATGACAGTGGGGTTTAGGTGAAGATATGATTATGAAGTTAGTTGAGAGATATGACTGTAAAGTTAGCTGAATATATGACTGTGAAGTTATGTGGGCGTTATGACGGTGAAGTTAGGTGAAAGATATTACTGTGAAGTTATGTGAGAGATATGACTGTGAAGCTACGTGAAATATATGACTCTGAAGTTAGTTGAAAGACATGAATGTGAAGTTAAGTGAAGATATGAACGCGAAGTTAGCTGAAGAAATGTCTGTGAAGTTAGGTGAAGACATGACTGTAAATTTAGTTGAAGATATGTCTATGAAGTTAGGTGAAAGACATATCACTGTGAAGTTAGGTGAAAGATATGACTGTGAAGATAGGTGAAGATATGACTGTAAAGTCCTGTGAGCGATATGACTGTGAAGTCAGGTGAAAGATATGAGTGCGGAAGTTAGGTGACGATATGTCTGTGAACTTAGTTGAAGATATGACTGTGAAAGTATGTGGGAGATATGACTGTGAATCTAGGTGAAAGATATGACTGTGAAGTTAGTTGAAACACATGAATGTGAAGATATGTGAAGATATGATTGCGAAGTTAGGGGAAGGATATGATTGCGAAGTTAGTTGAAGATGTGACTGTGAAGTTATATGAGAGATATGACGGTGAAGTTAGGTGAAAGATATGAGTGTGAAGTTATGCAAGCGATATGACTGTGAAATTAGGGGAAAGATATGACTTTGAAGTTAGGTGAAAGATATGACTGAGACGTTAGGTCAAAGAAATGTCTATGAAATTAGGGGAAAGATAAGACGGCGAGGTTTAGGTGAAGATATGATTATGAAGTTAGGTGAAAGACATATGCATGTGAAGCTAGGTGAGAGATATGGCTGTGAAGTTGGGTGAAAGATATGACTGAAGTTATGTGAGGGTATGACTGTGAAGCTAGGTGAAATATATGGCTCTGAAGTGAGGTGAAAGACATGACTGTGAAGTTAGGTGAAAATATGAATGCGAAGTTAGCTGAGGGTATGACTGTGAATTAGGTTAGAAAGACATATGACTGTGATTTTAGGTGAAAGATATGACTGTGAAGTTAGCTGAAGATATAATTATGAAGTTAACTGAAAGAAATGTCTGTGAAATTAGGTGAAAGATATGATGGTGGGGTTTAGGTGAAGATATGTTTATGAAGTTAGTTGAGAGATATGACTGTAAAGTTAGCTGAGGATATGACTGTGAAGTTATGTGGGCGTTATGACTATGAAGCTACGTGAAATATATGACTCTGAAGTTAGTTGAAAGACATGAATGTGAAGTTAAGTGAAGATATGAATGCGAAGTTAGCTGAAGAAATGACTGTGAAGTTAGGTGAAGACATGACTGTAAAGTTAGGTGAAGATATGATTATGAAATTAGGTGAAGGAGATATGGCTATGAAGTTAGGTGAAAGACATATGACTGTGAAGTTAGGTGAAAGATATGACTGTGAAGTTATGTGATTGACATGACTGTGAAGTTAGGTGAAGATATGATTGTGAAGTTAGGTGAGAGATATGACTGTGAAGTTACGTGAAATATATGACTGAATTTAGGTGAAAGATATGACTGCGAAGTTAGGTGAAAGCTATGACTGTGAAGCTAGGTGAGCGATATGGCTGTGAAGTTAGGTGAAATACATACAAATGACGCTAGGTGAAAGACATACCTGTGAGGTTAGGTGAAAGATATGACTACGAAGTTAGGTGAAAGACATGACTGTGAAGTTAGGTGAAGATATGACTGTGAACTTAGTAGAAGATATGACTGTGAAGTTAGGTGAGGCTATGACTGTGAAGCTAGGTGAAAGATATGACTGTGAAGCTAGGGGAAGATATGACTGAAGTAATGTGAAAGATATGACTGTGAAGTTAGGTGAAGATATGACTATGAGTTTATGTAAAATGTATACCTGTGATGTTATGTCAGAAAGACATATGACTGTGAAATTAGGTGAAAGACATATAACTGTGCAGTTAGGTGAAATATATGACTGGGAGGTTATGCGAGAGATATGACTGTGAAGTTGGTTGAAAGATATGACTGTGAAGTTAGGTGACGATATGACTGAAGTTAGCTGAAAGATATGACTGTGAAGCTAGGTGAAAGACGTGACTGTGAAGTTAGGTGAAGATATGACTGAAGTAATGTGAGAGATATGGCTGTGAAATTAGGTGAAAGACATGACTGTGGAGTTAGTTGAAAAACATGACAGTGAAGCTAGGTGAAGATATGACTGTGAAGTTAGATGAGAGCTCTTACTGCGAAGTTAGGTGAAGATATGATGTGAAGTTAGTTGAAAGACATGACAGTGAAGTTAGGTGAAGATATGATTGTGAAGTTATGTGAGAGATATGACCGTGAAGTTAGGTGAAAGATATGTCTGTGAAGCTAGGTGAACGATATGACTGTGAATTTTGGTGAAAAACATATGACTGTGAACATAGGTGAGAAATATGACTGAGAAGTTAGGTGAAGATATGACTGTGAACTTACTTGAAGATATGACGGTGAAGTTAGGTGAAAGACATGACTGTGAAGTTAGGTGAGGATATGACTGAAGTAATGTGAGAGATATGGCTGTGAGGTTATGTAAAAGATATAACTGTGATGTTATGCCAGACAGATATATGACTGTGATGTTAGGTGAACGTTAGGACTGTGACGTTAGGGTAAGATATGAGTGTGAGTTTATATGAAAGATATGAATTTGAAATTAGGTGAAAGACATATGACAGTGCAGTTAGGTGACAGATATGACTGAGAAGTTGGGTGAAAGTTATGTCTGTGAAGTTAGGGGAAAGATATGAGTGTGAAGTTATGTGAAAGATATTTCCGTGAAGCTAGGTTAAAGATATGACTGTGAAGGTAGGTGAGATATATGAATGTGAAGTTAGGTGAACGATATGACTGTGAAGTTAGGTGAAAGGCATGACTGTGAAGTTAGTTGAAGATATGACTGCAATGCTAGATGAAGATATGACTGTGAAGTTAGGTGAAGTTATGAATGCGAAGTTAGCTGAAGATATGACTGTGAAGTTAGGTAAAGACATGATTCTGAAGTTAGTTGAAGATATGTCTATGAAGTTAGGTGAAAGACATATGACTGTGAAGTTATGAGATTGACATATCTGTGAAGCTCCGTGAAAGATATGACTGTGAAGTTAGGTGAAAGACATGACTGTGAAGCTAGGTGAAGATATGACTGTGAAGTTATGTGATTGACATGTTTGTGAATTACGTGAAAGATATGACTGTGAAGCTAGGTGAAAACATGACTGTGAAGCTAGGTGAAGATATGACTGTGAAGTTAGGTGAAAGACATGACTGTGAAGTTATTTGAAAGATATGACTGCGAAGCTATGTGAGAGATATGACTGTGCAGTTAGATGAAAGATATGACTTTGAAGGTATGTGAGAGATATGACTGTGAAGCTAGGTGACGATATGATTGTGAAGTTATGTGAGAGATATGACTGTGAAGCTAGGTGAAAGATATGACTGTGAAGTTAGGTGAAAGAAATGAATGTGAAGATATATGAAGATATGACTGTGAAGTTATGTGACGATATAACTGTGAAGTTAGGTAAAGATATGACTGTGAAGTTAGGTGAAGATATAACTGCTAAGTTAGGTGAAGATATGACTGTGACTTTAGGTGAAAGATATGACTGTGAAGTTCTGTGAGAGATCTGACTGTGAAGTCAGATGACAGATATGACTGCGAAGTTAGGTGAAGATATGGCTGTGAAATTAGGTGAAGATATGACTGTGAATGTATGTGAGAGATATGACTGTGAAGTTAGTAGAAAGACATTAATGTGAAGATATGTGAAGATATGATTGCGAAGTTAGGGGAAAGATATGATTGCGAAGTTAGGTGAATATATGACTGTGAAGTTATGTGAGAGATATGACGGGGAAGTTAGGTGAACGATATGACTGTGAAGTTATGTTAGCGATATGACTGTGAAATTAGGGGAAAGATATGACTGACACATTAGGTGAAAGAAATGTCTGTGAAATTAGCGGAAAGATAAGACGGTGAGGTTTAGGTGAAGATATGATTATGAAATTAGGTGAAAGAGATATGCATGTGAAGTTAGGTGAGAGATATGACAGTGAAGTTGGGTGAAAGATCTGACTGATGTTAGGTGAAGATATGACTGCGAGGTCATGTGAAGATATGACTGTGAAGCTAGGTGAAATATATGACTCTGAATTGAGGTGAAAGACATGACTGTGAAGTTAGGTGAAAATATGAATGCGAAGTTAGCTGAAGGTATGACTGTGAAGTTAGGTTAGAAAGACATATGACTGTGATTTTAGGGGGGAAGATATGACTGTGAAGCTAGCTGAAGATATAATTATGAAGTTAGGTGAAAGAAATGTCTGTGAAATTAGTGGAAAGTTATGACGGTTGGGTTTAGGTGAAGATATGTTTATGAAGTTAGTTGAGAGATATGACTGTAAAGTTAGCTGAAGATATGACTGTGAAGTTATGTGATCGTTATGATGGTGAAGTTAGGTGAAAGATATGACTGTGAAGTTATGTGAGAGATATGACTGTGAAGCGACGTGAAATATATGACTCTGAAGTTAGTTGAAAGACATGAATGTGAAGTTAAGTGAAGATATGAATGCGAAGTTAGCTGAAGAAATGACTGTGAAGGTAGGTGAAGACATGACTGTAAAGTTAGGTGAAGATATGATTATGAAATTAGGTGAACGAGATATGTCTATGAAATTAGGTGAAAGACATATGACTGTGAAGTTAGGTGAAAGATATGAATGTGAAGTTATGTGATTGACATGACTGTGAAGTTAGGTGAAGATATGACTATGAAGCTAGGTGAAATATATGACTCTGAATTGAGGTGAAAGACATGACTGTGAAGTTAGGTGAAAATATGAATACGAAGTTAGCTGAAGGTATGACTGTGAAGTTAGGTTAGAAAAACATATGACTGTGATTTTAGGGGGGAAGATATGACTGAAGCTAGCTGAAGATATAATTATGAAGTTAGGTGAAAGAAATGTCTGTGAAATTAGTGGAAAGTTATGACGGTGGGGTTTAGGTGAAGATATGTTTATGAAGTTAGTTGAGAGATATGACTGTAAAGTTAGCTGAAGATATGACTGTGAAGTTATGTGGTCGTTATGACGGTGAAGTTAGGTGAAAGATATGACTGTGAAGTTATGTGAGAGATATGACTGTGAAGCTACGTGAAATATATGACTCTGAACTTAGTTGAAAGACATGAATGTGAAGTTAAGTGAAGATATGAATGCGAAGTTAGCTGAAGAAATGACTGTGAAGTTAGGTGAAGACATGACTGTAAAGTTAGGTGAAGATATGATTATGAAATTAGGTGAAAGAGATATGTCTATGAAGTTAGGTGAAAGACATATCACTGTGAAGTTAGGTGAAAGATATGACTGTGAAGTTATGTGATTGACATGACTGTGAAGTTAGGTGAAGATATGACTGTGAAGCCAGGTGAAATATATGACTCTGAATTGAGGTGAAAGACATGACTGTGAAGTTAGGTGAAAATATGAATACGAAGTTAGCTGAAGGTATGACTGTGAAGTTAGGTTAGAAAGACATATGACTGTGATTTTAGGGGGGAAGATATGACTGTGAAGCTAGCTGAAGATATAATTATGAAGTTAGGTGAAAGAAATGTCTGTGAAATTAGTGGAAAGTTATGACGGTGGGGTTTAGGTGAAGATATGTTTATGAAGTTAGTTGAGAGATATGACTGTAAAGTTAGCTGAAGATATGACTGTGAAGTTATGTGGGCGTTATGACGGTGAAGTTAGGTGAAAGTTATGACTGTGAAGTTATGTGAGAGATATGACTGTGAAGCTACGTGAAATATATGACTCTGAAGTTAGTTGAAAGACATGAATGTGAAGTTAAGTGAAGATATGAATGCGAAGTTAGCTGAAGAAATGACTGTGAAGTTAGGTGAAGACATGACTGTAAAGTTAGGTGAAGATATGATTATGAAATTAGGTGAAGGAGATATGTCTATGAAGTTAGGTGAAAGACATATGACTGTGAAGTTAGGTGAGAGATATGACTGTGAAGTTACGTGAAATATATGACTGTGAAGTTAGGTGAAAGATATGACTGCGAAGTTAGGTGAAAGCTATGACTGTGAAGCTAGGTGAGCGATATGACTGTGAAGTTAGGTGAAATACATACAAATGACGCTAGGTGAAAGACATACCTGTGAGGGTAGGTGAAAGATATGACTGCGAAGTTAGGTGAAAGACATGACTGTGAAGTTAGGTGAAGAAATGACTGTTAGCTTAGTAGAAGATATGACTGTGAAGTTAGGTGAAAGACATGACTGTGAAGTTAGGTGAGGCTATGACTGTGAAGTTAGGTGAAAGATATGACTGTGAAGCTAGGGGAAGATATGACTGAAGTAACGTGAAAGATATGACTGTGAAGTTAGGTGAAGATATGACTATGAGGTTATGTAAAATGTATACCTGTGATGTTATGTCAGCAAGACATATGACTGTGAAATTAGGTGAAAGACATATGACTGTGCAGTTAGGTGAAAGATATGACTGCGAGGTTATGCGAGAGATATGACTGTGAAGTTAGTTGAATGATATGACTGTGAACTTAGGTGAAAGATATGACTGTAAAGTTAGTTCAAAGATATGACTGTGAAGTTAGGCGAAAGTTATTTCCGTGAAGCTAGGTGAAAGATATGACTGTGAAGTTAGGTAAAAGATATGACTGCGAAGGTATGTGAGAGATATGACTGTGAAGTTAGGTGAAAGATATGACTGTAAAGTTAGGTGAAAGATATGACTGCGAAGTTAGGTGAAAGATATGACTGTGAAGTTAGATGAAAGATATGACTGTGAAGTTGGCTGAAAGATATGACTGCGAAGTTAGGTGAACAATATGACTGCGAAGTTTTGTGGAAGACATGACTGTGAAGTTGTGCGAGAGATATGACGGTGAAGTTAGTTGACGATATGACTCTGAAGCTAGTGAAAGATATGACTGTGAAGTTGGTTGAAGATATGCCTGTTAAGTTAGGTGAAAGATATGCCTGTGAAGTTAGGTGAAAGACGTGACTCTGAATTTAGGTGAAGATATGACTGTGAAGTTAGTTGAATATATGCCTGTGGAGTTAGGTGACGATATGACTGTGAAGTTAGCTGAAAGATATGACTACGAAGCTAGGTGAAAGACGTGACTGTGAAGTTAGGTGAAGATATGACTGAAGTAATGTGAGAGATATGGCTGTGAGATTAGGTGAAAGACATGACTGTGGAGTTAGTTGAAAGACATGACAGTGAAGCTAGGTGAAGATATGACTGTGAAGTTAGATGAGAGCTCTGACTGCGAAGTTAGGTGAAGATATGATGTGAAGTTAGTTGAAAAACATGACAGTGAAGTTAGGTGAAGATATGATTGTGAAGCTATGTGAGAGATATGACCGTGAAGTTAGGTGAAAGATATGTCTGTGAAGCTAGGTGAACGATATGACTGTGAATTTAGGTGAAAAACATATGACTGTGAACTTAGGTGAGAAAGATGACTGAGAAGTTAGGTGAAGATATGACTCTTAACTTACTTGAAGATATGACTAGGAAGTTAGGTGAAAGACATGACTGAATTTAGGTGAGGATATGACTGCGAAGTTTTTGAAAGATATGACTGTGAAGCTAGGTGAAAGACGTGACGGTGAAGTTAGGTGAAGATATGACTGAAGTAATGTGAGAGATATGGCTGTGAGGTTATGTAAAAGATATAACTGTGATGTTATGCCAGAAAGATATATGACTGTGATGTTAGGTGAAAGATAGGACTGTGACGTTAGGTTAAGATATGAGTGAGAGTTTATATGAAAGATATGAATTTGAAATTAGGTGAAAGACATATGACAGTGCGGTTACGTGACAGATATGACTGAGAAGTTGGGTGAAAGTTATGACTGTGAAGTTAGGGGAAAGATATGAGTGTGAGGTTAGGTGAAAGATATTTCCGTGAAGCTAGGTTAAAGATATGACTGTGAAGTTAGGTGAGATATATGACTGTGAAGTTAGGTGAAAGGCATGACTGTGAAGTTAGTTGTAGATATGACTGCAAAGCTAGATGAAATAGGACTGTGAAGTTACGTGAATGATATGACTGTGAAGTTATGTGAAAGACATGACTGTAAAATTAGGTGACAGACATGATTGTGAAGTTAGTTGAAGATATGAGACCGAGGTTAGGTGAATATATGAGTGTCAATTTACGTGAAATATATGACTGTGAAGTTAGCTAAAAGATACGACTGTCACGTTAGGTGAAAGACATGACTGTGGAGTTAGTTGAAAGACATGACAGTGAAGTTAGGTGAAGATATGACTGTGAAGCTAGGTGAAAGATATGACTGAGAAGCTATGTGAAGATATGACTGTGAAGTGACTAGAAGATATGACTGTGAAGCTAGGTGAAAGATATGACTGAAGGTAGATGAAGATATGACTGTGAACTTAGGTGAAAGAATTGCCTGTGAAGTGAGATGAAAGACATGACTGTCAAGTTAGGTGAAGATACGACTGTAAAGTTAGGTGAAATATATTACTGTGAAATTAGGTGAAGATATGACTGTGTAGCTTGGTGAAAGACATTACTGTAAAGTTAGGTGAAGATATGACTGTGAAGTTAGGTGAGAGATATGAATGTGTAGTTAGGTGAAATATATGACTGTGATGTTAGGTGAAAGATATGACAGCGAACTTATGTGAAAGATATGACAGTGAAGTTAGGTGAAATAAATGATTGTGAATTTACGTGAAAGATATGGCTGTGAAGTTAGTAGAAAGATATGACTGTGACGTTAGGTGAAAGACATGACTGTGGAGCTAGCTGACAGACATGACAATGAAGTTAGTTGAAGATATGAATGGGAAGTTAGGTGAGAGATATGTCTGTGAAGTTAGGTGAAAGATATGTCTGTGAAGTTAGGTAAAAGATATGACTGTTAATTTAGGTGAAAGACATATGGCTGTGAAGCTAGGTGAGAGATATGACTGTGAAGTTGGGTGAAAGATATGACTCTGAAGTTATGTGAGAGATATGACTGTGAAGTTAGGTGACAAATATGACTCTAAAGTTAGGTGAAAGATATGACTGCGAAGTTAGATGAAAGATATGACTGTGAAGTTGGCTGAAAGATATGACCGCGAAGTTAGGTGAACAATATGACTGCGAAGTTTGGTGAAAGACATGACTGTGAAGTTGTGCGAGAGATATGACTGTGAAGATAGGTGAAGATATGACTGAGAAGTTATGTGAAGATATGACGGTGAGGTTAGTTGAAGATATGCCTCTGAAGCTAGGTGAAAGATATGACTGTGAAGTCAGGTGAAGATGTGACTGTGAAGTTAGGTTAAAGATATGACTGTGACGTTAGATGAAATATTTGAATGTGAAGTTGGCTGAAAGATATGACCGCGAAGTTAGGTGAACAATATGACTGCGAAGATTGGTGAAAGACATGACTGTGAAGTTGTGCGAGAGATATGACTGTGAAGATAGGTGAAGATATGACTGAGAAGTTATGTGAAGATATGACGGTGAGGTTAGTTGAAGATATGCCTCTGAAGCTAGGTAAAAGATATGACTGTGAAGTTAGGTGAAGATATGACTGTGAAGTTAGGTGAAAGATATGCCTGTGAAGTTAGGTGAAAGACGTGACGGTGAAGCTAGGTGAAGATATGACTGTGAAGTTAGTTGAATATATGGCTGTGAATTTACGTGAAAGATATGACTGTGAAGTTAGCTGAAAGATATGACTGTGAAGCTAGGTGAAAGACATGACTGTGAAGTTAAGTGAAGATATGACTGAAGTAATGTGAGAGATATGGCTGTGGAGTTAGTTGCAAGACATGACAGTGAAGCTAGGTGAAGATATGACTGTGACGTTAGGTGAGAGATATGACTGTGAAGTTAGGTGAAGATATGACTGTTAAGTTAGGTGAAAGATATGACTGTGAAGTTAGCTGAAAGATATGACTGTGAAGCTAGGTGAAAGACATGACTGTGAAGTTAAGTGAAGATATGACTGAAGTAATGTAAGAGATATGGCTGTGGAGTTAGTTGCAAGACATGACAGTGAAGCTAGGTGAAGATATGACTGTGACGTTAGGTGAGAGATATGACTGTGAAGTTAGGTGAAGATATGACTGTTAAGTTAGGTGAGAGATATGACCGTGACGTTAGGTGAAAGATAGGTCTGTGAGAGATATGGCTGACAAGTTAGGTGAAGATATGACTGTAAGGTTATATGAAAGATATAACTGTGATGTTATGTCAGAAAAACATATGACTGTGATGTTAGGTGAAAGATAGGACTGTGAAGTTATGTTACGGTATGACTCTGAAGTTAGGTGAAAGACATGACTGTGAATTAGGTGAAGATATGATTGTGAGTTTATATGAAAGATATGTTGTGAAATTAGGTGAAAGACATATGACTGTGCAATTAGGTGAGAGATATCACTGAGAAGTTGGGTGTAAGACATGACTGTGAAGTTAGGTGAAAGATATGACTTTGAAGTTAGGTGAAAGATATGACTGCGAACTTATATGAAATATATTACTGTGAATTTAGATGTAAGATTTGACTGTGAAGTTAGGTGAAACCTTTGACTGTGACGTTATGTGAAAGATATGACTGCGAAGTTAGGTGAAAGATATGACTGTGAAGTTAGGTGAAAGATATGGCTGTGAAGTTAGGTAAAAATCATACATGTGACGCTAGGTGAACGACCTACATGTGAGTTTTGGTGAAAGATATGACTGCGAACTTAGGTGAAAGATATTACCGTGAAGCTAGGTGAAAGATATGACTGTGAAGCTAGGGGAAAGATAGGACTGCGAAGTTAGTTGAAACATCTGACTGTGAAGTTAGCTGAAAGATATGATTGTGAAGTTAGGTGAATGATATGGCTGTTAAGTTAAGTGAACGATATGACTGCGAAGTTAGGTGACAGACATGACTGTGAAGTTAGGTGAAGATATCTCTGAGAAGTTAGGTGAAGATATGACTGTGAAGTTAGTCGAAGATATGACTGTGAAGTTAGGTGAAAGACATGACTGTGAAGTTAGGTGAGGATATGACTGCGAACTTAGGTGAAAGATATTACCGTGAAGCTAGGTGAAAGATATGACTGTGAAGTTAGGTGAAAGATAAGACTGTGAAGTTAGTTGAAACATCTGACTGTGAAGTTAGGTGAAAGATATGACTGCGAGGTTAGGTGAAAGACATGAGTGTGAAGTGAAAGACATACCTGTGAGGGTAGGTGAAAGTTGTGACTGCGAATTTAGGTGAAAGATATGACTGTGAAGCTATGCGAGAGATATGACTGTGAAGTTATATGAAGATGTGACTGAGAAGTTGTGTGAAGATATGACGGTGAAGTTAGTTGAAGATATGACTGTGAAGCTAGGTGAAAGATATGACTGTGAAGTTAGTTGAAGATATGACTGTGAAGTTAGGTGAACGATATGCCTGTGAAGTTAGGCGAAAAACGTGACTGTGAAGTTAGTTGAAAGACATGACTGTGCAGTTAGGTGAGAGATATGACTGTGAAGTTGAGTGAAAGATATGGTTGTGAAGTTAGGTGAAATACATACATGTGAAGCTAGGTGAAAGACATACCTGTGGGGTTAGGTGAAAGATATGACTGCGAACTTTGTTGAAAGGTTTTAACGTGAAGTTAGGTGACAGATATGACTGTGAAGTTAGGTGAAAGATATGACTGCGAAGTTAGGTGAAAGATATGACTGTGAAGTTAGGTGAAAGAGACTGTGAATTTAGGTGAAAATATGACTGAAAATAGGTGAAAGATATGACTGTGAAGTTAGGTGAACGATATGACTGCGAAGTTAGGTGAAGATATGACTGAGAAGTTAGGTGAAAGATATGGCTGTGAAGTTAGGTAAAAATCATACATGTGACGCTAGGTGAACGACCTACATGTGAGTTTTGGTGAAAGATATGACTGCGAACTTAGGTGAAAGATATTACCGTGAAGCTAGGTGAAAGATATGACTGTGAAGCTAGGGGAAAGATAGGACTGCGAAGTTAGTTGAAACATCTGACTGTGAAGTTAGCTGAAAGATATGATTGTGAAGTTAGGTGAATGATATGGCTGTTAAGTTAAGTGAACGATATGACTGCGAAGTTAGGTGACAGACATGACTGTGAAGTTAGGTGAAGATATCTCTGAGAAGTTAGGTGAAGATATGACTGTGAAGTTAGTCGAAGATATGACTGTGAAGTTAGGTGAAAGACATGACTGTGAAGTTAGGTGAGGATATGACTGCGAACTTAGGTGAAAGATATTACCGTGAAGCTAGGTGAAAGATATGACTGTGAAGTTAGGTGAAAGAGAAGACTGTGAAGTTAGTTGAAACATCTGACTGTGAAGTTAGGTGAAAGATATGACTGCGAGGTTAGGTGAAAGACATGAGTGTGAAGTGAAAGACATACCTGTGAGGGTAGGTGAAAGTTGTGACTGCGAATTTAGGTGAAAGATATGACTGTGAAGCTATGCGAGAGATATGACTGTGAAGTTATATGAAGATGTGACTGAGAAGTTGTGTGAAGATATGACGGTGAAGTTAGTTGAAGATATGACTGTGAAGCTAGGTGAAAGATATGACTGTGAAGTTAGTTGAAGATATGACTGTGAAGTTAGGTGAACGATATGCCTGTGAAGTTAGGCGAAAAACGTGACTGTGAAGTTAGTTGAAAGACATGACTGTGCAGTTAGGTGAGAGATATGACTGTGAAGTTGAGTGAAAGATATGGTTGTGAAGTTAGGTGAAATACATACATGTGAAGCTAGGTGAAAGACATACCTGTGGGGTTAGGTGAAAGATATGACTGCGAACTTTGTTGAAAGGTTTTAACGTGAAGTTAGGTGACAGATATGACTGTGAAGTTAGGTGAAAGATATGACTGCGAAGTTAGGTGAAAGATATGACTGTGAAGTTAGGTGAAAGAGACTGTGAATTTAGGTGAAAATATGACTGAAAATAGGTGAAAGATATGACTGTGAAGTTAGGTGAACGATATGACTGCGAAGTTAGGTGAAGATATGACTGAGAAGTTAGGTGGAGATATGACTGTGAAGTTAGTTGAAGATATGACTGTGAAGTGAAGTGAAAGACATGCCTGTGAAGTTAGCTGAGGATATAACTGTGTAGTTAGTTGTAAGTAATGCCTGTGAAGTTATGTTAGGGATATGACTGTGAAGTTATGTGAGAGATATGACTGTGAGGTTAGGTGAATATATGACTTTGAGGTTATGTGAAAGATATAACTGTGATGTTAGGTGAAAGATATGACTGTGAAGTTAGGTGAAGTTATGACTATGAAGTTAGTTGAAAGACATGACTGTGCAGTTAGGTGAGAGATATGACTGTGAAGTTGAGTGAACGATATGGTTGTGAAGTTAGGTGAAAAACATACATGTGAAGCTAGGTGAAAGACATACCTGTGGGGTTAGGTGAAAGATATGACCGCGAACTTAGTTGAAAGGTATTACCGTGAAGTTAGGTGACAGATATGACTGTGAAGTTAGGTGAAAGATATGCATGCGAAGTTAGGTGAAAGATATGACTGTGAAGTTAGGTGAAAGAGACTGTGAATTTACGTGAAAAATATGACTGTGAGGTTAGGTGAAAGATATGACTGTGAAGTTAGGTGAACGATATGACTGCGAAATTAGGTGAAGATATGACTGAGAAGTTAGTTGAAGATATGACTGTGAAGTTAGTTGTAACTAATGCCTGTGAAGTTATGTTAGGGATATGACTGCGAAGTTAGTTGAAGATATGACTGTGAAGTTATGTGAGAGATATGACTGTGAAGGTAGGTGAAGATATGACTGTGAGGTTATGTGAAAGATATAACCGTGATGTTATGTCAGAAAGACATATGACTGTGAAGTTAGGTGACGATTATGACTGTGAAGTTAGGTGAAAGATATAACTGTGAAGTTAGGTGATAGATATGACTGCGAAGTTAGGTGAAGATATGACTGTGAAGTTACGTGAAAGATATAACTGTGATGTTAGGTGAAAGATATGACTGTGAAGTTAGGCGAAAGACATGACTGTGATGTTAATTGAAGATATGACTGCGAAGTTAGGTGAAGATTTGAATGTGAAGTTATGTGATATCCATGACCGTGAAGTTAGGTGAAGATATGACTGTGAAGTTAGGTGAGAGATATGACTGTGAAGTTAGGTGACAGATATGACTGCGAAGTTAGGTGAAAGATATGACTGTGAAGCTAGGTGAAGATATAACTGTGAAGTTATGTGAAAGATATGACTGTGACGTCAGGTGAAAACTATTACCGTGAAGCTAGGTGCAAGATATGGCTGTGAAGTTGGGTGAGGATATGACTGCGAACTTAGGTGAAAGATATTACCGTGAAGCTAGGTGAAAGATATGATTGTGAAGTTAGGTGAAAGATAAGACTGGGAAGTTAGTTGAAACATCTGACTGTGAAGTTAGGTGAAAGATATGACTGCGAAGTTAGGTGAAAGACATGACTGTGAAGTGAAAGACATACCTATGAGGGTAGGTGAAAGCTATGACTGCGAACTTAGGTGAACGATATTTCCGTGAAGCTAGGTGAAAGTTATGACTGTGAAGCTATGCGAGATATATGACTCTGAAGTTAGGTGAAGATATGACTGAGAAGTTATGTAAAGATATGACGGTGAAGTTAGTTGAAGATATGACTGTGAAGCTCGGTGAAAGATATGACTGTGAAGTTAGTTGAAGATATGACTGTGACGTTAGGTGAAATACGTGACTGAAGTTAGGTGAATATATGACTGTGAAATTATGTGAGAGATATGACTGTGAAATTAGGTGAATATAGGACTTTGAGGTTATGTGAAAGATATAACTGTGATGTTAGGTGAAAGATATGACTGTGAAGTTAGTTGAATATATGGCTGTGAATTTACGTGAAAGATATGACTGTGAAGTTAGCTGAAAGATATGACTGTGAAGCTAGGTGAAAGACATGACTGTGAAGTTAAGTGAAGATATGACTGAAGTAATGTGAGAGATATGGCTGTGGAGTTAGTTGCAAGACATGACAGTGAAGCTAGGTGAAGATATGACTGTGACGTTAGGTGAGAGATATGACTGTGAAGTTAGGTGAAGATATGACTGTTAAGTTAGTTGAAAGACATGACAGTGAAGTTAGCTGAAGATAGGACTGTGAAGTTAGGTGAGAGATATGACCGTGACGTTAGGTGAAAGATAGGTCTGTGAGAGATATGGCTGTCAAGTTAGGTGAAGATATGACTGTAAGGTTATATGAAAGATATAACTGTGATGTTATGTCAAAAAAACATATGACTGTGATGTTAGGTGAAAGATAGGACTGTGAAGTTATGTTACGGTATGACTCTGAAGTTAGGTGAAAGACATGACTGTGAATTAGGTGAAGATATGATTGTGAGTTTATATGAAAGATATGTTGTGAAATTAGGTGAAAGACATATGACTGTGCAATTAGGTGAGAGATATCACTGAGAAGTTGGGTGAAAGACATGACTGTGAAGTTAGGTGAAAGATATGACTTTGAAGTTAGGTGAAAGATATGACTGCGAACTTATATGAAATATATTACTGTGAATTTAGATGTAAGATTTGACTGTGAAGTTAGGTGAAACCTTTGACTGTGACGTTATGTGAAAGATATGACTGCGAAGTTAGGTGAAAGATATGACTGTGAAGTTAGGTGAAAGATATGGCTGTGAAGTTAGGTAAAAATCATACATGTGACGCTAGGTGAACGACCTACATGTGAGTTTTGGTGAAAGATATGACTGCGAACTTAGGTGAAAGATATTACCGTGAAGCTAGGTGAAAGATATGACTGTGAAGCTAGGGGAAAGATAGGACTGCGAAGTTAGTTGAAACATCTGACTGTGAAGATAGGTGAAAGATATGATTGTGAAGTTAGGTGAATGATATGGCTGTTAAGTTAAGTGAACGATATGACTGCGAAGTTAGGTGACAGACATGACTGTGAAGTTAGGTGAAGATATCTCTGAGAAGTTAGGTGAAGATATGACTGTGAAGTTAGTCGAAGATATGACTGTGAAGTTAGGTGAAAGACATGACTGTGAAGTTAGGTGAGGATATGACTGCGAACTTAGGTGAAAGATATTACCGTGAAGCTAGGTGAAAGATATGACTGTGAAGTTAGGTGAAAGATAAGACTGTGAAGTTAGTTGAAACATCTGACTGTGAAGTTAGGTGAAAGATATGACTGCGAGGTTAGGTGAAAGACATGAGTGTGAAGGTAAAGACATACCTGTGAGGGTAGGTGAAAGTTGTGACTGCGAATTTAGGTGAAAGATATGACTGTGAAGCTATGCGAGAGATATGACTGTGAAGTTATATGAAGATGTGACTGAGAAGTTGTGTGAAGATATGACGGTGAAGTTAGTTGAAGATATGACTGTGAAGCTAGGTGAAAGATATGACTGTGAAGTTAGTTGAAGATATGACTGTGAAGTTAGGTGAACGATATGCCTGTGAAGTTAGGCGAAAAACGTGACTGTGAAGTTAGTTGAAAGACATGACTGTGCAGTTAGGTGAGAGATATGACTGTGAAGTTGAGTGAAAGATATGGTTGTGAAGTTAGGTGAAATACATACATGTGAAGCTAGGTGAAAGACATACCTGTGGGGTTAGGTGAAAGATATGACTGCGAACTTTGTTGAAAGGTTTTAACGTGAAGTTAGGTGACAGATATGACTGTGAAGTTAGGTGAAAGATATGACTGCGAAGTTAGGTGAAAGATATGACTGTGAAGTTAGGTGCAAGATATGGCTGCGAAGTTAGATGACAGATATGACTGTGAAGCTAGGTAAAGATATAACTGTGAAGTTATGTGAAAGATATGACTGTGACGTCAGGTGAAAACTATTACCGTGAAGCTAGGTGCAAGATATGGCTGTGAAGTTGGGTGAGGATATGACTGCGAACTTAGGTGAAAGATATTACCGTGAAGCTAGGTGAAAGATATGATTGTGAAGTTAGGTGAAAGATAAGACTGGGAAGTTAGTTGAAACATCTGACTGTGAAGTTAGGTGAAAGATATGACTGCGAAGTTAGGTGAAAGACATGACTGTGAAGTGAAAGACATACCTATGAGGGTAGGTGAAAGCTATGACTGCGAACTTAGGTGAACGATATTTCCGTGAAGCTAGGTGAAAGTTATGACTGTGAAGCTATGCGAGATATATGACTCTGAAGTTAGGTGAAGATATGACTGAGAAGTAATGTAAAGATATGACGGTGAAGTTAGTTGAAGATATGACTGTGAAGCTCGGTGAAAGATATGACTGTGAAGTTAGTTGAAGATATGACTGTGACGTTAGGTGAAATACGTGACTGAAGTTAGGTGAATATATGACTGTGAAATTATGTGAGAGATATGACTGTGAAATTAGGTGAATATATGACTTTGAGGTTATGTGAAAGATATAACTGTGATGTTAGGTGAAAGATATGACTGTGAAGTTAGTTGAATATATGGCTGTGAATTTACGTGAAAGATATGACTGTGAAGTTAGCTGAAAGATATGACTGTGAAGCTAGGTGAAAGACATGACTGTGAAGTTAAGTGAAGATATGACTGAAGTAATGTGAGAGATATGGCTGTGGAGTTAGTTGCAAGACATGACAGTGAAGCTAGGTGAAGATATGACTGTGACGTTAGGTGAGAGATATGACTGTGAAGTTAGGTGAAGATATGACTGTTAAGTTAGTTGAAAGACATGACAGTGAAGTTAGCTGAAGATAGGACTGTGAAGTTAGGTGAGAGATATGACCGTGACGTTAGGTGAAAGATAGGTCTGTGAGAGATATGGCTGTCAAGTTAGGTGAAGATATGACTGTAAGGTTATATGAAAGATATAACTGTGATGTTATGTCAGAAAAACATATGACTGTGATGTTAGGTGAAAGATAGGACTGTGAAGTTATGTTACGGTATGACTCTGAAGTTAGGTGAAAGACATGACTGTGAATTAGGTGAAGATATGATTGTGAGTTTATATGAAAGATATGTTGTGAAATTAGGTGAAAGACATATGACTGTGCAATTAGGTGAGAGATATCACTGAGAAGTTGGGTGAAAGACATGACTGTGAAGTTAGGTGAAAGATATGACTTTGAAGTTAGGTGAAAGATATGACTGCGAACTTATATGAAATATATTACTGTGAATTTAGATGTAAGATTTGACTGTGAAGTTAGGTGAAACCTTTGACTGTGACGTTATGTGAAAGATATGACTGCGAAGTTAGGTGAAAGATATGACTGTGAAGTTAGGTGAAAGATATGGCTGTGAAGTTAGGTAAAAATCATACATGTGACGCTAGGTGAACGACCTACATGTGAGTTTTGGTGAAAGATATGACTGCGAACTTAGGTGAAAGATATTACCGTGAAGCTAGGTGAAAGATATGACTGTGAAGCTAGGGGAAAGATAGGACTGCGAAGTTAGTTGAAACATCTGACTGTGAAGTTAGGTGAAAGATATGATTGTGAAGTTAGGTGAATGATATGGCTGTTAAGTTAAGTGAACGATATGACTGCGAAGTTAGGTGACAGACATGACTGTGAAGTTAGGTGAAGATATCTCTGAGAAGTTAGGTGAAGATATGACTGTGAAGTTAGTCGAAGATATGACTGTGAAGTTAGGTGAAAGACATGACTGTGAAGTTAGGTGAGGATATGACTGCGAACTTAGGTGAAAGATATTACCGTGAAGCTAGGTGAAAGATATGACTGTGAAGTTAGGTGAAAGATAAGACTGTGAAGTTAGTTGAAACATCTGACTGTGAAGTTAGGTGAAAGATATGACTGCGAGGTTAGGTGAAAGACATGAGTGTGAAGTGAAAGACATACCTGTGAGGGTAGGTGAAAGTTGTGACTGCGAATTTAGGTGAAAGATATGACTGTGAAGCTATGCGAGAGATATGACTGTGAAGTTATATGAAGATGTGACTGAGAAGTTGTGTGAAGATATGACGGTGAAGTTAGTTGAAGATATGACTGTGAAGCTAGGTGAAAGATATGACTGTGAAGTTAGTTGAAGATATGACTGTGAAGTTAGGTGAACGATATGCCTGTGAAGTTAGGCGAAAAACGTGACTGTGAAGTTAGTTGAAAGACATGACTGTGCAGTTAGGTGAGAGATATGACTGTGAAGTTGAGTGAAAGATATGGTTGTGAAGTTAGGTGAAATACATACATGTGAAGCTAGGTGAAAGACATACCTGTGGGGTTAGGTGAAAGATATGACTGCGAACTTTGTTGAAAGGTTTTAACGTGAAGTTAGGTGACAGATATGACTGTGAAGTTAGGTGAAAGATATGACTGCGAAGTTAGGTGAAAGATATGACTGTGAAGTTAGGTGAAAGAGACTGTGAATTTAGGTGAAAATATGACTGAAAATAGGTGAAAGATATGACTGTGAAGTTAGGTGAACGATATGACTGCGAAGTTAGGTGAAGATATGACTGAGAAGTTAGGTGGAGATATGACTGTGAAGTTAGTTGAAGATATGACTGTGAAGTGAACTGAAAGACATGCCTGTGAAGTTAGCTGAGGATATAACTGTGTAGTTAGTTGTAAGTAATGCCTGTGAAGTTATGTTAGGGATATGACTGTGAGGTTAGGTGAATATATGACTTTGAGGTTATGTGAAAGATATAACTGTGATGTTAGGTGAAAGATATGACTGTGAAGTTAGGTGAAGTTATGACTATGAAGTTAGTTGAAAGACATGACTGTGCAGTTAGGTGAGAGATATGACTGTGAAGTTGAGTGAACGATATGGTTGTGAAGTTAGGTGAAAAACTTACATGTGAAGCTAGGTGAAAGACATACCTGTGGGGTTAGGTGAAAGATATGACCGCGAACTTAGTTGAAAGGTATTACCGTGAAGTTAGGTGACAGATATGACTGTGAAGTTAGGTGAAAGATATGCATGCGAAGTTAGGTGAAAGATATGACTGTGAAGTTAGGTGAAAGAGACTGTGAATTTACGTCAAAAATATGACTGTGAGGTTAGGTGAAAGATATGACTGTGAAGTTAGGTGAACGATATGACTGCGAAATTAGGTGAAGATATGACTGAGAAGTTAGGTGGAGATATGACTGTGAAGTTAGTTGAAGATATGACTGTGAAGTTAGTTGTAACTAATGCCTGTGAAGTTATGTTAGGGATATGACTGCGAAGTTAGTTGAAGATATGACTGTGAAGTTATGTGAGAGATATGACTGTGAAGGTAGGTGAAGATATGACTGTGAGGTTATGTGAAAGATATAACTGTGATGTTATGTCAGAAAGACATATGACTGTGAAGTTAGGTGACGATTATGACTGTGAAGTTAGGTGAAAGATATAACTGTGAAGTTAGGTGATAGATATGACTGCGAAGTTAGGTGAAGATATGACTGTGAAGTTACGTGAAAGATATAACTGTGACGTTAGGTGAAAGATATGACTGTGAAGTTAGGCGAAAGACATGACTGTGATGTTAATTGAAGATATGACTGCGAAGTTAGGGGAAGATTTGAATGTGAAGTTATGTGATATCCATGACCGTGAAGTTAGGTGAAGATATGACTGTGAAGTTAGGTGAGAGATATGACTGTGAAGTTAGGTGACAGATATGACTGCGAAGTTAGGTGAAAGATATGACTGTGAAGTTAGGTGCAAGATATGGCTGCGAAGTTAGATGACAGATATGACTGTGAAGTTAGGTGAAGATATAACTGTGAAGTTATGTGAAAGATATGACTGTGATGTCAGGTGAAAACTATTACTGTGAAGCTAGGTGCAAGATATGGCTGTGAAGTTGGGTGAGGATATGACTGCGAACTTAGGTGAAAGATATTACCGTGAAGCTAGGTGAAAGATATGATTGTGAAGTTAGGTGAAAGATAAGACTGGGAAGTTAGTTGAAACATCTGACTGTGAAGTTAGGTGAAAGATATGACTGCGAAGTTAGGTGAAAGACATGACTGTGAAGTGAAAGACATACCTATGAGGGTAGGTGAAAGCTATGACTGCGAACTTAGGTGAACGATATTTCCGTGAAGCTAGGTGAAAGTTATGACTGTGAAGCTATGCGAGATATATGACTCTGAAGTTAGGTGAAGATATGACTGAGAAGTAATGTAAAGATATGACGGTGAAGTTAGTTGAAGATATGACTGTGAAGCTCGGTGAAAGATATGACTGTGAAGTTAGTTGAAGATATGACTGTGACGTTAGGTGAAATACGTGACTGAAGTTAGGTGAATATATGACTGTGAAATTATGTGAGAGATATGACTGTGAAATTAGGTGAATATATGACTTTGAGGTTATGTGAAAGATATAACTGTGATGTTAGGTGAAAGATATGACTGTGAAGTTAGTTGAATATATGGCTGTGAATTTACGTGAAAGATGTGACTGTGAAGTTAGCTGAAAGATATGACTGTGAAGCTAGGTGAAAGACATGACTGTGAAGTTAAGTGAAGATATGACTGAAGTAATGTGAGAGATATGGCTGTGGAGTTAGTTGCAAGACATGACAGTGAAGCTAGGTGAAGATATGACTGTGACGTTAGGTGAGAGATATGACTGTGAAGTTAGGTGAAGATATGACTGTTAAGTTAGTTGAAAGACATGACAGTGAAGTTAGCTGAAGATAGGACTGTGAAGTTAGGTGAGAGATATGACCGTGACGTTAGGTGAAAGATAGGTCTGTGAGAGATATGGCTGTCAAGTTAGGTGAAGATATGACTGTAAGGTTATATGAAAGATATAACTGTGATGTTATGTCAGAAAAACATATGACTGTGATGTTAGGTGAAAGATAGGACTGTGAAGTTATGTTACGGTATGACTCTGAAGTTAGGTGAAAGACATGACTGTGAATTAGGTGAAGATATGATTGTGAGTTTATATGAAAGATATGTTGTGAAATTAGGTGAAAGACATATGACTGTGCAATTAGGTGAGAGATATCACTGAGAAGTTGGGTGAAAGACATGACTGTGAAGTTAGGTGAAAGATATGACTTTGAAGTTAGGTGAAAGATATGACTGCGAACTTATATGAAATATATTACTGTGAATTTAGATGTAAGATTTGACTGTGAAGTTAGGTGAAACCTTTGACTGTGACGTTATGTGAAAGATATGACTGCGAAGTTAGGTGAAAGATATGACTGTGAAGTTAGGTGAAAGATATGGCTGTGAAGTTAGGTAAAAATCATACATGTGACGCTAGGTGAACGACCTACATGTGAGTTTTGGTGAAAGATATGACTGCGAACTTAGGTGAAAGATATTACCGTGAAGCTAGGTGAAAGATATGACTGTGAAGCTAGGGGAAAGATAGGACTGCGAAGTTAGTTGAAACATCTGACTGTGAAGTTAGGTGAAAGATATGATTGTGAAGTTAGGTGAATGATATGGCTGTTAAGTTAAGTGAACGATATGACTGCGAAGTTAGGTGACAGACATGACTGTGAAGTTAGGTGAAGATATCTCTGAGAAGTTAGGTGAAGATATGACTGTGAAGTTAGTCGAAGATATGACTGTGAAGTTAGGTGAAAGACATGACTGTGAAGTTAGGTGAGGATATGACTGCGAACTTAGGTGAAAGATATTACCGTGAAGCTAGGTGAAAGATATGACTGTGAAGTTAGGTGAAAGATAAGACTGTGAAGTTAGTTGAAACATCTGACTGTGAAGTTAGGTGAAAGATATGACTGCGAGGTTAGGTGAAAGACATGAGTGTGAAGTGAAAGACATACCTGTGAGGGTAGGTGAAAGTTGTGACTGCGAATTTAGGTGAAAGATATGACTGTGAAGCTATGCGAGAGATATGACTGTGAAGTTATATGAAGATGTGACTGAGAAGTTGTGTGAAGATATGACGGTGAAGTTAGTTGAAGATATGACTGTGAAGCTAGGTGAAAGATATGACTGTGAAGTTAGTTGAAGATATGACTGTGAAGTTAGGTGAACGATATGCCTGTGAAGTTAGGCGAAAAACGTGACTGTGAAGTTAGTTGAAAGACATGACTGTGCAGTTAGGTGAGAGATATGACTGTGAAGTTGAGTGAAAGATATGGTTGTGAAGTTAGGTGAAATACATACATGTGAAGCTAGGTGAAAGACATACCTGTGGGGTTAGGTGAAAGATATGACTGCGAACTTTGTTGAAAGGTTTTAACGTGAAGTTAGGTGACAGATATGACTGTGAAGTTAGGTGAAAGATATGACTGCAAAGTTAGGTGAAAGATATGACTGTGAAGTTAGGTGAAAGAGACTGTGAATTTAGGTGAAAATATGACTGAAAATAGGTGAAAGATATGACTGTGAAGTTAGGTGAACGATATGACTGCGAAGTTAGGTGAAGATATGACTGAGAAGTTAGGTGGAGATATGACTGTGAAGTTAGTTGAAGATATGACTGTGAAGTGAACTGAAAGACATGCCTGTGAAGTTAGCTGAGGATATAACTGTGTAGTTAGTTGTAAGTAATGCCTGTGAAGTTATGTTAGGGATATGACTGTGAAGTTATGTGAGAGATATGACTGTGAGGTTAGGTGAATATATGACTTTGAGGTTATGTGAAAGATATAACTGTGATGTTAGGTGAAAGATATGACTGTGAAGTTAGGTGAAGTTATGACTATGAAGTTAGTTGAAAGACATGACTGTGCAGTTAGGTGAGAGATATGACTGTGAAGTTGAGTGAACGATATGGTTGTGAAGTTAGGTGAAAAACTTACATGTGAAGCTAGGTGAAAGACATACCTGTGGGGTTAGGTGAAAGATATGACCGCGAACTTAGTTGAAAGGTATTACCGTGAAGTTAGGTGACAGATATGACTGTGAAGTTAGGTGAAAGATATGCATGCGAAGTTAGGTGAAAGATATGACTGTGAAGTTAGGTGAAAGAGACTGTGAATTTACGTCAAAAATATGACTGTGAGGTTAGGTGAAAGATATGACTGTGAAGTTAGGTGAACGATATGACTGCGAAATTAGGTGAAGATATGACTGAGAAGTTAGGTGGAGATATGACTGTGAAGTTAGTTGAAGATATGACTGTGAAGTTAGTTGTAACTAATGCCTGTGAAGTTATGTTAGGGATATGACTGCGAAGTTAGTTGAAGATATGACTGTGAAGTTATGTGAGAGATATGACTGTGAAGGTAGGTGAAGATATGACTGTGAGGTTATGTGAAAGATATAACTGTGATGTTATGTCAGAAAGACATATGACTGTGAAGTTAGGTGACGATTATGACTGTGAAGTTAGGTGAAAGATATAACTGTGAAGTTAGGTGATAGATATGACTGCGAAGTTAGGTGAAGATATGACTGTGAAGTTACGTGAAAGATATAACTGTGACGTTAGGTGAAAGATATGACTGTGAAGTTAGGCGAAAGACATGACTGTGATGTTAATTGAAGATATGACTGCGAAGTTAGGGGAAGATTTGAATGTGAAGTTATGTGATATCCATGACCGTGAAGTTAGGTGAAGATATGACTGTGAAGTTAGGTGAGAGATATGACTGTGAAGTTAGGTGACAGATATGACTGCGAAGTTAGGTGAAAGATATGACTGTGAAGTTAGGTGCAAGATATGGCTGCGAAGTTAGATGACAGATATGACTGTGAAGTTAGGTGAAGATATAACTGTGAAGTTATGTGAAAGATATGACTGTGATGTCAGGTGAAAACTATTACTGTGAAGCTAGGTGCAAGATATGGCTGTGAAGTTGGGTGAGGATATGACTGCGAACTTAGGTGAAAGATATTACCGTGAAGCTAGGTGAAAGATATGATTGTGAAGTTAGGTGAAAGATAAGACTGGGAAGTTAGTTGAAACATCTGACTGTGAAGTTAGGTGAAAGACATGACTGTGAAGTGAAAGACATACCTGTGAGGGTAGGTGAAAGCTATGACTGCGAACTTAGGTGAACGATATTTCCGTGAAGCTAGGTGAAAGTTATGACTGTGAAGCTATGCGAGATATATGACTCTGAAGTTAGGTGAAGATATGACTGAGAAGTTATGTAAAGATATGACGGTGAAGTTAGTTGAAGATATGACTGTGAAGCTCGGTGAAAGATATGACTGTGAAGTTAGTTGAAGATATGACTGTGACGTTAGGTGAAATACGTGACTGAAGTTAGGTGAATATATGACTGTGAAATTATGTGAGAGATATGACTGTGAAATTAGGTGAATATATGACTTTGAGGTTATGTGAAAGATATAACTGTGATGTTAGGTGAAAGATATGAATGTGAAGTTAGGTGAAGATATGACTATGATGTTAGTTGAAAGACATGACTGTGCAGTTAGGTGAGAGATATGATTGTGAAGTTGAGTGAAATATATGGTTGTGAAGTTAGGTGAAAACCATACATGTGATGCTAGGTGAAAGACATACCTGTGGGGTTAGGTGAAAGATATGACCGCGAACTTAGTTGAAAGATATGACTGCGAGGTTAGGTGAAAGATATGACTGTGAAGTTAGGTGAAAGAGACTGTGAAGTTAGGTGAAGGATATGTCTATGAAGTTATGTGAAAGATATGATTGCGAAGTTAGGTGAAGATCTGACTGAGACGTTAGGTGGAGATATGACTGTGAAGTTAGTTGAAGATATGACAGTGAAGTTAGGTGAAAGACATGCCTGTGAAGTTAGCTGAAGATATGACTGTGAAATTAGTTGTAAGTAATGACTGTGAAGTTATGTTAGGGATATGACTGCGAAGTTAGTTGAAGATATGACTGTGAAGTTATGTGAGAGATATGACTGTGAAGGTAGGTGGAGATATGACTGTGAGGTTATGTGAAAGATATAACTGTGATGTTATGTCAGAAAGACATATGACTGTGAAGTTAGGTGACGATTATGACTGTGAAGTTAGGTGAAAGATATAACTGTGAAGTTAGGTGACAGATATGATTGCGAAGTTAGGTGAAGATATGACTGTGAAGTTACGTGAAAGATATAACTGTGACGTTAGGTGAAAGATATGACTGTGAAGTTAGGCGAAAGACATGACTGTGATGTTAGTTGAAGATATGACTGCGAAGTTAGGTGAATATTTGAATGTGAAGTTATGTGATATCCATGACCGTGAAGTTAGGTGAAGATATGACTGTGAAGTTAGGTGAGAGATATGACTGTGAAGTTAGGTGACAGATATGACTGTGCAGTTATGTGAAAGATATAACTGTGATGTCAGGTGAAAACTATTACCGTGAAGTTAGGTGCAAGATATCGCTGCGAAGTTAGGTGACAGATATGACTGTGAAGTTAGGTGAAAAATATGACTGTGAAGTTAGGTGAAAAATATTGCTCTGAAGCCATGACATTGACAGATGGCCACTGAAATGCATGTAATTACGTTCTCAACAATATAATGATAATCCAAACTAATAATTGATGTTTGAATTTAATGTTTATTTCTCAATTAGATATTATGGATTTCTGGATAGTCGAAATTCTGTTGATTTAAAAAACATAATTTTCAAAGCTTTAGCTCAAAGAAGCTTTTAGTTGATTTCATTTGATTTCATTGGATAAATCTGGAGAGATCATTTTGAAATCTTTCAAAGAAATATTGTGAGATTTTCCCCACCAAGGAATTATTGTGTTGATGGTTATACATAGCTCTGTCCCAAATATGGATTGCTGATTTATCAGAACAGACCTTATTAAAGAGGTGAATGAAGTAATTGTCTTTCCAATAAAAATAAGAATTTGTACCAAAAAGTCCCTGGCAATTGTCCCAGTTAGGTTCTATCATTCTATCCGAAGGACCGATGCTAATCATATCTGGCCTGGCATCAAGAGCAAGTTGAAAGGGCACTAAGATAGCATTATAGCCCCAATTAGTATCGATATAGTCAGTTCTGTACGATTCATAAAACATACGCAGAAATTTGGAATCTGATGTAGCGAGAACAATCGCGCTGGCTAGTCCATCAGCTGCCCTCTCCTTGGCAGCAGTATAAGGATGCATTCGCAGGGCATCAACAGGCCGTAAGACAAATACATCTGAATCTATGTAAATCCCACCATATTTCATCAATATTTCCCATCTAGCAACATCTGTCTTGTGCTCAATATACTGTATTATAGGTTTACCATTTATTGAATCTGGAGCTACAGTTTTTACCAATTCTATGATAGGAATAACTTGTTGTACCTTGTACCACCAAGGACCTACAGGTAGAGCGTCGTGGTGAAAGTATATCTTCTGAGGATTTTGCATTACATATGCACTGTATACACTTATTAAATGGATCAATGTAAACTGCCTCTCTTTACCAAACCAAACAAAATGAATGAGATTCGGCACAACAAAGAGCCTCGGATTTATGACATCGCTGAAACCATTTAATGATAAGCGAACTGCTTGTCCAAATGTTGAGTTCAGCATCTGCACAGTACTTGCATTATAATTATTCGCCATAATGATATCAAACCTAATATAAAATACGGTATTAATATTATATACGGTCTCCTGTTCCCCTGTGAGTAATGGATTGGTACGTATTTGACATAACCCTTCTTCCCAGCATGCAGTATCCAATGTCGTGAACAGACTCTCACGTGGCACGGTAGTTCGAGAAAGATTGTACAATTGACTGACAAATAACTTGTATTTATATCCTGGTTTCATCATAATGAATTCATTGCCATACTGTTCACCATCAAAACTAACAACTCCATCAAATCCTCGCAGGAATTCTATATCATTTACAGCAATAACACTTAGATTCTGGAATATGCCTCCGTCGCGCTCCAGAAGAAATAATTTGAGATCCTCAACCATTTGCCCGGTATATTCCTTTCCATTTAACATAACTACTTCAAATCGTTCCAACTCAAGAGTACTATTCCAATAGAACCCTATAGGTGACTCTGATTGTGGAGCAATGTGAAACAGAATTTTCCAAGGTTTATAGATTCTATATGCCGATTTGATGCTCATAAACTCGAGAAATGACAAATCTATGTTTATTGTTTGGTTCCAGATGAAGTGGACCAGGCGTGGCACGAAACTATTAATGCGGCTGTTTACAGTTTTGTTGTACAGAATGTACCTAACAATATCTCCCGTGGATGTTTTGTCACTCAAGGAGGCTACCTCTAATGAGGAAATTGGTTCCAACTTCTGCATCAGTGATTCTGCCACTGCTGGTATGATTGACACAGATGTGTAGTTCTTAGCTAATTCTACAGGGAATTTGAGAAGAAGAGATATAAGATCGGATTCAGAAGTTGCTCCAATTAGAGCTTTGTACCATTCACTGACAAATGTAGAGTTCGTAACTGAGAGCATTAAAGAATCATGCATGTTATTTTCAGAATTTCCAGCTATTTCGAACGCCTCCTCACCGAGTATATTTATTGGTCCACGGACCACTGTATCCAACGTAAGTATTATCCCGCCATAGCGTTTCAAAATTGACAGTTTCAGTATAGATTGATTGCAGTTTTCATTAATTGTAACAAAAGAGATCAAAGGTGTAACATCATTCGTGGCTTTCCTGAAAATAACTTGTGGTGACACCTGGCGGATAACTCGCCACCAGTATGATTCTTCCCAAGGCCACCTGATTGCATGGAATATGACCTGCTTTGGTTTAAGGAAGCGGATTACACTGAGAACTGAGATAAAATTTTGAGCATTGAACCTAAAGTTTTTCTTGTTCACAATATAGTGTACGATGTAAGCATCAGGATCATCGATAGAACCTGCTCCTGGTGTGTGTGAAAGAGTGCTTTTGATGGACATATGCATTGTATTTTCTTCATTGAAGGGCTTCATATACTGAATGAACATCACACAAAGCACAACCATTACTAGGAAGAAAAATAACCTCTTCTTGTTTTTCCAACTCTTTTGAAAGAACTCCATATACTTCATCTCTGCAAGTTATCCCTCTGTGGCCTCATTCAAGACAGCAATGCTGCAACTACTACAACAACAACAACACTAATAATAATAATAATAATAATAATAATAATAATAAAAATAATAATAATAATAATAATAAGAAGAAGAAGAAGAAGAAGAAGAAGAAGAAGAAGAAGAAGAAGAAGAGGAAGAAGAAGAAGAAGTATTTAATTGCTCTTAATACCACTTCAGGGATTTGTGAATACTTTATAAAGACACTTCAATTCTGGGATTTGCATTGAACAGTCTTGAATATGACAATTAGTGTTTTGATGAAAAGTACTTGAAACCTGAACACAATCAATGGAGTGAAATGTGTATACTTCTTCCCATATTGGACTGGGGTATAGAAATTAACACTTTCATGGTCTGCCATTGCAGGCCATCAAAATAGTGTGGACTACAGCGGTCTGGAGAATCGTCGATCTGTGGGTGGGGAGGGGAATTCTTTTCGAGGACAGATGTGAATGTTATTCCAATGTGTGTTTTCTCTCACTAAGACAAACTATATTATCCTGACTAGTCCTGGCAATGGATGATTCCAGTTTATCCATCAATCATATGACGTCATAATCAACTACATAACGTGTATGTTGACGTCATAATCTAATTATGTCATGAAGACATATCTAAGTTAGTCAAGAACACTTAACTGATGACGGGCTAAGCGTTGTATGTCTTTAGTATCGGCAGAAACAGCACCCAGTCAAATTAGTTTCAAAATACTCAACAGCTTACCTGTATAGTTTTCTGGAAATTGAGGTTTATGGACTTCAGGGTTCGATTGAGAACAGCGCCGATCAAGCGTGGGAGTAGCTTAGGCAGGAATGGGCGGGGCATAGCTAAAACTTAGCTCATCCATTGTTAATGCCAGAATTCTTGTCTCACTCATTGAATTTCTTAAAGAAAATTTCAACTTATTTTATTCTAACCATTCCGGCGATAGAATTTTCCACCCGTAATCCATCCCTAACATTTTAGCTTTTCATCATGTCGACAACGAAAGATATACATGCTTTAGTACCTAAATGTTGGTATATTGCAACAGCCTATGATAGCTGTCATGATATACCTTTCAACCAATCAGAAAAAGCCTGGCGTGTCTGCCGCGAGATATACGCTCAGTCATAGAGGTACCAGCTGTAGTTTGGCAATGTGGTTTAAAAGCAATCATACTGGTAAGCTGTTGAATATTTTGAAACGAATTTGACTGAAAGTTGTTGCTGCCACACTCTACATTTGTCAGTGAATGGACGCCAACGAGCCATTGATATAGACATTAAAATCGACTCGATCCACGCAGTGGTTCATATATTAGCATAGATCTACGCAATGTCAACAAATCTTTCTGCTCTTTTTGTGTGGGTCCGTTTTGAATTTTAACGTTTATCGTCCCACTAAGGAGATATACTGCGTCCCCACCTGGCTGGCCTCCGAAGTGAGTCTATATAATAGTCTAGTCATTGCAATGACGTAACAAGATGCCTGGTCATTACGTTAGAGTGGCATTCTGTGTACCGTTCGAGTACCCGTTAAACAGGTCCCATTCACGCCAGGCTAAAAACGGTATTAGTTAATTTCTTTCTTAGGCCGAGTTTTTTTAAATTGAAATTTTGGTTCTTTACGGTTTTATAGGCTACTTCTTACACCAAGGGCCCTATATCCAAAAGTCAAAAATGGATTTGGACTGATTGCTCGAAATGAAATGGGGAAATGCAGCATGGTGTTGTGTGATCACCTTAATTCGCAAATCAGGGTATCCTGACATAATCTATCCTAAATTAGTGATCCTCACTTTATCACATTGGGGATCTATCAATCCCATCACGGCACAGTGCCCTGGACACTAATGGACATTTCCATTTTAGCTATGCCACGCCCATCACTAGTTAAGCTCCGCCCATACTTCGCCGTGTTGGGATTGATCGATCCCCAATTCCCTGTCTATCAATATCCTGAAAACTATGCAGTTAAGTTATTGAATACTTTGCAACTAATTTGCCTATGGCAGCAACAGCACCCAGTCAAATTAGTTGTAAAATATTCAACAGTATATTTATTAATGAAGACATACAATTCGTCAACTATACGTTCGTGACGAAATTATATACGCCATTCATGACGTCATTGATTGTGATGTCATTATATAGGTCACGTCGTTGATTCTGACGTCATTTGATGGATGGATACAGTGGAAAGGTCCATTTTATATCTGATAAATCAAATACAATCTCAATAAACTGTACAGCTTTGTTCTATGCTGACATTGTATCCAGTCTGCACCATAATGGAAGTCATTTTCTAGGTTTGTATCGAGACCATAGCGAAGTAGAGGATCACAACATAGGGTTGCAAATGGCATCCGGTGTGCGGAGTTCTATAAAAATGTGGTAAATGTTAAAGTCGTTCAATAGACATTTAATTCATCAATGACTTATCCGAGCGTAATAAAACTTTACACATTTGATCTATAGATTGCATCTAGGCTCCACCATAATTGAAGTGACTTTCAAATTTTTCCATATTGTTCTAGGGTTTTACACCAAGAATTAGTTAAATGTTAAGGTTTTTCAATGGTCTTTTAATTTATCAATTTATACGATCCCACCGAAACATTACAGATTTGTTCTGTCATATCATCATTTCATTCAGTTTGAAGCAAAATTAATACGATTTTAATAGTTTCTCCATACTTTTACATGGTTTGCACTTGGTTTCTCTCTCGTGATTTGTCTCCTTTTCAATAATTAGGAGAATAATAGACTTTTTCAACAGACATTTGAGTTCATCAAGTGGGTATAATATTTTAAGAAATCTTTATTTCGCGACACTTTCGCACATGATGTGTGATATGCCGAAATACTAAAAGGCTCCGCACATCGGATGCACTCCACCTAGGTTTCATACGCTATTCTGGAAACATGAGCTTGGTGCAATTTGCTCTCTGTCAAATCATAACATTCTTGGTCTACAATATCTATGAGTGAATGCTTTGAACCATGTAGGCTTATTACAAGTCTGATTTGTGTTGCGAATTTTAAAACTGTTTGGCTGGTAAGGCTATCCTCGAATTAGTTTTCAAAATATCCAACAGTTTTTCTGCACCGCACCTTTGACTTTGACTTAATGACCTTTTCCAAGCTTATCCATCCATCATATGACGTCATCTGACATCAAAATCGATTATGTGACGTGTATGATGACATCATAATCATGACGTCATGACTGACCGCGATATAGTCGGTGTTTAGCCCTTAATAGTCCAACACGTTGTACCAATTGTATGTCATTATCATTTAATAAACATTCTATTGAATATTTTGAAACTAGTTTGACTGGGCGCTGTTGCTGCCAAAAGTATTTAACAGCTTACCTGTATAGTTTTATGGAAATTGATAGTCATGGATCTCAGGGATCGATCGATCCCAACACGAGCGAGGTGTGGGTGGAGCTTGGCTAGAGATGGGCTGGGCATGGCTAAACCTGGAAAGGTCCATTAGATTTTAGCATCGAAATAGTTAATCAACAAAATACTGATATCTACTCAAACGAAATCCTTAAAAGCATGCTTACTACAGTCAGTGATTGTGTTCACTATTATCTGCTTTGTAGCTTCATGTTAGACATAGACAATGGACCTTTCCAGTCAAAATTAGTTTCAAAATATTCGACATCATCTTTATTAAATAGTAAAGACATAAAATTCATACAATCTGACGGATGGGTATTAAGCATTTAAGACGGGCTAAATCGAGTCTTTCATGACGTGATGATTATGACGTCAACCTACACGTCATGTAGTCAATTTTGACGTCATATAATGCATGGATAAACTGGAAAGGTTCATTCTGTTCTGTGAGTTGAGGAGAAATCTGAGGAAACTTGGTACATTGTTATTCTTTATATGGGCTTGTTAAGTATGATGTCACTGCGCGTGATTCGCAACCCGTAAGTGTGTATTTTGCTTTATTACATCATAAGTACGTGTTATGACGCCATCATTTTTTGTTAAACAAAAACATAGTTTTATGTATTTAAAGGGGTACACAAGATGGGTCACCATCGTTTGCATAAAACACGCAGTTCTATCGTAGAGCCCATATTTAAGCTAATGTGAAAAAACTTTCCTGCGACATTTAAATATAAATCCGTTTATGGTGTTAAAAACGCTATGTTACTATAATTTTCTGCGAGTCAATTAAACCTATGACGTCATGGGTTGAATCTTATCCGACAAGAACCATGATAACGGCACTCTGATGACAGGAGTGCATGCATTTAGATGCTTATATCTCTATCGGTGATAGTGCTATCGATATCATTTATATATGTACAGATTGAAGAGATTAAGACGTGTATCACACTATCGCAAATTTATGGAATATATTTGTTATTTTCATACATTAGTTGCCGAACCTTAAGATGGCCATTCTCTATAAAGATGCCTGCCAAATACATGAATATTACAATATCTCAGGAGGTTTTGAGGCTAATATGAAAACATAAGTACTTAAAGATGTATTGGGATGTATGTAAGACTTATTTAAACTCTCATATTAATTAATAGCTGAAACTTTAATAACATCCTCTGCATGCCAGTAAGAGTGTTGATTTAAATATGGTAATTGTACTGATATACCTCTGATATACAGCTCAATTGCAGGAGATCTAAATGCGCCACTGCACAGAAATCAAGGTGTCTCTAGAGATAACATACTTAGGAGATTTATGGTAGAGTATGATTTAGAACTTCCTAGTAACTATCCTTCTCAGTCAACATTCGGTTCAGCGAGTGGAAGAGCAAAATCCCAAATTGACTACTGGATGTGTACTAGTAAATCAAAAGATCTGGTTCAACAAGTCAACATAGCTGACAAACATCATCTAAATCTCTCCGATTACACTGATGTTGGAATAACAATTTCAGTAAAATTACAGCCACAGTCACCATTGGCAGAGTACAGTAAAAGCAATGTAAATAACCTGATACCAACGGTTGTACGATGGAATAAATGTGATACACCACTTTACAAAAATCTACTGAATGTTTCTCTAAAAGAAGACGCTCCTAAGATTAGTTCAACCCTTGCTGCTGATCTACTTGTCCGAAAACTTTCAACTTTGATGCATAGTGCCTAAATCACAGCAACTGGTCAGTCTAGAAATCAAAAGAAATCAAGAAATGGCATCAAAACATGGACTCCACATATAGCTAGTTTAATACACAAGAGTAAGAAGGCACATTATCTATGGAACATCAATGGTAGACCTAACAGTAACAACAGCAATACCAATAATAACCGTACAGAAGCTCGTCAGAAGCTGAGACAAGCAATGCGACTACTAAACGCTGAACAGTGAAACGAGCACATCATTGCATAACAAGATCATGGAGGCTCATGAAAATGACAAGCAGACATTGTTCATGTTGATAGCAAAGCAGCGCATAACTCGTCAAAGAGGGACGCATCAGCTTATCATTGATGGTGAAATATGCAATGGTGATGCTGGCATCTTGAGCGGATTCAAGAACCATTTTGGTTCACTCGCCATCCCCCTGGTAGACCAAGCCTTCAATGAAGAGCACAAGAGAATTGTGGAACTTGATGTCCAGATAATTGAAGACGCGTGTAGCAATCATACTACTGGGACAGAATGTGAATCAGTAACTCAATCAGAGATCCGAAAGATCATTGCAGGATTTAAGATAACAACTCAGCAGACCCACATGGGCTAACAGCAGAACACTTAAAGCATGCACCAACTGTGGTAACACATCATCTCGTAAAGCTAATGAACTATATAATCAGTACAGGCTACATTCCATCTGATATGAAGCAGGAAATCTTAACTCCAGTGTTAAAGAAGGGTAAGGATTATAAACAGCCTAGCTACTATAGAGGAATAACAGTCCTTTCAATTGTAGGCAAGATCTTGGAAAAAACTAATTTTACAACGGACAAAGCAACAGCATGATAATGTTCAGTCAAAGCTGCAAAGAGGTTTCACTGAAAGATCACCATCAGTAAACACACCACTTATTATTTCAGAAGTGATCAATGAAGCTAGACAATCATCAGCAGCTCAGTATGGTAACCTTAGATGCTTGCAAAGCGTTTGATGTAGTGTGGCATGCGTCCTTACCCCGAAAGATCTACAACATTGGAATTGAAGGATCATTATGGCGAACCATCAAAGAGATATATACTGATGCTCAATCTTCCGTAAAGATGAATAGAACCCTCTCAGACCCATTTGTGATACGCCAATGAGTACGCTAAGGTGGAATTCTCTCAACAATCCATTACAAACTCTTCAATAACAAACTTTTCAAAATAATTGAAGATATGAATAATGGTGCTAAAATTTGGCACATTAACTGTAGTGCACCAACATGTGCGGATGACATAGCCCTATTAGCTCAGGACACTGATCACCTACAGGAGCTCCTAAACATAGTTCATCAATACACACTTCAAGAGCGCTACACTATAGACCCTGGAAAAAGTGCATTGATTTCTCTATACAAGCGAACTAAATCTGCTCCAGTTATTCATCTAGGACACAGACAGATCTTTGAATCTAAATGTGAACCTCACTTAGGTATAGAACGGTCAACAAATGTGAAAGGCAATGTAGACAAACGCATTCAAGCAACAAGAAGAACAGTCTATTCACTGATGGGAGCTGGACTTCATGGAAATGATGGACTTTCCCCGTTAACTTCAGCGCATATATGGAAAATCTACTGTCTTCCAATATTACTGTTTGTCTAGAGGTCATTCAGATGACAAAGGCTGAGATTAGTGCATTGGAACTATTCCAACTGTCAATTCTTAAACAATTACAGTCCCTTCCAAAGAATACAGCATCATCAGCAACACTATGTCTACTTGGAATAAGACCCCTCCAAGCAGAGCTAGACTCTAGAAAACTAAAACTACTAGGAAACATTCTCAGAAATGACGATACTGTAGAATTCCAGATAGCAACAAGACAACTTGCTGTAAAGAATATTAAGAGCAATAGTTGGTTTATGAAATGCCAAGAAACGCTTCATAAGTATCGGCACCCAAGTGTCTACCAACTAATTAACAGCATGCCTGCAAAGTTAGCCTGGAAGGCGCAAGTAGAGAAGCACATCAACTGTGCTGTACACAACGTCTGGAAAGAAGACTTTGTCATAAAGACATCAACAAAATACTTAAATGTCAATGTATGCACTGTAAACAACGATCACCACTGTTGGAACTCACTTGACAACACAACCAGGGGTGTTAGACGAGCAGTAATAAAGGCAAAGATTCTGACTGGCTCATACATCTTGCAAGCAAATCGTGCCCGTTTCAATCAACGTCTCTGACAAGTGTTTACTTTGCCATTCAGCACCTGAGGACAGGAATCACTTCATTACAATATGTACAGCATTGGAGGAGTCAAGAAAACCATATTTGAAGAGTATTCTCACCACCATGTACCTAGAAAATGGCCCAGTCGTCATCAACACGTTATTAGCTGATCCCGAAAATACAACTCCGCTGATACTTGATCATACAATGATGATATCCAGATTAAACATTAAGCTGTCCCGAGCAAATTCGTTTTCTCTGCTATGCCTTGCACCTCAAACGTACACAATTGATTGAGGCAATTGTGTCAGTATAAATACCTCAATGATCACTAATCAAAGTAAATCAGACACAATCTAAATTTACCTATTCTTCGTTAAGTTATAAATGTTACTAACAGAACTTTCTTATTAATGTGTGAATGAAAAACTCTGCAATCAATTTGACGTTAATTAATTTAATCCTACTCAGTCAGAGCAAATTTCGTGTATTCGTGTATTTAAGACTTTGTGTTATACAGACATTTTGAAGAACCGTTCGTACCATACTGAATAGGGGTGAGCCCATCGAGGCTGGATTTCCACATACAGATACAGATATAGCCCCACCCCCACCCCACCCCTACTATCACGTCAAAGGGCTGTTATTATGTATTCGTCGTCATTTCCGCAAATATAGTTTATATAGTCCTAACACCGCTGAAGAGAACCCCTAATAAAACGTGTTTCGCAATTTTATTGCTATAACGTTGGATGACAGCAAGAAAAACGTCATAAACATCATCTGGGGAATAGAAATTTAACTAATGTATCACATATTTAAAAAACGAAGATATATATTTCTAATCTGAGCACAGGGCTTACAATTATATTTTTGAAAACGTTACAGTCCGTAGATTCATTTTATACAAAGTGGTATAGAGAGTCTGGTGTTTCCCTTGAGCAATCTGGGTCAAGTTCGACTCCATAGCTAACTAGAGTACCAGGCGACCTTCAAATAGTTAACTAGCTAGTCAACTATAGTCAACCGAGCACCATACCTCGGTTCAGATGGTTAGTGCGATATTTGCGTAAATTTCAAAATGGCGGACACCGATCGTTTGCCACGAATAATTAACTAAATAACTTAGGGTTGATGAAATTATACTTTACCATTGTATGTCAATGTTCCCAAGCCCATATTCCTTCCCACTTTATGTCATATGGACGCATTTTGACGTCTTAGCGGACAAAAATTACCCATTTTCATAGGTCATCAAAACAGACGACAGAAAAGATTAATGGGGACTGGTACCCGGCTCCAAATTTTCTGCAATAGTAATTCTATGGGGAACCGGGTACCAACGAACTATAGTTAACTATTCCGCGTTCGGTTTGGCCATCAAAACAGACGATAGAAAGGGTTAATGCTCCAACTTTTCCCCAATAGTAATTCAATGGCGGAATCGGGATCCAACGAACTATAGTTAACTATAGTCGAAATTAGTTTCAAATTATTCAACAGCATGTTTATTAAATAGTAAAGACATACAATTCGTACAACAACGCATATGCCATCTTCAATTATACGTTCGTGACGTACATATCTACCGCATTCATGACATCATCCTACACGTCACGTACTTAATTATGACGTCATATGATGGATGGATAGGCCTATTACATGATGTGTAGCTGTATTGCAGTATATGTGTATGATGTCATAGCGATACAATGCAACATCGGTGACACAAAACAGCATTTGACTTAACATTTAGAGATGAATGCCATCAGGGCATGCTAAAAATTAAAACAGAGTACGCTCACTGAACTTAGACTGCCCACATTCTATGCCATATAATAAATCGGTACACATACAGATTCAAAGTGACTATCATTCTGAAATTGCATTTGCATTACACAATGATATGAGATAAAAAAAAAACAACTAAAAAATGAGTTCCAAAATATTCTATAGCTTACTTGTATAGTTTTCTGGAAATTGATAGTCAGGAAGTTCAGAGATCGATCGATCCCAAGACGAGCGAAGTGTTCATTTGCAGACCAAGAGAAGCCTGTTTTTTGAAAATTTACCACTGGAACGATTGGTGTGGTTATCGAGCCAGTCATTCCAATGGGCATTTCTCAAGAACACTACAGCAGCCGTTTTTTGGCTGATATGAGCGTTAAATTAGAAGTCGCTCACCGCCATCAACCTCATTCAAGTTAGGTTCTCTGCCATCAAATAAATGTTGCAGCTAACCCGCGACTAACTCACCGTGCAACAGTGGGTGGGAGGTAATCGTTCACTAACTGTGTAAAGTTGAAGTCATCATGAAGATAAGTTTGTCCTGGTAAGAATAGATAATTGTATAGCATCAGATAAGCTGACTAGAATGATGCCATGTGGCTGTAAGCGCAGCTGCGCTACACTAAGTAGTTTTATGAAAGTGGGCTAGAATATACACAACAGCGCCCAGTCAAATTAGTTTCAAAATATTCAACAGCATGTTTATTAAATAGTAGCGACATACAATTCTTACAACGTGTCGGGCTATTAAGAGTTAAAGACGGCCCATATAGAATCATTTATAACGTAATGATTATGACGTCATCCTACACGATTCACATTGACCCAATCTCCCATATTTTGATAAATGTTAACAGATTTGAGAGGCATTATATTGAATCCATTATTATACAGCCCTACCCCAACAACTAATGTCGAAACACATAATCTAATGCATTTGCTTGAATTTATTATATTGTAATAATCAAATATGGAAAAATATAGTGGTTGTCAATAAATGCTAGCTATCTTGGACGCCATCTTGAATTATGAAGCTACCACAGCGGGGATTCTTGGGGAGTTTTGATATATTGTTAAATGTGATCCCCTGGACATATTCTGAAAAACTAGTTTGATATATTGTGTGCTATGGAAGGTTTTGCAGCCAATTAAGTACGTGACGTGTAGGATGACGTCATGAATGCGGTAGATAAGTACGTCATGAACGTATAATTGAAGACGGACTATGCGTTGTTGTACGAATTGTATGTCTTTACTATTTAATAAACATGCTGTTGAACATATATAAACACCCTACTGCTGCAATCAGCCCTTCTTCACTTTTGACCAATGTGTCCTCTCAGGTCTAGTCTTGAGTGTACCGAATCCGTCTTTCTTGAAGTCACCTAGCGGCACGCTTAACGTCCTCTCCCAGATTTATATTTGCTGGCTCCCAGTAGCGAAGATTACCAAGCTCTGTGCTGGTGTGTCTTCTGGCATGCTTAGCATATGGTCAAACATGGACAATCGTTGCTAGGCGACTTGTACAGATAATTATATAGTTCTTCGTTGGAAATTATGCTGTCTGGAAATCGGGGTCCAGTGACGGTGCGGATGTGTTTGCGGTGGCGGCCATCAAGTTTGTCTAGTGCTGCCTTTGGAGCTGCCCAGCTGTTACAGTTATACAGCATCACGGTCCTTTTCTCAAGGGCATTTTTGATCTACTAATTCATAGCTTCGAGAAGGACTGGAAAGCTATGTTCCCTATGCCGCAGTGTGCAGCAATGTGAGAAATACTGCGGAGCAGTGAGCCTAGGATTTTACTTTTCCTCCACTTTGTCATCGATCTTGGTCATGGAGTAACATCGGATTTGATGTTCGGTATGCTATTGAGAGGCACAATGGGACAAAGATTGGCTAGGGGCCGGATCGCTTTTAGGGTTTGGGTAGCGTGATAATCATCGGATGCTTTGGCCTATAGCATCGATGGGAAGGTGGTTCATAACAGCTGAATTGATCAGATGCGTGATAGATTTTGAGATAATGTCATTTGCGTATTTCAATTGTCCATTGCTCAAGTCATCACGTCAGGATGGAGGTCCATTTCAGTGCTTAGCGCCGTCTCAACTTCTGCTGTTTTAATTGCTGTGGGTAATGACCTGGGGTCACCTGATTGCGAGTGCAAGGGCTCGTCATCAGTTCCATTCTCGGATTGCGTCGGTTTGCTATGGTCAGTACCGATAAAGTGTCTTTCAGAGTTGTGTACAGTGAGTGGTGGTGTGTAGTCAGTAACTCTCAGGGCTCGGGCTGCCGGAAACATTTTGTGACAATCATCCATTTCAGTGCTTTCATCTGCTATGGACAGCTTGTTGAATAACAAGATCTTTTAAGCATTCGCTGATGTGGTGCAGAATGTTATTGCGTTCTCTGCGTAGTTTGGTGCCGTCATTGACAGATGCACTGGCGTAATGCTTTCTGCTCTGCTGATAGTTTTAGTACTACAGAGTCGTCAGTATACCTAGTTCGGTTGTCGTTTTTTAGAACTCATATGATGTTAGTAGGAAATGATTACACACATTTGAGTATTTTAGTTAGTGCTTCGTTTGGGTCGGAGCTGACGTGACGCCGATGGGGCTATGTGCCTTTTTCTATGCCATTTGATCGTCACCGTCGCTGATGAACTTGGGTAGGTTTTACCGCCATAAGCAGTGTCATTATGGTTATCTTAACCGTATCTGTATCTAATTACCCAATTCCATCCTGTGAGTTAAGCCCACTGCACGAGTGACTAACGAATATTGGTCCAGAGATTAATGTCACATTATACCCGGTTATTTCTAGAGAAAGTTCTCATACAAAGTCAAATTTTCATGTTTTTCTTGTTTTTCGCTTATTTTGAAAGAAGTCACAAATGAATAAGTAGTGAAACTCGTCTCCGATTTCATTCTTATTACAGAGGTTGCAAACACGTTCTGCTCTGTTAGTTCCACCACACCACCCCTTTTTTATTGGTAGACAATGGTTGCTTGTTCCGAATCTTGTAAACAGTATTTTGTTTCTATCGCCAAATTTTAACAGATACAAAAAAAAGTCATCCCAAAATACCAAAATGCTTGAAAAGGAAATGGTTAAAAATAGATACGTTTATAGGCTTACATTGTGTGCATATATGTAATGACACGAAATAAATCTTAGCACATGATGATGTTATTACGTATAAATTAATATAATTTTTAAGTTGTGAAATTGAATTAGAGACACTACCCCTAATTCAAATTCACAACTAAAAGAACTATAGTAATTTTTACGTAATGAAATCATAACATGTTAAGATTTATTTCATTCCATTGCATTTAATAACACAATTTAAACTTCTAAAAGTATACAATTTTAACATTTTTATTTTCAAGAATTTTGGTGTGAATATCCACCTTTGACAAAATCTTCAAGAGCGTGATTATGTTTAAACTAAGGCCGTGTTCTTACTAGAGACCTAATTCGGAATAACGCCATACTGAAGTATGCGCTACTCCCGAGTAACTCCCCAATGAGAACACGGCCTTAGTTTCTTGGACTTCTGTGTTCAATGGGCTAAAGCGCATAGCGCTATTTATTGCTAACGGGAGGCGGTATATTAAAGATCAGCGATCAGAGAAGAATATTGTTTACAAGATTTTAAACTGGCCATCTTTTTCTTCGAATTGAAAACGGTGTGTGTCAAAGAATACATAGAGAGATGGGGAAACTTGAATACCTGGTAATCAGCCGACGAGGTTCAAATTCCCCTCGACTGTCGGGCGATCAGGCGGCGGACGAACACTCGGTGGAAACATAGGCAATCTTCTTCACTCCCCGTTGCCTCTCGCCACCCAGGAGTACAAATGGGTACCAGGGTAAAAACTGAGAAAGTTACCAATAATAGACCGAAATATAAACCTCGTGTATGGTCACATCTGTTTCTGGATTGGGACCTGGAATCAGGGACTCGATAGACGACAATTAAATCAATAACTTCTTCAATACATATAGAGAGAGGAATGCTGGGGTTCTTGTCCTAAAAATCAGGAAGATTATTAGTTCAGTGGAGCGATTGCCTGCAATCGAAGTGATTTCTCATTTGATTTATGATTCGTTTTATGTCTATATAATTAACGCCTTTGTAATCGCTTATGGTGGCAAGAAGTTCCAGTCAAATTAGTTTCTTGCTATTCAACAGCGTACCTGTATCATTGTTTGGGAACTGAATCAGTGTCGAAACAATCACACAGGTACGCTGTTGAATAACATGTCTAACTGATATTTCTGGACTGCCGTGTTCAAAAAGTTTAACAGTGTAGAAAATAGAGCCCGGGATATTGGTCAGATCACAGGCACGTGCCATTTTTGAGTCTGTGTACGATTACGACTCCACGATCACGTTAGGTGATTCAAGCCGGGTTGACATGATCAAATAGATTGTACCATAAGTCGTACGATCTGTCGCGTGTAGATTGCACGCGCGTTCATACGATACAACGTAGTTTTAGTCATCCGATGGCATGTGTCAGGTGTGCGTGTCACCCGTGTACGTGTCTCTGAGGTATTTTAACGATGGCTTCGTGACCAAAAAGCAGTAACACAAGGCTGAAACGAGTTCCCATTCGAAACAGCGAGGGTGGGGCGGGTGAGTTGTGTGAGTAGCTAAAATGGGATACGCATTAACACTGCCACGTGCAATCGTGCATCCACATGGAAACGAGGATGGGAGCTCATTGCTGCCGAGAAGTTAGTTTAGACAGATGGATGATGCTGTGCCATCTGAAAACCCCGGCCTCTCTGACTCCGCAATAATAACACGTCATAAAACGACGATTTAGTGGTTACAACATTCGTATCTCGCGAGATCTCCTTCAATTCATGATCGAGAAAGTTATCTCGTATGTATTGAGTAGCCGGTGGCGTAGTGATTTCCACTAAAATATGGTGGTAGAGAGAATTGAACTTAAAAGGACACGAGCGCTACTCTCCTCATACCAGACAACATTAATTCCCGTAAAACGAGATGATATAAAGACTATAGTAGTCTGTATGACAAGTAGTTAACAGAAAAATAATCCCTCCGAATTCGTCTTCGTAAAATTCAAATCTGTCGCATGTCTATCGCGCACAAAATGAGGCCAAGAATTTGCTGACGTTGCGTGGATATTGATAGCTAGTTATACTGAGGTTAAGACGATACCAAAATCAACACGACCCATAGTGTTCCTTTTACAGTTCGCTACGGAGATGGACTGGGTCCCGGTATGTCTGGTCGCCGAAGTGGAGTCTGTGTAACAATTTAGTCGTTGCGATGACGTAATAAGATGGCCGTTCAATACATTAGAGGTGTATTCTCGTAGAAGCCGCGCCTCTATTTTTAGATTGGTGATTGCCGTGGTGTCGTCAGTTTTTTCTCAAGAGACAAGTTTTATTCGGATCCGTAGCCTACATAACGGTTTAACATACATGTACTATGCTGACAGACAAACAGACAAACTAACAGTCAGACGAATAGTCGTGCCTAAAATACGCGATGTCACAAATAGTTAAATGAAATTAACGAGCAGATGCATCATACACTATCAACACCCATTACAATGGGCCTTTGTAGCTATGTCCCGCCCATCTCTAGCTAACGTCCGCCCACACCTCGATCGTGTTGGGATCGATCGATCTCTGAACTTCCTAGCTATCAATTTCCAGAAAACTATGCAGGTAAGCTGTTGAATGTTTTGAAACTAATTTGACTGGGCGCTGTTGCTGCCAATGGCAGCAACAGAGCCCAGTCAAATTAGTTTCAGAATATTCGACCACATATTTATTAAATAGTGGAGACATACGATTTGTACAGCGTGTCGGACTATTAAGAGTTAAAGACAACCGGTATAGAATCATGTATGACGTAATCATTATGACGTCGTCCTACACGCCGCTTAGCTGATAATGACGTCATATGACGTCATTACTCGGGAAAGGGCCATTAGAGAACAGTTAGAATAACATTTTCATATTGATGCAGACTGGTTCAATAAAATACAAGGAGCAATTGAATTCTCATCTGAGAAAGTAACTGGAAACTGTGAATAAGGATCCGAATAACTATTCGCATTTGACTAAGAACAAGGAAGTAGAATTCGGGATGAACATCGCAGAGTTGATGAATAATAATGGTAATTAATACATTATGAAACAAATGCCGATTTTGTGAAATAATATGCCTAAATAGGCAAAGCAATGATGATACAGAATGCCCGGTAAGGTTTGCTTTTTAGTTTAGCTAACTTTTGAATTAGTGGTTTCAATTATCATCAGTGACAACAGAGTAAATACACATAGCCGTTTCGGTAAATCTAACCTCCGTTTCGGTGGTTTTGGTGCCGTTTCGGTAATTATTCTGATCCGAAAACGATTGAATCAAATATAAACAGGTAAGTCCACGAATTATAGGTTTTCCAAGTATGTTTTGTTCTTAGAATTATTATTTGTAATTTTTTTTTTTAAATTCGAATATCAATTTGATATGCTACACACATATTCATGATTTCCTTGTATTGAATGCGATTGTTTATTTACCAAGATGACGAGGATGATAGTGACTGTTATTATGTTTATTGTACTCACATATGTTTCCTATTCAATTCTGTGAATTACTGCCCGACTGACTAACGAATACTGGCTTCAGTAACTAATGTCACATTGTACCCAGTTATTTCTAGTGAACGTTCACATAAAAAGTCACACTTTTCAAGTCTTTCCGTGAGAGGAAGGCAATTAAATCCAAACATAAACACAAAGACCACGAATCGTACATATTTTAGGTATTACGACGACAATATCAGTTCAGCCAATGAGAGACACGTGTACAAAGCGGTCTACGCGGGACTATATTTCTTTGGGATGGCTTTGTGTTAGAAGTATATGGGCAAGGAGGTAGAGACTGATACCCTTAATACAGGGACCTCTTTCCTTATCAAGGGCTGGCAAGTAACACGTAATAATTGCTGGAATTATCCTTGTCACGTGGGTTTGGATTATGGCGCCATATTTTGCAATGTTTGAAAGATTTTGAATCAGAATTTAATGGTTCGTGCCTGTCACAGCTCATAGCTCGTGAAAATGCCAGTTAACCTATATTGTTGCCATGCAGCTTTTTAACGGAAAGAGAAGAGCTTACAAGAAAGACCACACACAGCATGGATATACGTAAGGAAAAAATATTATAAATGTGAAAATCATTAACAGAGAAATATTTATTTTTAAAAAGTCCCGCCTGGAATATATACCTTTTGAAAATTAATAAATATTGCTTCAGTCCGTGTAGCAATAACTCCCAGTCAAATTACTCTCGAAATATTCAGCAGAATGTTCCTGGTATATTCAATTTATTTAATAATAATTCATACCCAAGTTTGAACTACTTAACATTATTTAGATTTTTATCTGATCTTCGCCTTGTGGCAGTGATAAACTTCCGCTTGGAAATAATTAATGTACATGTATATTTCATATATTTCGTGCACTTCTGAACAGGTTACCGAATAAACTTGAAATAAAAATTAATAAAATTTTAATGACCGTTAAATGACTAAATTTGGTCAAGAAAATCAAATTATTTCTATATTGAATGTTCATTTGCAGACCAAGAGAAGAGTATTTTTTTTCTTCTTTACCACGGGAATGGCTTGCTCGGTTATCGAGACAGTCATTCCAGTGGTAAACTTTCAAAAATAGCGAAGGCCGGTTTGGGTCCGCTTCGTAATGAAAGGATTCAATTTGTCAGGGATAGGAAATATTATTTTAATAACGTTTGTAATTTCACAAATTGTTTAATACTTTAATACTTGAGGGGTTACACGTGTCAATATGTACAGGCTGGATTAGCTCCATTGTAAGCCAAATCGCCGAATTACATGAATAGTCGCTTATCATTATTTGGTCACGTAGTAATTAGCTCTAAGGGACCGCGCTTTAAGTGGAGGAGAAGCATATAGTATAGAAACTTATGGTACTACATCTACGAGCAAAATTTGATGGTAGAGAAGTCTTTGAACTGACACAGGAGGTGAGGCGGAATAGGCCGCCTATAACACTTGTTAGAACCACACACACACGCACGTACGCACGCACGCACGCACGCACGCACACACGCAAACACACACTCCCCAACTCACCCCACCCGCTCCCACCACCAACTCAACACACCCACACACCCCATTCTCACACCACCCACCCACACCACGCCACGCGCACGCACACACGCACGCACGCACACACGCATGCACGCACACACGCAAACACACACTCCCCAACTCACCCCACCCGCTCCCACCACCAACTCAACACACCCACACACCCCATTCTCACACCACCCACCCACCCCACGCCATCCGCACGCACACACGCACGCACGCACGCACGCACGCACGCACGCACGCACGCACGCACGCACACACACACACCGGTTCATTCGAGCGTATGACGTCAGTAATGGTTAGACTGAAATTCCACTTTGTAAAAGCGTATTACGATTTTATCACCATCGTTAGCGTTAAAAATCGCTTCGACTTGAGAAATTTTAAATGCGTGGATAATTACCGAACACAACTATTCGCGCTGTAGTGGAATTTGCAGTGCCGTTGAAGTGCCTGTGCCAGGTCCTAGGCTGCAGACGTTAAGCGTTCGATTATCTAGATGATGTGAAATGCAATCTGAGACCTATTTAGCATACTATTATTAATTAATAATTGGTCCAGATTTTTCAAGAAAAACATAATTTGTGAAAGCCAAGAGAAGACAATGTTTGTAAATTTACCAGTGAAATTTGTGAAAATAGCATTTCGTCGACTTACAAATGGGCAATCCTAATTTCCTCAGCACCACTGAAGAATTCTTTTGACAATCATAAAGGTACAATAAGCTTCACGTCCTTGCATAGCCAATGCCCATATGCAGCCCTAGAAAATAAAACTTTTTGAAAATTTACAACTTTTTGAAAAATTACGACTGGAATGAATGGCACCATTACCGAGCCAGTCATTACAGTGGTACGTTTTAAAAAAACCGAATTCTCTTCGACTGCAAATGGACACTGATCAAGACGACAGTGTTACTGTAGTGTAGCTGGTACCGAGTTAATCTCTTCGGTGCGTTGCTTAGCCCCCCCCCCCCCACGCCCCCCCCCCCCCCCCCCATTAAACGCGAGGCCCTAGGCCATCGGTTAAGCCTGAGCTTCCGAGGAGACAAAATAAACTTGATATGTTAGGGCCACTGGCTAATAAAATAAAGGGCACACAGGGGTCAAGTTCGACTCACTAACTATAGTCAGTTTCATGGTTTACTGAACATGCGCAGTCGCTATGCCAAACCGAACGCGGAATAATTAACTATAGTTCGTTGGTACCCGGTTCCCCATAGAATTACTATTGCAGAAAATTTGGAGCCGGGTACCAGTCCCCATTAATCCTTTCTGTCGTCTGTTTTGATGACCTATGAAAATGGGTTATTTTTGTCCGCTAAGACGTCAAAAAGCGTCCATATGACATAAGGTGGGAAGGAATAATGGCTTGGGAACATTGACATACAGTGGGAAAGCATAATTTCATCAAACCTAAGTTTGAAATTTACGCAAATTTTGCACTAACCATCTAAATCGAGCTCGGGTGCTGGGTTGACTATAGGTGACTAGTTGGTTAACTATTTGAAGTTCGACTCGGAATCTGGTTAGCTATAGCTAACTATGGTTAGGAGCCGAACTTGACAAGGATAGGACACGGATGATGTTAGTGATGGCATGTCGAGATATACTTCCTATCAAATTCAACAACTCAACACAATATGTTCCTTTTTGGGCAGGATGCCATAATATGATCACAGAAATGTCTGAACTAAAGCGCGTAATTCAGCTTTCCAGAGTATCCATCCATCATTTGACCTCGTATGACGTCATAATCAGCTCAGCGCGTGTATGATGACGTCACAATCATTACGTCACAATGGATTCCATATAGACCGTCATTATATCTCAAATAGTCCGACACGTTGTATGAATGATATGTCTGTAATTCTTTGCTATTTAATAAACATGCTGTTGAATATTTAACAGGCCTTAGGCAGCAACAGCACCCAGTCAAATTAGGCAGCAACAACACCCAGGTTCGCAGGCAATGCATTTCACAGAGCAGTTAGATGCTTGACATTGGTTTGTGAAGCACTGATGCGCTTGTAGCTGGAACGGTTCTTCGTGTGGCGTGATACTGAAAAGCTGCGAAGTGAGTTGTGGAGCAAATAGAATCCATTATCCAGTCATTTGGGAACAAACAAAGATATTCTCTCAGATTAAAATCGGTTGAAGAACGTCAGACGGCAATAGACGAAACTAGGTCACTTATAGACGACTTTAACCTCTCTTGTGTCAACTTAACCCATTGATGGTCAAACTGGCCAAAACAACTCTGCAGTGGTCTTCAGACATTTGAAAGAACTAGAGAAGAGTATTATTTAATATTTACCACTAGAATGACTGGCTCGGTAACCGATCGAGCCAGTCATTCAAGTGGTAAATTGTCAAAAATACTCTTCTCTCGGCCTGCAGATAGACGCTGGCTAAGTACAAGCTGTAATTTTCTTTACCATTACCCGTTTAATGGTCAAGCCAGAGAATGAAAATTCAGTGGTAAATTTACAAAAATAGAATTCTAAAATTAAAATATCGAACATCAAAATGTTTAATTGATATATCAAGTAGTATTTTTAGCGCTTTAAGGCACTCTTGACACAAGAGGGGTTAATAAATAGTCGACCCTTAGATGCCCTGAAGGTATTCTTAGAGTACACACGTGAACTAGGTTTGGGTTTATGGCGGGCTCATTTGGAAACTACACATACCATGCTACAGATAAACGCAACTAGGCCAGATGGACTCCGTGCTACCTGATCCATATACCACGCTGCAGATAAACGCAACTAGGCCAGATGGACCCCATGCTATCTGCTCTATATACGATGCTGCAGATAAACGCAACTAAGCCAGATGGACTCCGTACTACCTGTTCCATATACCATGCTGCAGATAAACGCAACTAGGCCAGATGGACTCCGTGCTACCTGTTCCATATACCATGCTGCAGATAAACGCAACTAGGCCAGATGGACACCGTACTACCTGCCCCATATACCATGCTGCAGATAAACGCAACTAGGCCAGATGGACTCCGTACTATCTGCTCCATATACCATGCTACAGATAAACGCAACTAGGCCAGGTGGACTCCCTGCTACCTGCTCCATATACCATGCTACAGATAAACGCAAATAGGCCAGATGGACTCCATGCCACCTGCTCCATATACCATGCTGCAGATAAATGCAACTAGGCCAGATGGGCTCCGTGCTACCTGCTCCATATACCATGCTGCAGATAAACGCGACTAGGCCAGATGGACACCGTACTACCTGCTCCATATACCATGCTGCAGATAAACGCAACTAGGCCAGATGGACCCCGTGCTACCCGCTCAATATGTTGGAGTTCTACGAAGAACTGAAGGCAAAGTTTAATATCGGTGAATTTACAGAGAAGCACACGCCGATTTTATGGTATATGGACTGACATGACTACGGAGAAAACAATAATAAGAGATTCCAAAAGTGAAAATGGAATTCACCAGAGTATCCATCTATCATCTGACGTCATATAACATCATAATCAGCCAAGGGGCGTGTAGGATGACGTCATAGTCATTACGACATAAATGCTTTTATTTGGCCCGTATTTAACTCTTAATAGTCCGACACATTGTACTAATTATATGTCTTTAGTATTTAATAAACATGCTGTTGAATATTTTGAAACTAATTTGACTGGATGCTGTTGCTGCCATAGGCAGCAACAGTCAAATTAGTTCCAAAATATTCAATAGCTTACCAGTATAGTTTTCTGGAAATTGATAGTCAGGGAATTCAGAGATCGATCGATCCCTACACGAGCGAGGTGTGGGAGGAGCTTAGCTAGAGATCGGCGGGGCATAGCTAAAAATATAAAGGTCCATTAAGGGAGATGCCAGACAAGCAGCTGCCACCAGGCAATGGCACTGACTAGACAGTAGTTGGGGGAATATGACGCAGTGGTCTTGGGAAAGCCGAAGGTCTTGGACATGCGGAGATGAAAGCATCTGCGAGACGAAAATCATGTCAAAGAGGAATATGACAAATTAATTTGATGTCGCACAATCTCAGGATTGTGAACTTATTAATTTATCCACAGGCCTACAAACTTCTAAAAGGATATAGCAAGCTCTACTTGCTCCCAGATCTGGTGAAATTAGAAAAACGCCGGATGGAAAAAACCCCGCTATATCGTGTCTGTCTCCCGAAACTCTGAATACATAACACAGTAAGGCAACAAGTTTAGAAATGTGACTCTTGCAAAATTTAATCTAGCAGTGGAACTATTATTTAAAAGAGCTCTGGCACATTCTGAAAAGAGAAATATTAATAGGAATCTGTATTCGGACATCCCACAACATATGTACAAACGGCGACGTTCCATGCAGAATTTTCAGAATGTTGACCTTATACACAAACTGTAGGGTGATCATTACAAAGCACACAAACTTTCCTCAATATGACAGTAAATCCTGGATGAAGAGTAAAATCCTGGGCACACTGTAGCTCTGTAGTACCGCTGACATTGCTGCACGCTGCGTCATGGAGAAAATAGCCTTACAGTCCTTCGTAGATCGAAGATGCCCGTGACAAAAAGACTACGATCATACAGCGCAACCTGCGTAACAGTGATGATGTATAACTGTAGCAACAGGGCAGCTCCAAAGGCAGCTCTAGACAAACTTGATGCCTGCCACAGCAAATACCCACGCACCATCATTGGACACTGATGACCAGACAGCATAATTTCCAACGGTGCACTATACAAGATGTATACTACATCGTCGCTGTTCGTAAAAGTCGCCCGGCAAAGATGAGCCATGTTTGGGCATGTACTAAGGATGCCAGAAGACACACCTACACACAGAGCCTTGGAATTTGTCCTACTGGGTGTCAGCACATATAAAGCCAGGAGAGGACGTTATTGCATAAACCTGTTAAGCACATTACGAGGTGACCTCAAGAAAGCAGGACTCGTTACACTCAAATCACGAATGGACCTGAGGAAGCTAAAGATTTCGGCTGAGGACAGGATACAGTGGTCAAAAGCGAAGACGGACTGATTGGCGCTGTAGGATGTTTCTACTACTACAACCGCAGAATGCAGTAATCATCTATACAGTAACTCACTAGTATGCCTAAGAGGTGCAATCTGTGAACTTCACACAATCAAAGAAAACAATGCAACGTACTTCAATGCATTTGTTGTAACAAATTATTCAGTTTGCTCCAAGTGGCAGCCACAATGATCGATGTCTTGGACCACTTTGACCACATTAATTCTGTTAAATTTGTCGAACGTGACAGGCCAGTAGCTGTACCAACTAAGACGTATCAAGTGATTGGCGCACCCACAATTCGCTTATGACAATAATTTCTTGAAATTTCTGCAAACAAAACATCGCCGATAATTTGCGGGACGATTTTACTGCAGAACATAGGCGCTGCCACCTCATGAATGTGACATGATAGTCAATGAAGACAAATATGGATACGTAGCAGGAGAGTTCTATGATGGACACGTACACAGACGATTATCACAAATCGAGAAACTCAACAAAGGTGGGATCAAGGGCAGGATGACACAATGATGTTATTTCTGAATATGAAAGTTGATACAATGTTTCGAAATCTTGACGGGAAATGTGGCATAATTATCAAATCCGATGACACAGTTGTCGCTGTAATGGCCGCGCATTACACGCATATGATGCTAAAGATCTCCAAGGTGTGGATTGAGAGAAAGAAATTCCAGAATTGGTCCAACAATAAATCAACATAGATTTATTCCTATCCATGAATTATGTCAATCAAGTTCTTGCCTCTTCTTCCAGATATTGCCTGCAGTCCGCGCTCTAACGGACTATGATAGCGTGCCTTCATTCTAACGAATAGGTAAGAAAATGTTGTAAATATCATCAAATCACACTGTGCAGAATCATTCAAAGACCTGGCAGCATTTGGAGAACCGGACATAGAAACAGATCAAAATGATGCACGCAATCTCGTATGCGACTCTAGAGGCAAATACAAATAAGCACATCACAGTTTAAACGGTCGGTGTGTAGATCTTGCAAAGAAAGATTTACCACTTGGTCAACTGCCTCCAGCCGAAATAAGCTGTAAACAGCAAGTTCTAAATGCTAGATGGCAGACACAGATTTGGAGAAATTTACACGTAGCCAAAGCAGAATGAATGAATGAAAATAAGGCCGCTATATTTAGAAGGTCCAACAGCATCAGAGTTTTTAAAGTACTTTTTCTGTTCATGCAAGTGAAAGAATAGGTGTAGGAAAAATTGTTACTGAGAAACGTCCGGTATACCATGCTGTGAGGCGTGTTCGTGTGAAGGGTGAAAGGTGTCAGAGTACTCTCAGGCGTACGATAAGCGTTTCCACTGACTAACGTGTATATCATTAAACGATAAAATATGTTTTGTTTAATATTGGACTGTTCTGTTCTTTAGAATGGTGACGTAGTATATTCAGCAGTTAAAATAATTGTAAAACAATCCTAGATCATATAGTCAAGTGAAAGTCAGGAAACATTCATGGAGAATGGGACATATATCTAATTGAATCGACTAGTTTGTTAGATAAACCGTCAAATATATTTAACCGAAACGTTAATATTACGTAATTTTTTAATTATCACGTAGCGTTTACCAATGTGATTGAAAAGACCGGGCATGTAGTTTGAACAAATGATTACCCGACACCATGACCCTTGGCCTCAATTTTCCATGTCATGCCCCATGGTCTGATGACGACAACCGGTCTTAAAATGTTCATCCTAATATGTATTCTAAGTTTATGCATGTAGCTGTCAGCCCTATGGATGCATTAAACTCGAAAATTAGCATCCTTTTCAGAGATTGGCCGCTACTCTAATGCGGATGCACAGTGAGTCCCATGGGCGGATCCAGAGAATGGGGTGCATGGTGGGGGCGCACCCAACAACCCCCCCCCCACCTCATGGGAGCGTGTCATACCACTGCCCGGCATGCCTTTCCTCCTCCCAGCACGTTTCAGCTGAATAAAATAGACGTCGGCTACTCGCCATTCCGGAACGCAAATAAGTGTAGTCGGAGTATAACCAGATGTAGTGCTAGGCAGCAAATATTTCATTTTCACGATTAATTGTTCTGAGATTTTGAATGTTCTGAGCAATTAGGTCCATTCTCAGTACCGTCACGGGCATCATGTGGTCTACCAGAAAATTAATAATTTAGCAGCCAACCGAGGGTCCATATTTACCTCTGGAAATGCAGGATATGCCATCTGAGAGCATCGAGATCTCCCAATTTCTCGGGGGGGGGGGGGGGGGGGAGGGGGGGGGGGGGGGGGGGGAGGGGGGGGGGGGACCCCGGACCCCCAATCTGGTTTGGCTAACGATGCCCTGATGCCTTTGAGAGGTGCCCTTCTTTCATGCACCCCTGCCCTAAAAAATTCCTAAAACGCCCCCCCCCCCCGAGTCCTATCCATAAAGTATGCATAGATACTCAGGAACCATTTGCGATTCGCAAAATATGCCCTGCTATCTCCGTCTCGCTGGGTATAGCCACACGGCGGAGAGTTCTGGACATTGCTGCGCACGAAGCAAGGGAATTAACGTTTGCGTACCGTGTTTGTGAGATTAGCCATGTTTAAATTCATATTAGAGAAGTTTAATGAAATATCAAATTGATGAACGCATTTCTCCAGCGCCTAACATAACTATAAAATATTTACGACCAACATAAGCCAATATTATTTGTTAGTGTTCTCAAAATCCTAAAAACGCACGACCTGGAAACTTTCCGCCTAAATCGAAGATTTTGCCCCATAAACTTTAACTGTGCCGACATCTTTGTGTGGCTGACGTTAGCTATTTCATTTATGTGTTCAATAATACAACCCCCAGGATTTCACCGATAAGCGGGTACTTCAGAAATATCTTTTTATTGTGCACCATAATTAATTTCGCTGGACAGTTCGTTGCTATTTTGAAATTTCTGGTGCACAGATTATTGCTACGACACTGTAGAGTTCGTTGTGAGTGAAGGAAACGTTACGCCGTCTGCTCCCGTTCACGGTAAGCAATATGACAGATATTCGGTTCACAGCCGGCTCACAATTCACTGTACCAGTTTAACGTTAACAGGAGCTTATACCTGCTACAGGTTCCGGTTAACGTTAAACAGTAGTGAACGCAATGCATTGTGGGAAGTCAACTGGAGACCGTATAGTTGTGTATTCACAAAATTGCGCGTTTCAAGTTTCATGTTTTTTCTTTCATAATCCCAGGTCACATCGTGACATATGGGATACAAATATACATGATATATTTTAAGCATTGTGAGTTATAACGATTATATACACATTATTATCAAAGACCATTGTCTTGAGGAAAGCTATCACCTGTAAAATCGATAATATTGAGTTGATAAACGCCTTGTCTAGGCCTACATTTATTTGTCTTCCAGAGATGTTGGAAGTGGGTGCGGCATCTGAGTCTTTCTGTTTACCCGATTGTCCAACACAGAAAGGTTGTTAATATCACTTAAACCATTAAGACTGTGGTCCAGGTCCACTTAAACTCGGGATCCGGATTTCCAATCAGATCATGGATCGATGAATTTTCCTGCAAAATATTAGTTTGATTTGACTCAAAATGTTCATTTAAGCTAGAATTTTCTAACTTTGATTATTATGATTTCCGGTTCAGTTTTCAGATTTGTAATTTCTGTTTAAATTCCTGTAAAATCTGAAAAGCAGTAAAGTTGAGCGTTTGCAATCTCTCATTGCTCAATGATGATTCTCTAGAGTAGGGGTAGATCTAATCAAGCACTCTGATAACGCAGGGTACTGGAGCCGGTACTGCGCCAATACCGACACGTATTGGTCCGGCGTTGGCCTAGTACCGGCACAGTAATCTGCGTTATCAGGGAAGATGTGATGCATCAACGTTGATACAAAATGGCTGTCCTCGAAAACTAGGCCTTTCGATTTATGATCATGATCCAAAGTAAAGGAATTGAGATCAAATTCTAAATGGTATCCCAGAAACAACTGATCAGAGTTGCCTCAAAATTGTATGCATTTACGTAGGGGAAGGCTGGGAAAAACGGACCACCTAAGAATAAACCCTTCTATTTCTTAATGTTTCAAACTTACGCTCTTTCAAATTATTATAATTATTATTATAATCGGAGCCCAGACTAGGTGCTATGTAGAAAAAATTGAAAACTAGTTTGAAGAAATATAGTTTGGACAAAAAATGCAAAATCTTTTTTGCAAAATGCCCCTTTTTACCCCACGCCTTAGGCAAATGGGATAGGATGTCACTTTATGCTACAGATAAAAACACATTAATGCCCATTTTTACCCCAGTGAGAAACACAATACGTAGTAGTAGTAGTAGTAGTAGTAGTAGTAGTAGTAGTAGTAGTAGTAGTAGTAGTAGTAGTAGTAGTAGTAGTAGCAGCAGCAGCAGTAGTAGTAGTAGTAGTAGTAGTAGTCACCACCACAGCAGCAGCAGCAGCAGCAGCAGCAGCAGCAGCAACAACAACAACAACAACAACAACAATACAACAACAACAACAACAAACAACAACAACAACAACAACAACAACAACAACAACAACAGCAGCAGCATACATTGATAATATGGGCATAATGGGTCACTGGCTCGTCTTGGCCCAAAAGGGGATGTCCCATTTTGCCCCAATGGTCTTTACTTCATTTTTCAAGTTTCCCGTAGTTTTATAATGTATATAATTTATTTTGTAATATTATTCCTTAATAAACCATATATTTAACAACCATCTTAATTTAGCGGTTGTTTTTAGACAAGTCTGTAGAGATGCATTGCTTAACATAAATCAATAGGCCCATATCAACATGCGCAAATTTTTTTTAAATGATACAGATGACACTTAAGTAGTAGAGGAGCCATGAGATAGCCGGAAGTTTTAATTGGATGATAGAGCTATGACGTCATCTCAATTGCATGTTAGGCCATGCCCACATATACATATATGGTCAGGATGTGTGGCCTATTTTTTTGATTTTTTAAAGAGGCATACCCACCCACACCCCCACCCACACCACACCTCTGGGCATGTGGGCGTGGCCTAATATTCAAATAAGATGGGATCATAAATCTCTCAGCCAAGCAGAATAGACGCCCATCCCTTCGCTGCATTTTGTTGATGTGGATCTTGATCTGTGACGATGATTGACAGGTATAAGGAGCCATGAAGGTATTTGGAGCTTGGGCTTATTTGCATGTTAGTGACGTCATAACTTTCGCCCAATCAGCGCAGCCAGCTCTACACTTGCCAATGTTAAACTTGTTGAGCTAATGAGCCATGAAACTGTTAGGAGACCTGGGGGTAATTTGAACATTGATGATGGCATAACTCCCGGCTTATCAGAGCAGCCACCCCAAGGGTCGTCAATGTTTGGCTCTGTGGAGTTAATGAAGCATGCACTTGATTAGGCGTCTGGGTGTTGGGAATTCTATTGAGTCATAAGGGATTCAAGCAGACCTGTAGGCTACTATCATTCTTACTAGTATTGCTCTCCAACAGGAATTGTGACATCGCAACTCTTCAACTATGCAACCATTCCTAGCCAGACCCAGGATCCCCCTGCATGCTACACAGCAGTGGCATAGACGAGCCTATGTTCACACAGTGGACAGCCGTGCCATCGTTTTGGCAGTCTGGTTTTTTTTAACATTCAAACTATCTTGAGCTCTGGGTGGGCTTCGGTAGCGGAAAAATGTCCTGTGACATTCCAGCCCATAACATCTACTCTATATCAGTCCGGCAAAGTCCTTGGCACTACCCCTCTTCCACAGCCTAACGAGTGCGACATGACACAGTTTGTTATGCTTGGCAAGAAGACTGCTTGGGCAACCTAGACCAGCATACCGGACGTCACCGACACACTAGTGGCTCTCACTCATGGTCCTGACATCTTCAGCATTGAGTCCGTGCATATGCAGTGTATCAAACGTTTCATCATATACGTGTAAAGCAAGGGGTGTGGTGAAGCCGATATCAACGAGGCCAGGCATCAGATCTTCACTGGAAACAGATCACTGGCAAACATCCAACCTACCCAAGCCACGCTGTTCCACCATGTGAAGCGAGCGCTACTACAGGAGAGTTTCTACTGGAGTCAAGCCACCTGGGTCCAACATAAGTGGAGTTGGGTTGGCATAAAGTTGGCACCAGTACATGCCAAGCACTATGGGCCACTCTCAGCGACGCTTCAGTGACATGTGCCATTGTCTTGGACTGTAGCTGCATCAAGACATGCACAGGAAGGTGCAAATGCAACCACGCTGTTACCCGATGCACAGAATTATGCAAATGCAAAGGTGGGTGCGTTACTAACGATGGTGGTGATAACCCGTAGTACTTATTGCTGGTATTATAGAGCGGAAGCCAGAAGGTAGTAATAGTAATCAGTGGTAATCATTTAATTGGCATTATGTTGCTAAAGCGGTTCTGCGTATTGTATTTTGAACATTTAAATGCACATAGCGGCATAGTAATAGAATTTTGTCAGCAGATGTAATCTCCCAAGATTTATAATAATGACTGTTCTTGAATAAACTTTGTTCAATCCTTTAATAGTAACTGCTGATATTTGATCTTTGACCCCAAAATGGGGGTGAACATGACATCAAATCGTCAAAATAAGATCAGAATTGGATTCTCCGATGCCATAAACCCCTAAAAAGTGGTAGTAATTATCATTGTAGCCCTTTTGATTTTTACCTATAATTGACCTCTTGTTACCCTCTGCCTCATGTGACGTCTATCGTGGCTCTGACATGTAATATTACCACCAAATTGTCAAAATAAGGCAAGATTCTGGCAGCTCAACCCCGGCAAACGATGGAATGAGGTACCGTTTGTATATCTTGACGGAAAACCACAAAATGCTGAATTTGACAACAGAATTAGAATTGCCCTTAGCGTGACCTTGAGGGTGACCTTGACCTCAAATTGTCGAAAGAAGATCAGAATCGGATTCCCCGACCCGGAAGATCCCTAAAAAGTGGTTCTAAAAAATTCTAGCACTTTTGTTTTTTATCTACGATTACTCTCTAACCTGGGTGGTGGCCATTATTGGAGTTCGCCAAAATGGCGGGCCCGGGGGTGGGTGGGGCGCCCATCTTGGCGCCCGTCAGAAATCGAAATAGTGTGATCTAGGTCAAATTTGGTTCTTTTGGAAGAATCTGAACCGAAAATCCCTAACACTCCTGAATATTAGAGTGTTTCCACTTTTTGACAGAGTGCATACATGTTAATGGTAATGGTAATTGTCAGTATTCATTATTGTGAACATAATTCATTTATTTATTTAAATCACCGTTTCATCATTCTTATTATCATTATTTTATGGTGCTGGTGTGATCTTTGTTGCAGTTATTGTAATCGTCGTCGTCGACGTCGACGTCGTCGTTGTTGTTGTTGTTGTTGCTGTTGTTGTTGTTGTTGTTTTTGTTGTTGTTGTTGTTGTTGACAATACAGTAGAAATGCAGCTATATGTTGTTTATAATTCTATTACTCAGTAGTAGCAGTACATACTGGATTCTATTCTTAGATATTTTGTATATTTCTGTTGTTAATTCTTCATTGTTTTATATTTTTACGCTTATATCGTCGATATAGTTTTTATTTTTTTATTTATTAAATTTCATTCTTCAAAGAAAAAGAGAAACGGTTTAGCACTTTAAATCAAGAATTCTTGTTGTTGTTCAGTTAGTTTTATTGGCTGCTTACACCTAGGTGTATTTGACCCATGGCTCTATCTTTGAGCTGCTTCCCTGAAGGGCTATGGTTAGGGTTATGGTTCGCACATAGGCATTGTCGCATGCGTGCATTCACGCACTTGTGCTGGCACTTACGCACGCATGCACTTACACACTTAGGTATAAATGTACGCATGTATGCACGCCTGCGCGCACGCACGCACACGCGCACTTATTGCGCTTTAGAAATGGAATATTAATTCACCTCCATTGTTTATCCATCGATCATCTGACGTCATATGACGTCATAATTAACTAAGTGGCGTGTATGATGACGTCATAATAATTACGCCATGAATGATTCTACATAGTCCGTCTTTAACCCTTAATTGTCCGACACGTCGTACGAATTGTATGTCTATTTAATAAACATTATGTCCAATAATATGTCACCAATTTGACTGAGCACTGTTGCTGCCATAGGAAGCAACAGCAACCAGTCAAATTAGCTGCAAACTATTCAACAGCTTACATGTATATTCTTCTGGAAATTGATAGTCAGTGAGAGTAGTAAAGGGGTACACTGTGCGCTATTGTTGTGCAAATGAGCTCTTGACCTATTTAAATACTGCGTTCTGAATGAGCGTGTGGACGCTATTGTTCTAAATGAGTGGGTAGATGCTATTGTTCTAAATGAGCGGGTAGATGCTATTGCTCATGCAGGTGTCCACTATTGTTCGAAATATCCTGCTACACGCTATTGTGTGCGTCTGTTCGTTATTTAAATGACATATGTGTTAATGCATAATTAGATTAATGTGTTTTTCTAAAATTGGTATTGACATGGGTAACTCGGTGTGGTGATGAGCGTGTGCTGGCTGAATGATGAAGGTGTACCAACTGATCATGTTTAACGTATTAATTATGTGGCCGGCACACCACCCTTCCCCCCCCCCCCACCATAGTTAAAAAGATATTTTGAAACAAAGTGGCTCCCTATGTCAAATTGTCGCATTGAACATGACTTTTGAATAATGGCATATGCACGAACGATAGCGGGCGGTCACATATGAATTTCAGCTGTGTACAATTGTTCCCAATCAAAATGATTAATGGGTTTTAATGTGACATTTGACCCTATCTGGACCAATCAGGATTTAGAACAATAGCGCCCAGTGGCCACCTGCATGAACAATGGCGCACAGCTGGTCATTTAGAACAATAGCGAGCAGCGCCCACTTATGAACAATAGTGCACAGCTGCGTGGTATCTGATGAATATTTTGAAACTAGCGCAAATTGAAACTTCCAATGTCAAATTAGTATTAAAAAAATATTTGCTTAAACTACAACTGCAGCATGGTTTAGGTTTGAAAAATCAAAAAGTTAAAACATAGTTCATTCCTTACTTGTATATCTGATGAATATTTTGAAACTACCACGAATTGTGTCTTCCTATGTCAAATTAGTACCAAAAAATATTCACTTAAACTACCATTGTGTCACGATTTAGCTTTGAAAAATTAAAAAGTTAAAAGATAGTTCTTTCCTTATTGTATATCTGATGATCATTTTGAAACGAGCACGAATTGTAGCTTCCTATGTCAAATTAGTATTAAAAATATTTACTTAAACCACCACTGCGCCACGATTTAGGCTTGAAAAAAAAAGTTAAAATATAGTTCATTCCTTAGTTGTATATCTGTTGAATATTTAGAAACTTGCACGAATTGTAGCTTCCTATGTCAAATTAGTATCAAAAAATATTCGCTTAAACTACTATTGCACCACGATTTAGGTTTGGAAAAAAAAGTTAAAATATAGTTCATTCCTTAGTTGTATATCTGTTGAATATTTTGAAACTAGCACGAATTGTAACTTCCTATGTAAAATTGGTATAAAAAATATTCACTTTAAACTACCATTGCACCATGATTTAGGTTTGAAAAAGTCAAAAAGTTAAAATATAGTTCATTTCTTAGTCGTATACCTGTTGGATATTTTGAAACTTGCATGAATTGTATCTTCCTATGTCAAATTAGTATCAAAGAATATTCACTTAAGCTACCATTGCACCGCGATTTAGGTTTGAAAAATAAGAAATGTTAAAACATGGTTAATGTGAACTTTTTCCTGCAGGTCTGATTCAAGCATTAATGAATCCATCAATAGCGTTCATCACACGCTATTGAATGCTTTATCCTGCACTTTTTTTAAGAATAGCATTTATGCACATGAACGATGCCACCGGTATGAATAATAGCGCAGTGGTCACTTATGAACAATAGCATCACACTTAGAACAATAGCACACAGCCGGCACTAGTTCTGATTTGTGCTGGTTGTGATGAACAATAGCGGTCACCTGCATGAACAATAGCAACCATCGACCACCTGCCTGAACAAAATTGTTGCGTTCTATAATAATATTAATTTTTATTTAGTATAATTTAATTTATAAAGCATCATCAACTTCCAGCCAACTAGTTTCAAAATATTCAATAACTTATACGAATATATTTATATTTATTTTTATTTTTTTTAAATTTATAAGGCATCAACATCTTTCAGTCAAATTAGTTTCATCAACTTATATGAATATATTTAAATTTATTAATTTATATTTATTAATTTATATTTAATGAAATTTATAAGGCATCAAATACTTCCAGACAAATTAGTTTCAATAAATATTTTATTTAATAATAAAATAATATATTATTTAAAACCAAATAAAAATGATAACAAATTGAATCAGTTGTTCCAGGTGTAATTTTCAAATATTCCTCCATGACATTTTGTGACTTTCTGAAAGCTATATGGTATAAAATTCAAATAGCGAAACTCAGCTAAACACGGCGAAATATGTGCTAAATAATATAAAACTCTATAACATTCAATATATATATCAGTATATAAATAATATATGCACAGGACGTATATTTAAGGAGATATAGGCTTTTAAAGGTAAACACTATAAATTCTATCAGTAAACCAGCGTAACTGAGCTAAACTCAGATGCTACTCTAATGAATCTTAATTAATGTAGAACCGCCAAAGCTTCATGACAAAGTAATTTATTCGCCTCTCTATTTAAGTGGAGTATTATCATTTCAAATACATACCGTAATACTTTATCTTTATTTGAGTGCCTTTTATAAATTGTCTCTTAAGGGAGTTAGCATTCAGATTGTCAGACGTGACAAATCTGATGCGAAAAGTAATTGATTAAATGCGAGTGCTCACTCTACAGTGGTGTATTATTTGCCACGTGCGCAATTATTTATTCATTCGCAGTTAATTCGTCAACATTGACTTCACCTGATTAAGCGTCAGTTGCAAAGAATGCACTTGCTTAAGCATACTATTTATATCAAAGAGTTACTATTCATTGCGCATATATGAAAACACAAGATGCTATGCAAATTACTGACTTTTTTCTAAGTTGATTAATATATCAGATGTAGATGCAATTTTCTTCAATATTTGTTTATCGTGTACCAGATGAAAGTTTGCATAATTCTGCATGAATAAATTAGCTAACGATTTTACTATAAATACTGGCAAATTGACATTCTTGATCATACATGCTTGCACTCATCATGAGTAGCAACACTACAATTGCATAAGCCTTGTGCTTGGTTGATAATGCATGCGGATTTGCACATATAATTCATATTCATACATGGGAGAAGGTTTATTGTGTCATGAGTTTATACAGGTTTTCCATGGCACACAGACCCTAATTCGGTTCACTGCCGAGTATGTGGTAGAAATGGTTGTACCTGCAACTACGCAGGCGGATGTAAATCCTCCTGTTTAGTTGTAGGGTCATCCATTACTCTTTCCACATTAAGACACACGCACACTGGCACCACATTCGCACCACACACACACGCACGCACGCACGCATCCACGCACGCACGCACGCACGCACGCACACACACACAAATAAGAAACTAATCACTTCGTGCATCACACGTTCTTGTCACACATGCACTGCGCGCATGCATCACATGCGTGTGTGTTGCACCATGTGACGTGCCGCATGCATACGTGTTATGCATGTGCATGCCCCTGTGTGCACACCCATACCCGTACATACGAGGTATACGTGTGTGTGTGTGTGTGTGTGTGTGTGTGTGTGTGTGTGTGTGTGTGTGTGTGTGGTGTGTGTGTGTGTGTGTGTGTGTGTGTGTGTGTGTGTGTGTGTGTGTGTGGACCCTGTGCACATACATATGCGGTATATGTGTATGTGTGCACCCCTGCCCATACATACAAGGTATACGTGCATGTGTGTATTCCCCTATGTGTGCCCCATGCACGTACATACGTGGTATATGTGTGCATGTGTATGCCCCTGTGTGCAAGCCCCTGTGTGTACATATGCAGTATGCATGTGTGCTTGGGTGCGTGGGTGCCCCGGTATGTGTGCCCTTTTCAAATCGTCATCCAGAGCAAAGTACAGTGTTACACATTCAAGACATAAGTAAACTTAGCGATGTTGTATGTATACTATTATATAGATAATAATCATGTATCTAGCGTATTTAAGGAGATATATGTCTTTAAAGATAGATGGTATCAGCTATTTAATGGGTTTTTGTTAATGTTTACAGAAATTATGGTGTTAGTCTGTGTACAGATATATTGTAGCTCCTGTCAAAATTAATGAATGATGTTTAATAATAATATCACCCCTACACGCATGTGGCGAAGGAATAGCGACTTGTACAGACATGTTGTCGCTCTGTGTATGTCCTTTCATGAGTGTATTACGTGCGTATGTCTGTTCATATGTATACGCTTACGTGTATGTGTGTGCGCAAGTTTTTATATGCTATGATGATGTATAAAACATCATTTTAAGATTTTGTGCATGTGCGTGTGTGCACCTGCATGTGTGTCCTGTGCGTGCATACGAGGTATACATGCACACATATATTGGAAAGTGAATTCATATGTATGTGCGAATGTATGTGTATGTATGCGCATACATACGCACAGTCCTTTCATGAGTGTATTACATGCGTGTGTGCATGCATATACACGTTTCATGAGTGTATTACGTGTGTTTTCATATGTATGCGAGTATGCGCGTAATAAATGTGGTTGTTTGTATAAAGCATAATTTTAAGATTTGGTGGTCCTTAAAAAAGGACCTGATGATATCGGTTTTAGTGCATTTGTGGCTCTCAACTGTGTTTTCGATTCTCGACGCACCAAATACATACGCAACATTCGTTTTTGAGTTGGTATTGTATATGTACTAATTTGTTATAACTCCTTAGATTTGGATCCGACATGTATTCTGCCTTGCGGTTCCTAATCTCAAGCATTACAACCTGTGTAGGTGGCCATATTGCTACAGTGCAACAATGGTTCCATTCGATACACCCGCAATGTATTGGAGTGGAATTTCCCATGCGCCAATGTTCACACGAGAGCTCATCTAATGCAGCGAATGACTGATAAATTTAATTTTTATCATTCTCCTTTTTTTAACTTACCATGCCGGACAACATGCCCCAAAATGTTCAAACAGTTTTGTCTAGACTGTTGCTCTATAGCAGTCAAATGATGATTAATGGGCTTGTTGCGTGACTATGCATATGCATTGCAACCACTTGATGGACCAAATTATGCATACAACTTGCATAACTGTGCCAATTACAAATTTTGTTTTGTTCAAAAAGAATAAAGTAAACGTGCACGTCTAATGTTTCTTTCAAAATCAGTTATTAATTGTACCTAAAGAATAAAGTAGACACATACGCCAAATGTTTTCAAAAAAGTTTGATTGTTTTATTTTTATAGCAGACAAATGCACGTGTGTCAAGTAGTTGATGATAGAATCTGTCATTCCAAAAGATGTTGACAACGCATGTTAGTCACTTTTAATTGTTTGATACCGCAAATGTTTCAATACAGTTTGTACGCTATTGTGTACTAACGCATTTGTTACATATGTGTGTATGCATATGGCAATCACTTGATATACCATTATATGAAATCTATTAGGCATAATGTCTTATAATTTTCCAGAAACATCTTGCAGTGAGCGTGTTTTAATCTTTATTTCCTAATATATATATATATATATATATATATATATATATATATATATATATATATATATATATATATATATATATATATATATTGTTGATTATGTTTTTACACAAGCGTCTAGGCTGTGGTGTAATCAAATACGCATATACTGTGACTCAAGATGGTACAGTGTTCATCACTAAGTTATGCATGAAATACCATATAGATTTGGCTAACGTAGGAGTTAGCAACGAAGCTGATGGTAACGATATGTAATCATCAATGATAGGACAGACAGAGCGACAGACATACACACATTGGACACCCGGTAGCAGGTTCCGTCATACATATTGGGTTCAACCGTGGCTGGTTATGTTCATCTGAATGGGTAAAGGCTACGATGACATGACTGCATGACATTATTGCAGTGTTTTTTTACCATAAATATTAACCAGCAGCTTTAGTGATGCTGTAGTGCAGCGTGTGCCTTTTAGATATGCCATATTCGCGATATCGCTTTATAATATTGCGCCATATGAAGAGGGTGTTGGTAGTGGGGTTAGTGGGTTAGTAGAGTGGTTAATGGTGTGGGGGCATGACGAGGAGGGATAGTAACGGTGTGAGCACTTGTTGCATTGAATTGTAGTCATGTGTTAGCACTTGATTATTTGGGTGCACTCGCATACATAAACACATTCTTGGGAACAAATGACATGAGAATGGTATGTAACCAATTTTATTTTTTGGACTTCTTGGTAGATTAGTAGTTCTATGCATTTTCTATCTGCATATACAGGGATTTGGCCATCACGTTATTTGTTAATAATAATACTACTACTAATAATATTAATTTTATTTCGTTATACTGTTTAGTAGTTTGAAGTCTAATATGAATTGTTTGCCTCAATTTTGATATAACGACAATAATATAAATATTAATTAGACACCCACCCACTATGTATATGGGTTCGATGGTTGACTCTTTACTCATATATTGTACATTACGTCCCGTAGTTGAGGTACCCAGAGTTATCAGAATTCATTATTAGGCAGCATGCTATGGGTTGGTTCAGTACTACAGGGCGGTATGCTTCTACATGGAGTAATGCTTTGAAAACTTCGTGTGTAGGGTGATGTCATAATCAATTTTGTCCTTAATGGTGTGATTTACTATGTCATAAATGCTTAATAGTCCGTCAAGTTATACGACGTAAACTGCAGAATATTCCCAAACTAATCTGGCAAAAAGAATGCTCTAACATAGAAAATCACCAACTGCTTCCAGACCAATTCGTTAAAAATGTTCAACATAATATTTTGATAGTTGCAAACATCTTTGTTATTTATAGGTGAAAGACATGCTATTAAGCGTGTACACATGTAGAATCATACCGCCCACCACAAATATAACCTCATATTTCCAAAACATAATGAAACGTACTGCTTCAAATTTGAGCATAATCTTTAGATTTTTAGATAATAGTAGTTTTACCATTCCAATTATATTCAAATTTGTAAGATCCCATTTTACTCGACTTTGAAAAAGTTATGAGCTGGATTTTACTGCAGAGAGCGTCAAAGGGTAAAATATGCTCTGTGATAGCCGTTCCAATATTCTGAATGGCACCTGTTTAGCTGTGTGCTATGATAATACACACAGGTCTGTATTTTTGGCATGGGTGGGAGGTGGGTGACTGGTTAAAAGTAATGATTTGTAACAAGACACAGTTAAGCATATGAAATATCCCAACAGGCACATGACATTCATGACGTGATTTCAACATGGATTCAACATTGAAACAATGATATTTCTGCTGGGTATATGTTTTAACCAGTCATTCCAGTTGAAAGGTTTTAAAAAAATAAGCATTCCTATACTTGAAAATAGTTCCCTCAATGTTATACAAACCATTTTATACCATCAACATAAAATAATTATGAGGTTTTTCAGTAAAAATATACATTCACTACTCAACAGCTTCTTTACAGTATATAATCAGGATACTATTATTATGAAGACAGTCATTTCATATGTGAATTTACAAAAACATTTTCTACATATAAAATATGTTTTCACTCAACCTGTTTTAACCCTAAGAGCATTTATGGTTAGGTGAAGGGTATCAGTGAAGATTATTATGAAGGAAGTCATTTCAAATATGAATTTTAAAAAACCATCCTTTAATGGCTAAAACTATTTTCATTTTCATATCAAGAGAAATTATCGATGCAGTCATTCCAGTTGAAAGGTTTTTTTTTTTAAATAAGCTTTCCCATCCTCGAAAATAATTCCCTCAATGGTATGTAAACCACTTTAAACCGCCAACATAAAATAATTATGATGTTTTTCAGTAAAAATATACATATGCTATTCAAGATCTTTTTCAGTATATAATCCTGATACTATTATTATGAAGGCAGTCGTTTTACATACACACTTTCAAAAAACATTTTCTACATATAAAATATGTTTTCACTCAACCTGTATTTATCTAAAGAACATTTATGGTTAGGTGAAGAGTATCAGGGAAGATTATTGTGATGGAAGTCATTTCATATGCGAATTAAAAAAACCCATTATATGTCAGTGGTGACCCTAACAGTAGCACGATGCCATGATATGACGCAATAAAGCATGATCGCATTTATGAGACATGACTTACTGAAATGCAGAAATTCACGCGAATGCACTAATCTTTGAACCGTTACTCCATCAATAATGCTTTGCACATGCACTAGTCATTATTTGGTAAAGATCATAATACCATTGGTGCGTGTTGTAAAGTGCTGAGTGCTTCAGCTATGTTTTGACGTGATCGCAGCTGCCACACTCTATTCATCTGCATTTCAATGTGTATTTTTTGGAGAGTACAATGCGTGATGATGTGTTTTTGAAGTGCTGCATTAACATACCGATGCACATTGCCACTAGAGTGTGAGGGGTGGGTGTGCACCATTTAAAGGTATGATCGACAATGAGTAATCAAATTAAATCATTTTCCAATTTTAATTAATACTGACATCGTAAAGGACACAACATATTATTACATCGATATGATTCTAGTACACATCATCAAACTGTGATATGTTTACTAATACTACAATATTAAGACAATATATTAATTAAAGGCACTGATATTATGGCGTTATCAGTTGTTTAACATATATTACATCGGTGACGCACCTAAAACCATGACATCATACACAACTGGCACAAATCAGTAATTAACTCTTTAGTGGCTAAATTTGTTCGTGAAAATAATATATCGTGCTTAACCCTTTAATGGCGAAAACGTATATAGCCGTCCTCCTTAGCGGGCTAGAGGAAGACCCATTTGCGGACTGAGACAAGACTAATTTTGAAAATTACCACCGGAATGACTGCCACAGGTATCTAAATCATGGCACAATGGTTATTTAAGTCTGATGAATATTTTGAAACTAATTTACCTGGGCGTTGACATAGGAAGCTACAAACTCGCATTCATGTTAGTTTCGTAATATTCAACAGCATAGATATATAGTTGATAGACTGCTAAGGAGGGCAGCTATGGCCGGTTCCACCATTAAAGGGTTAAGCAGGGATGCAGGAATCATAAACATGGCAGAGACCAACACAGCATCAAATCATCAACGCTGGATACAATATCTAGCTGATTGGAGGGAACGAAATGTCCCATAATGGAGTTCCAGGCTACGGCGTGGTCAACCACAAAGTACACTGCTACTTTATCAGGAAAAACAGCTCTATGCATCAAGATATGAAAGGTGTTATAAGATGGATCGCAACACTGGAAATGTACAATTGTGTGGAGATCTTGTGTGATTTGAGGAGGAGGCATATACCAGAATGACCATACAGCATACAGGCACTCAGGGACACAAGAGCATACAGTCAACTGCATGTCTATAGACTAACAATTTGTATTTCTTATATGACATCAATAACAATGCAAAACGGCGTATGCTTTTACAGTTGCTCAATTAGCATAATTATAGATAAAGAATCACATTCATAAAAAGAGAGAGTTATGGCAAACCGTCTATCACGGACATCTGTTTTTTCGGAGACACCAGATGATGGTTCTTTTAAGATGGCTGTATGTCTAGCTCTCTTACTTAGATAACACTACCTTGTGCACCCAAAATGCTATTCACTATGGTAAATTGCATTTTGTTAAATAAGCATGTGTCTGTAGTGACTACTCTTTGACTATCCAGAAAGTGTCCCATATAGACAAGTTTTACTGTACAGTTAAAACTTATTTATAGTAATAGCCATACATTGGTACTTCATAATAATGATAATTATACTACACACCATACACACATCATCGATCTATGACTACTTTTGTTCCTAGTATAAATCATTTGATTGGTTGATTCATTGAAGTAAATGCGTGATATAAATGTCCTCATCTAGATGCATATTCCCAGTAAATGATGTGATTGATATCACAATGGCGACCATTCTGGCTTCAAAAAGAGGCTATACATAGATATTTAATATTGATATGAATGATGAAAGAAGCTAGAATGTGGTTAAAACCAGGTTAACAACATATTTAGATTATTATTCATTATTTTATGATGGAATTCCTGTTGATTATATACAAAAACTCATATTCAGGCATTTAAATGTCGGCCATTTTGAATTCAAGATGGCAGCCATAATGGACATTTTTTGAAAGTGTCAATAAGTCATTTTGTACTCCTAGGGTTGTACTTCAAGGTTCAACAATAAAACTGACGTCACACAAGGTGTCCTCCTGGGTCGTATACAACCAGGCTTCTGTATGTATTTACTATTAATAAATAGGGTTTGATCGATCCTAACACGTGTGAAGCATGGTGGAGCTTAGCTTACAGATGGGTGGAGCATAGCTAAAACTGGAAAGGTCCATTGACTTACAATAGGCATATGCACTTTTTACTATATTATCTGACTAGTGATGTTATATACATCTGAAATTTGGGGGTTTGAGAAAAATGATCAGCCTCAGACCTTCCAAATAAAATTTACAAAATTCCTTTGCACATGAAAAAGAATACACCAAATATTATGATCTATACCGAACTAGGAAAATTCCTGCTACACATAAAGATACAATGTAATATGATTCGGTTCTGGGGTAGCATAATACTTGAAATCCTTTGTCCCTCGAAGGTAAGTATAAGTAGATTGCAAAATTACAAGATCCCACGAATTGGTGTACGCATTGCGTGCACAACTTATGCATGGTGCAAACCTTAAGACCTTTGTCACCAACCAGTTAGCTACTTGTTGTCAACCAGTTGACGACATGTTGTTAACCAGATGCAACAATATGAATAGTTTCTCATGCGTAATAGAAACACGTAGTTGATTCACAATGATTGCACTCATACAGTAGATTTGTCAGTATTTCTACTCCGATTTAACGTAGAAATACACATGAGAAATATCAAATGGTCTGGGCATAGGGGTACATACAATATTTTTGAAAATGTCTTGCTCATAATCTGTGTACTATATATTTGAGGAAAAATACACGTATAAACGTCGCCTGCTGCAGTAGTTTCTAGTAAATTATGCAGTAGCCATTACACATGATACATTTCTTAATGCAATCATTTACATATAGGCGATAAGACATAATTGATTATGTGTGAGTTCACGGTGAGTGACGATATGGAATATAAAATATGCTCATATGCATATCGAAGATGCGTGGCATTTTGGAACCGAAATACTGATCATTTTTTGATAATTTGGTACATGGTCCTATACCCACAACATCACTTCCAATGGATTTTACATAGAATAGTATCCTAGTACCTGATACATGAGTACATACGTACCCATCTAGATGATAATGATACTGAAACAGGTGGTAATGATAGTGAATAAAACCATGGAATACTAACTTCTGTGTAAGGTCTACCTGTCATGGATTTACAGAACAAAAATAAAAATAGAACATAGAGAATGATATGTGGGATTTCCGCCACGTTCTGATGCTGGAATTATGAGTGGTAACATAAAGGTGTATGCAAAGTCATGCAACAAATCTATTTTTTCTATACTACATATAATAATAACAACATCAAAAAGTGTTCTAAACATTTTGTCATGTGCAATGAGACTATGTGTAAATTTGATATGTGGCTAGGAGGTGGGGTGTTTAGGCTGACTACATGCGGTATCGTGTATAATTCTATATGCTCTATATATGCAACATTATGACTACATTTATTTACATATTATTAATGTCTCATCTGTTCACAAGAATGTTTAATGTGAAGGTCAAAGTCATGTCTTGATAACGCTTAGCCATTCTATGAGAGAATGTTACCAGGCCATAGTTGTCTCATTTTGACATCGGAACTGGTTATAAATGCGGCCCATGTCCATCAGTCTGTCACGCGGTCTGTATGTCTGTCACCTAATGTCAATTATCAACCATGACTATGCCTATGGATCGGTGGAAATCACCACACAGGTCCATACCCCGGTGGTCTAGGTATGTACCTTGGTATAGGTATAAGGATAACTGGAGGCACTGATCTTGGAAATGCCCTGTAATCGAAATAATTTGTTGTCATTGTTCATCCGCCATGCTGAAATATGGTTTATACATTTTAACATTACATTTTTATACGATTACGATGTTCAGTTGGTCATGATTCAAAATGAATCTTATAATGCGATTAATATAATTTATTAAAATAGAATATAGCGTATGAAGTGTATGATTTCTGCCATGTACCAATGCTGGAATTCTGAGTGGTAACATAAGCCATATACAAAGTAATGCAACAAATCCATTTTTCTATACTACAAATAATACTATCACTTGATCATAAGTGTTTTAAACATTTTGTTGCATATCCATCTGTCTGACACTCTGACTTCGTGTGTTGGTCTGTGTGCATAAGTGGCAGCTGATTTTTATCTGATTGAACAAAATTAACTTAGACACATGTGCCAAAGCAAACAGAGCCATAACATAGGCACGCACATGTTGCATAATAATCCCATTAGTGACTTCAACACTTCAATCACGTCCATTGCACAAGCTGATTTTGAACATTTGCTTTCAGAACACATTTATTGACATGAACCATTATGAGTGTGAATAAAGTTTATAAATAGCGGAAAATTGTAATAACTGGGCATTCATTCTTTGATTTTAAAATTGGCTACATTTCAATGCGACCGTTGGCATATGATGAATACAACTCCAATACATTTGGGTGTATTGGGTGGAATGGATATAATGGTGTAGTGGTATGACAGCCAGTAAATATTATTATAACCGAAATTCGGAACCGAAAGGTTGAATACCTTAAGGAACCAAATGAACGCAATCTTAATAAATTAATTCATATGCAATACCAGTTGAGAGATGAGTGTTGTGAATGCAAATGGTCTTGTGAACCTAGAGAGTTATATCAATGCACACACAATGAGTAAACATCACAAAACAACATCAGGCCCCTTTTCAAGGGCCACCAAATCTTATGAAAGTTATGTTTTTCTACACACTGGTGATGGTTTTACTATAGCGTGGCTAGCTACCCTCACAGCACACATGCATGCACGAACACACATGCGCATATGGCACCAACCCCTTGACAAATTAGTTACAAAATATTCAATGGTATGATTATTAAATAGTAAAAGACATACCTGGCTAGCTATCCTCACATCACATACGCACACACACACACACACGCACGCACGCACGCACGCACGCACGCACGCACTCACGCACGCACGCACGCACGCACGCACGCACGCACGCACGCACGCGTGCGCATATAGCAACAACAGCACCATGACAAATTAGATTCAAATATTTAACAGTATGATTATTAAATAGTAAAAGACATGCCTGGCTAGCTATCCTTACATCACACACACACACACACGTACGCACGCACGTACGTACGTACGTACGGACGCACGCACGCACGCACGCACGCACGCGCGTGCACACATACACGCACGCACGCGCATATGGCGACAACAGCGCACTGACAAATTAGTTTCAAAATTTTCTTCAGCATAGTTATTAAATAGTAAAAGACATGTATGGCAATCCTCACAGTGTGTACACGGGATAGCTCGTGAATGAACTCTGTTACACCCACTCTGTAAAAAGCTTTATCGATTTTTTTTAAATGCCTGCAGTGCTTTACTCGCATTAATCTTTTATTAACCTCAATACCCACCAGTCATCCGCCAGTTATTCCAGCACTAATGTTTCAAAATAGGACTAGATAATAATAGAACATGTACCGCATCACTACTATTTCAAATAGGTATTGGCTATGCTAACTGGTTTGCATCGTACCAGACGAGAGGTTTACCAGACGAGTAAACTAAATTATGGGTATATTTAAAAAAAATAGAAACCTATAGAATACAGATCACCCATTTTATGCTAAATATTTGCTACCACTATCTTTTAATATGCTATATCCTTAAATACATGAGATAAATGCTAGATATACGAATAATGATATTCATCGGATATAATATAATTCGTATAAATATTGCCCATGAATATCTCAGTATCTCTGCGTTAGCGCACCTATTAGACCCTACCATCCATTTTATGCAAAATAAAATATATATGGTACCACCATCTTTTAAAACATGAGATATACGCTAAATATCCATATACTGATATTCGTCAGATATAATAATATTTGTATAGATATTACCCGTGTATCTCTGAGTATCTCTGCACTAGCACGCCTATTTGACCCTAACAACCATTTTATGCAAAACATATTTGGAACCACTATCTTTTTAATACGCTATATCTAAATACATGAGATAAATGCAGGAATTACAAAAAGGAATAATTCACACCATCGAGTGGTCCATATGCGTAGTCACGTGCCATTAATCAGTATTTTGTATGCCTCAGAAACCGGTTGAACATTTTAGCCCACGTTGCCATAATTTTGGTGAGGTATTAAAGTGAATGCTAAATTTTATCACTCAGTCATTCTTTGACTTTACTAGAATGTGCATTTACTGATAGAATTTATAGCCTTTACCTTTAAAAGCCTATATCTCCTTAAATATACATCCTATGCATATATTATTTATATACTGATGTATATATTGAATGTTATAGAGTTTTCTATTATTTGGCACATATTTCACCGTGTTTAGCTGAGTTTCGCTATTTGAATTTTATACCATATAACTTTCAAAAAGTCATAAAATGTAATGGAGGAATATTTGAAAATTACACCTGGAACAACTGATACATATTTTTATCATTTTTATTTGGTTTTAAATAATATATTATTTTATTATTAAATAAAATATTTATTGAAACTAATTTGTCTGGAAGTATTTGATGCCTTGTACATTTGATTAAATATAAATTAATAAATATAAATTAATAAATATAAATATATTCATATAAGTTGATGAAATTAATTTGACTGAAAGATGTTGATGCCTTATAAATTAAAATAAATTAATAAATAAATCTAAATATATTCCTATAAGTTATTGAATATTTTAATACTAATTTGACATAGGAAGCTACAATTCGTGCTAGTTTCATAATATTCAACAGATATACAACTAAGGAATGAACTATATTTTAACTATTTGAATTTTTCAAACCTAAATCGTGGTGCAGTGGTAGTTTAAGCGAATATTTTTTTAATCTTAATTTGACATAAGAAGCTGCAATTCACGCAAGTTTCAAAATATTCAACAGATATACAACTAAGGAATGAACGATATTTTAACTTTTTGATTTTTTTCTAGCCTGAATCGTGGCACAGTGGTGGTTTAAGTGAATATTTTTTTATACTAATTTGACATAGGAAGTTTCAATTCGCGCTGGTTTCAAAATATTCACCAGATACCAACCAGCTGTGTGCTATTGTTCATAAGTGGGCACTGCATGCTATTGTTCTAAATGACATGACTGTGCACTATTGTTCATGCAGGTGGCCGCTGGACACTATTGTTCTAAATCCTGATTGGTCAAGATAGGGTCAAATGTCATATTAAAACCCATTAATCATTTTGACAGGAGAACAATAGCACTTCATAGCATTGCAATTCATACGTGACCGCTATCGTTCGTGCAGTATGCCATTATTCAAAAGTCATGTTCGACAATCTGACATAGGAAGCCACTTAGTTTCAAAATATCTTTTTAATCACAGTGGGGGGGGGAGGAGGGGGTGACGCTGGTGCCCACGTAATTAATACTTTAAACTACACGTTCATTGTTCAACCAGCACACGCTCATCATTACACAGAGTTACACATGTCAATACCTATTTAAAAACACATTAATCTAATTATGCATTAACACACATGTGTCATTTAAAAAGCGAACAGATGCACACAATAGGAGGTAGCCAGACATTTAGAACAATAGCGGACTCTTGCATGAACAATAGCGTCTACCCGCTCATTTAGAACAATAGCACCCACCTGTTGATTTAGAATAATAGCGTCTACACGCTCATTCAGAACAACCAATCAGAACGCAGTATTTAAATAGGTCAAGAGCTCATTTGCATAACAATAGCGCACAGCGTACCACTCTACTACTAGTGAGTTCAGAGATCGATCGATCCTTACACGAGCGAGGTATGGGTAGAGCTTAGCTAGAGACTGGCGGGAAATGTTAAAATGGAAAGGTCCATTAGAAAATGGTAAACGATTTTATAGGAGAGCTAATCTGGCGGTCTCTCTTCAGGTAGGGGTGTATTTTGACTGCGTTTTCAAGCCCAGAGTTATCTTACCTTAACCGCTGTTGTGTCAACGGCGCCTCAAAGCGCTCAAAATACTACTTGATATATCAATTAAACATTTTGATGGTCAATATTGTTCAAGATATTTTAATTTTAGGAGACAATTTTTGTAAATTTACCACGGATTTTTTTCCGTTGGTTTGACCATTAAATGGTAGAGAAAATTACAGTTTTTACTTAGCCAGTGTCTATCATCAGGCCGAGAGAAGAGCATATTTTAAATTTTACCACTAGAATGACTGGTTCGGTTACCGAACCAGTCATTCTAGTGGAAAATATTAAAAATACTCTGCTCTAGGCCTTAAAATAGCCATGTCTGAAGACCACTGCAAAGTTGTTTTTTGGTCAGTTTGAACATTAAAGGGTTAGGTTGACACAAGAGGGATTAGCATGCCTCAAGGCGGTCACTTCTAAAAAGTTAAGCTGTTATCTGTTAAGTCGTTTAGCACTTATGAGCGGAAACTCTCACCTAACAACTCCCTTCAAATAGACCAGTAGGAAGTTGAACGGCTATAAGTGCTCTTGCAGCCTCAGGATGATTATTAATTAATAAAGACATACAATTATGTATAACGTGTCGGACTATTAAGCGTTTGTTTGACTAAATCGAGTCATTCTGCTGTAGTTTATTATGGCGTCATCCTACACGCCACGTAGTTGATTATGACGTCATATGATGGATGGATAAACTGAACAGGTCCATTATACAAGGACGTGGTGGGGTGGAGCGGTGGTACAATTCCTAATATTCCAAGCCAAGAGGAATCAGAGATCGCAAACGCTCGTCACTTCCTCTTTTTCCCCGGAATTTTTACATTTTTCAGATTTAAAAAATCCGAATCCGGATCGTTACCCTGATCATGATCAATATGTGGAAAGATTACATTATGTGAACATCCACACTTGTTTAAAATGGGTAGCAAATCAGAGCAATAGTTTCTGAGAAATCCACAGATCCTGCTTTTGATAAGAATCCGGATCTATAGTTTTTAGCTGGACCGTAACCAAAGTTTATAAATCATAGTTTACCATATTTCTCTCCCCATCCCCGACCCACCTCCAAAATGTTCAACGGTAGTAGTAGTAGTAGTAGTAGTAGTAGTAGTAGTAGTAGTAGTAGTAGTAGTAGTAGTAGTCCCTAGTAGTAGTAGTAGTAGTAGTAGTAGTAGTAGTAGTAGTAGTAGTAGTAGTAGTAGTAGTAGTAGTTGTAGTAGTAGTAGTAGCAGCGGCAGCGGCAGCAGCAGCAGCAGCAGCAGCAGCAGCAGCAGCAGCAGTTGTAGTAGTTTTTATTATTGTCACGCATTAGTTCTATGAACTCTGTCATTGACGACGCACTGGTACGAGGATATAGCTCATTCATCATCTGGAATGTAATTTTTACCTTTTTAAATTTTCGACCGGAGTGGGGTTCAAACCCAGTTAATTCTGCCGTACCTTCCACCTACCGTTAGAGGGGGGGGGAGGCAAGTGACTCTACCACCAGACTAGCATCCAGAGGACAAGAATCCTCTTTCACAGGACAAGCTTTTAACTTTTAACAACCCGTCTCACAACCACACGAATTGATCGAAACTGATGGTGTAGGCCCTATATTTCGTATTTTCGTATTTTCTTTATTACACTCGGGCCGTGACAACGGCATATGAGGATTATTTGTACATTGCCAATGGCGGTAGAAATACAATATTATTATTATTACTATTATTATTATTATTATTATTATTATTATTATTATTATTTTTGTTATTATTATTACACCATCTCCGCCGCGCTGCCGACGAAGGCTACGACAGTGGGATCACTTACATAATGATGATAACAACAATAATCAATTTATTATTATATTTTGGGCCACTTGCCCTTGCAGTGTTTCAGGCAGTATTAAAGGAGAACTAACTTCATATAATAGTTGTTCAGCTGATCTAACACGTCATTCGTAAACTATAATATAATATTAAGCTTATTATCATGCCGCTAAAGAAAGCTATTCAGGCTTGAGTAGTTTAAACGTTGGTACATTTGCAAAGCCTATGGTGGCCTAACATAGCCTTACTTTTCAACCAATCAGGAGGAAAAAGTAGCGTATCAGCCTTGGTCAATACGCTCAGTCATAGCGGTGCCACATATAATTTGGCAATGTGATATAAAAACAATCATACAAGTAAGCTGATGACAATTTTGAAACTAATTTGACTGGAAGCCGTTTCTGCCATAGGCAATAACAACTTCCAATCAAATTATCTCCAACATATTCACCAAGATGATTTGCATAATAAAGAATGTAATGCATTGCCACTTACATGACACCATACACTATCGTTTGAGTAAACAAAATCATGGTGCTCACTGTTCAATGTTTACACCATGTTACAAAGCAGATTATTGTGATACAGGTAAGGGAATGTAACAGGATGTGAATGATATGGAATCCATAAACTATAATCTATCGTACAATCTATCGCATTTGAGATGAGATTAACATCGCTTTAACAATGATGACGATAGATGCTTGGGTTGATGGATAACTCGGGTGTATGATTGGGTGAGAAGATGGATGAATTAGTCTAGCTGTTTAATTTTTTTGACGCTAACAGGTATTTGGAGAGTTTGATAAGGAGCGGTTTATTGCTTCATTTTTCTCGGTATTAGGGTTTTCTGTATAGAATCGTGGTATGAATTTCTGCCTTTGTCTATTGAATTTAGAGCATGAGAAAAGAAAATGCATCTCATCTTCTATGCAGTTGCATTCAGAACACAATCTTTCTGATCTGTCAATACCTAGCCATCTTTTGGATTCAATCGCTAGTTTGTGGTTAAGCGTTAGGAAATGACATAAGATAAGAGCTTCTCGGTACGGTAGGATTTTAAAATATTTCTCAAAAACTATATTCTCTTTGATCTGTCTATAGAATGTCAGACGTGACGATTGGTTTACGGTTGCTTTCCACTCATCGGTATATTGTTGTTCGAGGACTCCTTTTGTTTTGGTGATTACTTGTGCAGTGTTTATTTCCTCCTGGTAGAACAAGTCTGCCTGACCAGTTATTTCTAGAATGAATTTGATGGTTTTAATCCATTTGATTTCAATATTTCGTTCTCTTGAGAATTCTAATGCTAAGTAGTACAGTGTTGATGACAGTTTCCCATACCCATCGTTTACCATCCCCGCCCAGAACCTAAACATATTACATGTTATAGTTATATTGAGTGGCAGTCGGCCCAATTCGCCATATATCATGACATTTGGTGTGGATTTCTTAAAGTGTAATGCATTTTTAAAGAATTTTGTTAGGCAAGTTTCTATCTAGCGATCATTTTCGAATTCCCACACTTCCGAGGCATACAGTAAGATAGGTGTTATTATTGTGTCGAATAAATAATTTTGTAAGTCTATTGGGATGTCATGCTCTTTTATTTTACTTAGTAAAGAGAAATTGGCCTTGGTTGCCTGTTTAACGTTCCGAGTCCTACAGCTAACAAAGCTTCATTGAAAGGTTACATGTGTAAAACTAACATAAAACCAGTAACTTTCTCTGATCACAATATGTTTTCCATCACATTAGACAATGCTGACTGGGTCAAACGAGGAGATGGATTTTGGAAACTTAATGTAGCATTGCTACGAGATAGTTGCTACCGCAAATGTGTGGAAAGTTGTTGGAGGCATTGGGATGAAAGAAGAGGTTCGTATGAATGTATAACAGACTGGTGGGAAGATGCTAAATCAGACCTGAAATATACTTCAAGGCAGTATTCCATTAGGAAAGCACGTGAAATACGAAAGCGTAAAAAGGCGCTTCAGAGGTCGTTGTGTAAAATTAATAAGAAAATTAATGATGGGGAATATAATTATTACGAACTATTAGTTAAATTAAGGTAGACTAAATGAAATAGAGCAATATCAGTTTTATGGCGCCAAAATAAGGTCAAGAGCACAAATGCACACAGAAGGCGAAAAGCCTACACGTTACTTTTGTAACTTGGAAAAGGCAAGAGGTATCGAGAAATTAATGCGCTCACTGAAGACTAATGATGGAGTATCAGTGTGCTCAAATGCAGAAATGATTGAAACAGTATCCGAATTTTACAAATCATTGTATAAATCTGAGGGAAGTGAGGAAACTGCAACTAGAGATGTTTTAGCTAATATAACAGAAATACTTCCAGATTCATGTCGCGAAAGCTGTGACCAATCAATAACAATTGATGATTTGACAAAATCCCTCAAAGGTATGAGGTTAGAAAGGTCTCCTGGATGTGACGGACTTCCAGTTGAATTTTATCAAACATTCTGGCACATATTTGGGCCAGTATTAGAAGAAATAGCAACCAGCATTTTTAAGCAAGGGCATCTCCCTACATCGATGGCCCAAGCATATGTTCGGCTTATATGCAAGAGGGGTGGCAGAAATAAAATACAGAATTATAGACCAATCTCTCTACTCTGTGTAGATTATAAGATGATTATTACACGGGCACTAACATTAAAACTTGGCGCAGTCCTAGGCGAAGTCATTCATGATGATCAAACCTGCTCTGTGCCAGGAAGATCAATATTAAACAACACTTTGCTTATACGGGACATTATTCAATTAGTTGAAAAGGATTGTATCCCAGCAGCAATAATAGCACTTGATAACGAGAAGGCGTTTGACAGACTAGAATGGGATTTCTTGTTTAAGTCTTTAGACCATATTGGCGTTGGTTCAAGATTTATTAAATGGGTCAATATTTTATATACTGATATAACAAGTTGCTATTTAGTTAACAATCAGCTATCCAAACCTGTAGTGTTGGAACGAGGTGTCAGACAGGGTTGCTCACTGTCCCCGCTTCTATTCGTCATAGCTATGGAATCGTTGGGGCCACATTGAGGCAACGCAATGACTTTCAAGGAATATGTTTACATGGCGTAGAAAGGCCACTAAAGGTTTCTCAATATGCAGATGATACGACTGTGTTTGCGGGTAAAAATACGGATTTTAGAATTTTAAATGGAGTATTAACAGATTTTCAAAAGGCATCAGGACTTAAAGTCAATACAGATAAATCTAAGGGATTGTTTTGGGCGATTGGAAGGGCAGAACTGTTAATGTGATGGATATTAACTGCTCAAATGATGTCATAAAAATTTTTGGTATTTACTTTAGTAGAGAACAAAATGTATTACTAAACTGGGAAGAAAGGATATCCAAGCTAATGTGTGCATTACTAAATTGGAAACGACGTCGCCTAACTGTCTTTGGCAGGACATTTGTCCTTAATAATTTAATTTTATCTGGACTGTGGTATACCGCTTCTGTAGTTCACATACCCAAATCAGTAGAGTCAAAGATCAACACGTTACTTTTGTCCTTCTTATGGGAGGACAAAGCCAATTTAGTATCACAGTCAATCCTCACCAATGAAAAGCATGCCGGAGGCCTGGATTTGGTTAATGTTTCAGCAAAGTGTGCTTCTTTCAAATTGAAATTCTTGAATAAGTTACTTACTTCAAACTCCTCTTGGTCAAATGTTTCAAGGGCACTTCTCCAAAGGTACGTTGACCCATTTTTACAGGCTAGTAGAACATGGGAGAGAAAGTAGATCTAAAAATATCAGAAGCGGAACTTGTATAAGCTAGCACACTCGCTGCTTGCTGTATATTGATAAATGCTATTTTAATTTAATTTAATTGCCTTTATTTTAAAATTGTAATGCCTTAGGAGACTCTAATCTTGACGAATATTCTAACCTTGGGATCAGAATATTTAAATATCAAATGAGCATTATGTCAATTATCAGGAGGTGATCCGATTTTCAAGTTAACAGAGTGTGATATCTTACAATTAGCTTCCTGTTGTAAATATTTACTGTAGGTGTATTTGTTCCAGGGTAATTTGCAAAAACTTACAATGAAGTAAATTTGGAATGTGAACCCAAAGCGCCATCTAAGTAGTCATAGTTTGTATACGTTTGCTTTGTGCATTATATTATATAAAGGCTAGAACGTCCGTTGGGTATTTAATAATCGGCTAACTGGCGTCAATGAGTGACTTTTTGTTACTTATTGACGAGGCACTTCGCCACTTGTTGGCGAGCTGCACTCGCCATTTGGCCCTACTACTATACGGTGTGCTACGTTAAACTACATATGATCTATTTAGCCTGCCGGTCATGAATCGGCTCAATGGCATCAATGATTAGCAGTAGCTTACTGCTAATTATTGATGAGTGGCTTTACCACTTGTTGGTTAGCTATGCTCGCCATTTGGGCCTACTACTACACGGTGTGCAAATAGCAATGTCTTTGTTGAATTATGTTATGTTATCAGCTCTTTATTAATTATGTTTTCTATGTAGTTGTGCCACGGTTGTGGTATATGATAATAGAGTATTTTAGCGTGCACTGTTTTGACATGTTAGGTTTGTATTGTTATTCTATTAATAAAGCCTGCTATTTCAACTGATTTTTTATGGGGGTTTGCAAGCCTTTTTAAAGGAGTTCCTCCGGGAAGTGTATCCGACTGCGTCAGCGTCGGAAAAAAAAAAAAAAAAAAAAAAAAGTAGTCAATATTGTCAACGCACTGGCTCAGAATCTTCAATAATTGAAAAAATTCAAAAATTTAAGCTATTTTGGTTTACCTTACTGCCTAAGATTTTGTCATTTTGTTTGAGGAAAGCCATATAATATGGCATTACTGTTAACCCTTACTGGTTAAAGTTGTTCAGTAAAATCCAAATATGCGCTTACTTATTTAATGTACATTTGCAGGCACAGACAAGGTCATTTCCGAGAATATGCCACTGGAACGACTGTCTCGGTTCCCGAGCCAGTCATTACAGCGGTAAATTTTCAAAAATACTCCAATCCCCGCCGTCAAATGGACATTGCCCAAGATCACTAAATTGACCGTTTTTTGGCTGACCATCATGCAAGGGTTAATGTTGAATGATTGAGATCGATATTCTGGATAGCTATTTGAGTTTTGCTTTTACCAAGATGTCCCGTAGATTCTGATTTTTCTTAAACGCAATTACTGGACGCTTGTTAAAGGGTTGTTTCAGTTTCGCCTGTAGGTTTTGATACTCATCTTTCAAGATTTTGGAAATTTCAACGTTTTTGCGATTATAGGTCAGAATGAATGGAATTTTGTCACGTTGATCAGATAAGCCTGGGTCCGAGTGTATTCCTCTTGGCCACTGTGTTTCGAGTTCTTTAATCCAAAACGATTCTCGAAGTTTTCTTTGTTTATCAGTTTCTTCTGCCGTATTTGAAAGGGGTGGCTGTTCAATCGGCATAATTTCAAAGTCACGAAGGACTAAATGGTTAAGAAGATTAAAATGTTCGGAAACATGTGTGTCTTCCTCTAGCCTAATATCTGAGAGGTGTCGAGTTGCCCGCCATCTTAATGGACATTTGGTTTCGCCGACATACTGTTTTTGGCACAATTTGCATGAAATTAGATAAATAACATTTTCAGAGTCACAATCTAGATTAGACTGAAGTTGGAACTTGCTTTTGTTCTGAAAGCTCGTGAAAGTATTCTGGTTTGGGAGAAATTCATCTAACTTGTACCTTTTCTTTCCGCATTTGCGAGATTCGCCTACACCTATAATCGGACGATTGTGAGAAATTTTGGTAGGCCGACGATTTGAGGCATTATCTGGAATGGTTTCCAAGCCGTCTAATGTTTCAGATTTGATTTTGCGCAAGAATCGTGAGAAGTAACCTCGTTGTTTGAGGGCTTTGAATAGGGTAGAGCACGCTTCTTCAAAGTTGTTCCTATCAGAGACCTGGGATAAGAAGTCTTCTGTGTTTTTCAAGAAGCTGGGGTGTCTATTTGCTATTGGCTGTAGATGGTAATCGATGTATTCACTGATTCTGTAGGATTCTGAGCCACAATCAGAGATTATAGGTCGCCCGGGCGGTGACATTGGGTCCAGCCACGAATCTATGGGTTTATGAATTTTTGGCAAAAGATAGAAAGTCCATTGTTTTGACTCAAGCTTAGCAAAGAGATACTTATGTTGCTTTTCGGTGATCTTCTTGCTATTGAGCAATTTTTGTGTCTCCATTTTCTAAAGGCACTCCTCTTAGCTGGCGGTTTCAGCCATTTAATAGGGCTCCTCTTACTGTGGTCAATGCAATACTTTTCTCCCCGCGCCAGTACACTATTTCTATAGTTCGTTGTCTAGCGCATTATATTTGGCAAGATCGCTTGAGTGAGTGGATTTAATTCCTTTGTCATTTGTAAGCGCAAGCCTAGCACTTTGATTATCTAAATCTTTATAGTCAGTTGGCTGTCCCCGGTCAACTCGAACAGACTAACAAATATATGTCTGTAATATGCTAGTATGCATTAGGAAACCACTTTAATCAGTTAGGAGTTAGTGAACCACTTAGAAAGTGGTTCAAATTAACAAATATATGACCGTACTCTCTATTCGTATATTTGTTGGTAGACGTCAGGGTTTCAAAAGGGGGCACTATTTATTCAGTGTTTAGCTCTTTCCCCGACGTCTTGGTGTTATATTTTTGTGTTATATATTGTAGTAGTATAGGTTTCCTCTTTTTATAAAACTCCATGGCAACCTATAAGCGTACCCTAAGCCTTAAGATAACAACTAAGGGGTGGGTGTCACGGCTATCGACGTGTATCATGGGTTAAAGGACGGCGTTGGCGCGGGACCTGCTGCTTTGCAGGGGCTTATCAATGTTTCTAAAACTGTATGGAATGTAACAGTGTCAAATGAAGGGGGTCAAGGAAAAGCTTCTAGAAGATGTTCTTATTGTAAAAGGCGAACTTTGTAACATAGAGGAAATCTAGTCAGATAGGTTGCTAGTGAAGATGAAAGTTCCACTAGAAATTCAGGATGACAGAATCATGAATGAACTCAAGAAGTATGGAAACGTATCCTTTTGACAGAATGCTAGAAAACGGTGTAAGACGCATCTGGTTTGATAAAGTGGATATCCCTTTACCAAGCAGATTGACGCTTGATGGCAGCTTTGTCCTGCCCTTATGGTATAGAGCGCAAATTAAAGAGTAGTCCGACACGATGTATGAATTGTATGTTTTTGCTGTTTAACCAACATGATGTTGAATATTTTGAAACTACTTTGACTTGGCGCCATAGCAGCAACAGCACCCTGTCAAATTAGTTTCAAAATATTCAAAAACTTATATGTATAGTTTTCTGGAAATTGAGAGTCGGTGAGTTCAGAGATTGATCGATCCCAACACGGACGTGGTGTGGGTGGAGGTTAGATTGAGATGGGCGGGGCATAGCTAAAGTGAAAAGGTCCATAATATCGTGACCTGGCAATACACAGACAGAACCATTCACAATATCTTCCAGTATTTCAAAAGACAATCATGGAGAGAACCAGTTTTAGCCATTCCTCGCCCATCTCTAGCTAACCTCCACCCACGCTTTCCCCCTGTTGGGATCAATCGATCCATGCACTTTCGGAATCTCAATTTTCAAGAAAACTATACACATAGACCGTTTTTTGTTTTGAAAGTAATTTGACAGGATGCTGAACGTTTATTAAATTGTAAAGACATGCAATTCGTACAACTTGAGGGACTATTAAGCGTTTATGATAGGCTAAATCGCGTCATTCATGACGTAATTGATTACGACATCAGCAGAGGTGGGGTAAGCTGGAGACAGATTTTCACAACTTTTTATCACACCCGCCCACCCCACCCTGGTCTGGAAGATGGGTGGGAGGGGGATATAGCGAGCAGGATGTTCGTTCGTCCGTCGGTCCGTCCGTCTGTCCCCGTCTAGTTAACGCAACTCATAGAGGTCTTAAAATTTCGTCTACATTATCAGTATCATGTGCAGATGTGCATGTGCTTTTTTCGTGGGCAAAAAATTGTTCATTACAGAGTTATCCCCCTTTAAATATCTTAAAGCCGACACATAAACTGCATTGTCAATCATTTCTTGTTAACGCAACTCCTCCTACAGTTTAGCTCCGATTCTTTTGAAACTTGGTAAGTGTTATCATTCCCATGTGAAGGTGTGCATGTGCTATCCCTATATATATATACGTCCATCCATCTGTCCAAAACGTATGTCCGTCTGTCAGTCCATCCATCTCTGACAATCATTTCTTGTCAACGCAACTCCTAGAGGTCTCAATGGGTTAACTTAAAATTTCGTCCACATTATCAGTATCATGTGCAGATGTGCATGTTCTTTTTTTGCGGCCAGAGAATTGTCCATTACCGAGTTATCACCCTTTGAATATCTTAAAGCTTATGCATAAACCGATACATTGCCAATCATTTCTTGTCAGCGCAACTCCTCCTACAGCTTAGCTTCGATTCTTTTGAAACTTGGTAAGTGTTATTATTACCACGCGAAAGTGTGCATGTGGCTCCCCGTATATCTGTATGCCCATCCATCTGTCCAAAATGTATGTACGTCCGTCTGTCAGTCCATCTATTTCTGACAATCATCTCTTGTCAACGCAAATCCTCCTAGAGGTCTCAATGGATCAACTTTAAATTTCGTCCACATTATCAGTATCATGGGCAGATGTGTATGTTATTTTTTCATGGCCAGAAACTTGTTCATTACAGTTATCCCCTTTAAATCTCTTAAAGCCGATACATAAACTGCATTGCCAATCATTTCTTGTCAACGCAACTTCTACAGCTTAGCTCCGATTCTTTTGAAACTTGGTAAGTGTTATCATTATCACGTGAAGGTGTGCAGTGCTCTCCGTACATCTGTAGGTCCATCCGTCTGTCCAAAATGTATATATGTCCGTGTGTCAGTCCATCCATTTCTGACAATCATTTCTTGTCAACGCAACACCTAGAGGTCTCAATGGGTTAACTTAAAATTTCGTCCACATTATCAGTATCATGTTCTTTTTTCGCTGTCAGAAAATTGTCCATTACAGAGTTATCCCCCTTTAAATATCTTAAAGTCGATACATAAACTGCTTTGTCAATCATTTCTTGTCAGCGCAACTTCTCCTACAGCTTCGCTGTGATTCTTTTGAAACTTGGTAAGTCTTATCATTACAACATGAACATGTGCTATCCATATACTTGTGCGTCCATCCACCTGTCCCAAATGTATGTTTGTCTGTCGGTCCATCCTTGTCAATGCAAATCCACCTACAGTTTCGTCCTTTGAAACGTGGTAAATCTAGTCATTACCATCTGAAGATGTGCATGTGCTTTTTTATTAATTTTTATTTTATTATTAATTACAGAGTTATCCCCCTTTAAATACCTTCAAGCCGTTACATGAACTGCAGTACCAATCACATCACACAACTCCTACAATTTAGCTGTGATTCTTTTGAAACATGGTAAGGGTTCTCATTACCACTTGAAGATGAGCATGTGTTATCCGTATGCCTGTACATCCATGCGTCTGTATAGAATGTATGTATGTCAGTCTGTCGGTCCGTCCATCTCTGACAGTCATTTCAATATGTCAACACAACTCCTACAGTTTAGCTACGACTCCAGAAGTCTCTGTTTGGTTGGCATTAAGGGGTTCTACTCCATCCAGAAACCTGGACTCGAGTAGAGAGTTGTGGTTCTTGCATTTGAAGGCATTAAATGCAAGATTAGAAATCTTTCTGGCGCTAAATGTAAGTATATTTATTTAGCAAGTAGTGAGTGAACGATAAGTGTGTTTATGTGGCTAATAAAACGACAGACCAACCCTAGGGGTTGGGGTGGGGGAGGGGGGTTTGGGTCAGTGGTCGTTATCTCCCCTGAAATACTTAAAATTCAGCAAAATTAACTTGTTCGTATCAGATCTTGAAGAATTTTGAACCTATGCTCTAAATTCGTTTGTCACTGACTATATTAATTACTTGAAGAAAGAGTGCTATGATTCCATTTTGAAGAAATTCATCCCCATTTTCCTGAGTTATCGCCCTCGAAAAACTGAAAATTCACCAAAATTCTCTTGTCCGGGCATAATAGTTGAGCGGAATTGAACCTGCACTTACAAATCTACCTTTCTTTGAGGCGAGATTCAGTTTCAGGATTTCATTTTGCATTGATTAGTTTTTCTAAAATATTGTCCTTTACAATTAACATTACATGTATGCCCACTCTTGATGTATGTTTATCTGAATGTTTGTATCCGGGAAGGGGGTGGGGGGGGGGGGGGGGGGTGGGTGGTGTGTGTGTAAAGATATGCCATCTTCTGGCGGCTCTTGTTTAATTTGTTATGCTAATTAGGTGTCATGACGTCATGATTATTGATTTTGATGCATTCTTTTCCTTTGATCTCCACCGCCTTTTTTAAAGGTGTGAGAATCCGACTCCAGCCTCCGCCATTCTGATTGGATGCTAGATGTAGATGGTGCCCATAAGCACACACCCCCCCCCCCACACACCCCCCCCCCCCCCCCCGTTAAATCACGTGGCTCCTGTCATCCAATGAGGTGAGCTTAAAGGTAATGATTGACACGGGTTAATGAGGGTAATTAAGGATGATTGACAGGCTACATGTCTGGAATCATCTTTTACCTCTAAGTGAAACCATATTTAGCTCTGTAGACGGAATAGTTGGCAAAATATCAGTTTACATGAGAAATAAAATCTCAAACTCGGTCCCATTTCATATCACTATTTTCAAGCTCGCTAAAGCCCGTCAATGTGATAATTGTTGACTCGGTTGATAATAGTGATATGAAATGAGAATTCGTTTCAGATCTTCTATATATCACGTAAACAATGCTTTTAACACGTTTAATATATCTCAATATGAACCCAGTGTATCTGATGTCATAATAGAAATGCGTTAGCTGTCCAGCTAACGTTATAGTGTAACGTTATAATGTGGTCCTCTTAAAGATTTCCCTTAATCCAAAACTGTTACCCAAGTATCTGATGTCATAAAAAACACGTCACATTTTAGCCGACGCCAAAATCACATAATGCAAACAACCACCTGCCTTAACAACCAGTTTGTTGCACCCACACTGTGGCTATCCAAGAAACAATAACAAGAAACCTAATTGTAGAAAAACTATAGAGTAACACGATGAGAGGCTGTTTTGTAGATTTAACACAGCAATGACTGGTTCGGTTATCGAGCAAGTCACTCCGGTGGTGAATACCCAAAATAGTCTCTGTCGCGATATGAATGAATATAACTGTCTACTGTTGAAAATAAGGTTGTTCTGTATTTTAGTTTAAAAAATGACTACCTTATGTACAGCAATAACCCATTTCTAAGAATATCAATCTGACATTTTTTATAATCAGTTATTATATATTTATTATAATCGAAATCCTGATGACCCCCACAATATGACCACTATAATTTTAGTACTTTGTTATTGAGATGGCGGTACAATAACAGTAATAATTTTGTCATTACTAATTATGAAGTACGTGTAAATAATAACTGTAACTTTCATAATAATTCTAAGTTACTACTACTAATACTACTACTACTACTGCTGCTGCTGCTGCTGCTGCTGCTGCTGCTGCTGCTGCTGCTGCTGCTACTGCTATTGCTGCTGCTGCTGCTGCTGCTGCTGCTGCTGCTGCTGCTCCTGCTGCTGCTGCTACTACTACTACTACTACTACTACTACTACTACTACTACTACTACTACTACTACTACTACTACTGCTACTACCGAAAGCACAAACAGTGGGTTATATAACTAGATAAATACCAAAATATGTAATTATGAATTGATATATAATGTCTGATCGCCATAACATTTATAATTTCTGTAAATTCATATTCCCCATATGCCATTATGTGGCCTGGGGGTGTAAATAAAATAATCTGAATCTGAATCTGTAATGGTCAATGACATATTTTCGTTGGTTTGATAACGCGTAATCAGCGTAAGGAGCTGCAAATGTTTCTTTACTGGTGGCGACGGCTAAAATGTCAACAAGACGGGATACGTTATTTGTTGATTTAGCCGAGTTTCAGATCCTGTATCTATGCGACCTTTCGCAATAATGAGGATGGACTCACTTTATGATTTATATGACACAGTGGAGTGGCTTTGGCTGAGGACCAGCCACAATAGTCAAACGCAAAGGAGGACTGATTACAGCTGTACGATGTTTCTACTACTACAGCTGCAGACTATTGTTGTCACGCATTGCGGTCGGTGCCATCTGTCTGTCCGTCCGTCTGACCGTCCATCCACCCGCCCGCCCGTCCGTCCATCCGTCCATCCATCTGCCGGAATGCCCGCCACTTGTCTTTCTGTCCGTCCATCTGTCTTTGTTTGTGCGCATATGAGTATTCGTGTGAGGGTATTTATTACTAGAGTTCGGTCCGAATATTCGAGTATTCGTTCAAATAGAGCAATATCAATGAATATTTGAATAGCATAGGCTATACGGATACTCGATTATTTATGAAAATTTACAAAATTGTTTTGAAGTGAATTGCAAACAAATTTTTTTTTCAAAATGACGGTCAAAATATTTGATCCGATCAACGTGAAACTTCTAGGTCTTATCTTGCCATAATTTAGTATTAATTTTAAACGGTATCGGTCCAATTTTTTTTCACGCTACCGTTCCAGTTTCAGCTATGCCCCGCCTATCTCTAGCCAAGCTCCGCCCACACCTCGCTCTTGTTGGGATCGATGGGTTTCTGAACTCCCTTACTATTATTTTCCAGACAACTATACTGGTAAGCTGTTGGATATTTTGAAACTAATTCGACTTGGTGCTATTACTGCCATAGGCAGCAACATCACCAAGTCAAATTAGTTTCAAAATATTCGACAGAATGTTTATTAAATAGTAAAGACATACAATTCATACAACGTGCCGGACTCTAAAGCGTAAAGACGGACTAAATCGAGTCGTTCATGCCATACGTGATTATGACGTCATCCTACACATCACTTAGTTGATTAGACGTCATATGATGGATGAAAAACTGGAAAGCTTCATTCGTAGTATGGATATTTCAACCGTAAATACGCCTACAGTTGTCATCAGTTCAGCACTATGTATGGGGTGGACGTTACCCCTGGCTCTCGATTCTCGAATCAAATTTATATTGGATCCATCAAATGGTTTTCGAAAGATCAGATTTTCTTTATCAAAGTAGGAAGAAATCCGTATTTAAAGTACGTTTTCTCCTAGAGTTTTTAACCGATTGACTGGAAACGATTGACTCGTTGGGCCATATGATGTCAGCGTTAATTGTAGTTTTCTCCAATATAACATTCCCGGTTTCACACCCATCCTTACAGACGATATTTCGTTTCTATTATGTCGTCACCTGGAAATATTGAAATAATTTAAATATTCATTCATATAATTATTCGAATATTCGAATACGGATTTGTTTTATACAAATACCGAATACTATTGAATACTATTTCTTACCCAGCTGAAGAATAATGTGGTAGAATACCCAGGAGCAGGAGCTTGCGCTCAAAATATATTCCTACGTTCCCGTTTTATGAAAATGATGTCAGTTTTCACTAGTACAAATAACAGTTATATAGTTGGTACCCATACGCGCGTTGCTACTGTGAACTGGCGACTTTATCTTTATCTGCTCAACAATAATCAGCGCGTTAGAGGCGGGTGAGAGGGCACGCATATTATCTTGATTCATGAATCAGAGGGGTGTCCACGTATATAAACTATACACGATCGACATAGCGGCGGATGTGAGATCGTGGCTGCAGACATCCCGCCCCCACCCCCAACCATCACCACTCCGTGTACCTTCACCCACGCCCACGTATTCAGTAACACCGATGAGTTACCGTATGTAAACGATATCAACACGCAACAAAACACCTTGACCCAAAAAATCGTGTTTTGCCATTTTCAAACAAGTTCATGTTATCTGGTGGGTGGGGTGTTAAGATTGCCCTCTTTTCGACACGCAGCATTGTGTGTGTGACTAACCCAACGTCACAAAGGTCTATCAGATAGTATAGACTATCCGCCTTTTGTTTTAGTATGGTAGGTAGGTTGCTGGGGGCGGGGCGGGGGGGGGGGGGGTTTGCCTGATGTTGCCTAATGAACTGTTGTTGTCAGATGTCGATGTTGTATGCCGTGTTGAGGAGGGGGTGGGAGGTTGAATTACTTTATTTCTCATGGAGGTGGGATGGGGTGGAGGGCAGTCTGTAAAATAAAATCTCAAAACGGGAATCAGGAAAATTATTAATAAAAATATTATGACGACGCTGAATGATAATACTATCAGCTAAGAATAAACAAATTAAAATAATGGCCTGTGATTAAATAAACCAAAAACGGGGAAAATTAAACTTAAAATCCAGTGTTTGTAAACTAAATATCGAAATTTAACTTAGAATTATAACCTGTTGCTATTAAAAATAATAAGTTGAATGTACGTGGCGCTATTTGGGAGTTAAAATGGGCATAATAGTCACCTCGTCAAGTCACTAAAAATCCTTTCATACTTATGATAAAATGTTGATCCAGCGCTGGGCGAAAGGAGAGCAAAGCAAAGAGACAACATCTACATCAAAAGCAAAGCAACGTCAATCACGACCTCCGTGTTCAGTTTTCGTGTTTCCACCCTCACACACCAACGTCTTCGTCATTGCATCATCTGGCGAATCGTCACCGCAGATAAAAGTACGCAGAAGATAGAAGCAACAACGGCACCACTCCACTCGACCAACGACATCTCCCCAGGGCGGGTTGACTGCGGCTCAACGATAAGCCCACCTAGACCACCAAGTGGCGCCAATCCCATATCCAAATTCCTGGGTTCTAGCCTCAACGCACGTAGTCACGTCCGTCCTCGAAAGTCCATTTCTTTTTCGTTTTTCTTTTTTCTGTTTCAGTATGAATCTTTCGTTTGATTTAATAAAGATTCGATCAATACTCAACCTGGTGACGGTTAGTGCCCGAAACCTGCAATTTCTAATCTATATTAGTAGACTGGCTGTGTACTGTAAAACACAACAACAGATACGATATACTTACAGGTAGTCTATTGGATATTGTTGATGTGATGAATCCAGTTTCTCAGCTTATCATATGACGTCATAATCGATTATGGTACGTGTAGGCTGACGTCATAATCAATTACGTCATGAATGACGCGATGTACTCCCTCATAAACGCTTAATAGTCCGTCAAGTTGTACGAATTGACGGGGCTGAACTTGGCTCATGATTCACATTCGCCACATTCGTCACATTCGCGATAGTCTTGTCCAGTGCTACATTACCAGTGCTACGTCTCGTGGCGCATCGGCGCAATTTTTCTGATACGGTGAACGTCTTCTACCTTGAAGTAATTTCGTAGTTCGCAATTTAGTATCGACAGTTGTACCGAAAATTGGCTTAGATTTTGGACGATTCACGATATTCGGTCCCCTACAGTCTGTAATAGGTTCGGCCCCAGAATTGTACCCAAATAGACATATAGGCTTATCAATATGTTAATAATATTTGTAATTTAAAAAAGATCTACCTTGAAGTAATTTCGTAGTTCGCAATTTAGTTTCGACAGTTGTACCGAAAATTGGCTTAGATTTTGGCCGATTCAAGACATTCGATCCCTACATTCTGCAATAGGTTCGGCTCCAGAATTTTACCGTTATGGATCAATAGGTATGTGAATGCCCTGATAAAGTCTGGAGTTTAAACATTTTCTGCTATGAAGTAATTTCGTAGTGCACAATTTCGTACCGAAAATTGGCGTAAATTTTGGTTGATTCACAATATTCTGTCCGCTACAGTCTGTAATAAGTTCGGTCCCAAAATTTCACCCATGTGGTTAGATAGGTATTTGAATCCGCTAATGTGGCCTGGAGTTTAAAAAATTTCTACCGTGAAGTAATTTGGTAGTGTACAATTTCGTACCGAAGATTGGCTTAGATTTTGGACGATTCACGATATTCGGTCCCCTACAGTTTGTAATAGGTTCGGCCATAGAATTTTACCCACATAGACACATAGGCTTATCAATACGTTAGTAATGTTCGTAATTTAAAAAAGATCTACCTTGAAGTAACTTCGTAGTTCACAATTTAGTATCGACAGTTGTACCGAAAATTGGCTTAGATTTTGGACGATTCAAGATATTCGATCCCTACATTCCGCAATAGGTTCGGCTCCAGAATTGTACCCATATGGATCGATAGGTATGTGAATGCCCTGATAAAGTTTAAACATTTTCTGCTACGAAGTAATTTCGTAGTACACAATTTCGTACCGAAAATTTGCTTAAATTTTGGTCGATTCACAGTATTCTGTCCCCTACAGTCTGTAATAGGTTCGGCCCCAAAATTTACCCAAATGGTTAGATAGGTATATGAATACGTTAATAAAGGCTGGAGTTTAAAAAAATTCTGCTGTGAAGTAATTTCGTAGTGTACAATTTCATACCGAAGATTGGCTTAGATTTTGAGCAATTGACAATATTCGGTCCCCTACAGTACGTAATAGGTTGAGCCCCAGAATTGTACCGCCATAGACATATAGGCTTATCAACACGTTAGAAATAGTCGTAATTTACAAAAGATCTACCATGTAGTAATTTCGTAGTTCACAATTTAGTATCAACAGTTGTACTGAAAACTGTTTAGATTTTGGCTGATTTAGGATATTCGGTCCCCTACAGTCTGTAATAGGTTCGGCCCCAAAATTTCACCCTTGTGGTTCGATAGGTATGTGAATACCCTAATAAAGCTTGGAGTTTATAAAACTTCTACAATGAAGTAATTTCGTGGTGCACAACTTCGTACTGAAAATTTCACCAATACCATTAGATAGGTACTTGAAGACGCTAATTAAATATAGTGGGCGTGCTTGGAACGTACCAGGTCCGGCCGTTCCGTACCGAGATACACTGGGATGGTTCATACCTGATCGGTCAATCCACGCTACAATACGCGAGTAATATTCGTAGTTTAAGAAATTCTACTATCAAATAATTCCATAGTATGGTACTTACTTATTCGCCATTTGGTCCCATTGTAAGATAGCTGCTTCACATTCGTCACATTCGGATAGGTATCGATATGTCCTGGCATATCGCTCGTAATAGGTTCGTAATGGAATCTTCTTCACTCTCTTGGAAGGCCACTCAATTTTATAATTCTATAACTATACTTTGTTCATACACGTAGTCAAGGCATTCAAATCACCCAATGTGCGTGAATGGGTCAGTGGATGGGTGTCTGTGTGGGGAGGTGTGGATGCGTGGGGAATGGATGGAGGATAGATAGATAGATAGATAGATAGATAGATAGATAGATAGATAGATAGATAGATAGATAAATAGGGATTGGATTGGATTGGATTGGATCGGATCGGAGAGGAGAGCGAGATAGATAGATAGATAGATAGATAGATAGATAGATAGATAGATAGGATGGATGGTGGGCAGGTGGGGGTGGGGGATATATGGATGGATGGATGGACGGATGTAGGGAGGGAGGGGCGAATGGATGGATGGATGGATGGCTGGATGGATGGATGGATGGATGGATGGATGAGATGGATGGATGGATGGATGGATGGATGGATGGGGATGGATGGATGGATGGATGGATGGACGGAGAGGGAGAGAGGGAGGGAGGGAGGGAGGGAGGGATGATGGAGGGAGGTATGGGTGGATGGATGGATGGATTGATGGAAGGATGAGGTGAGTTGGTGGTGGATGGGCGGGCGTGAATGGATGAATGGATGGATGGATGGATGGATGGATTTTTAAAATACTCCAAACCTAGCACGCAAATGGACATTCCACAAGATCACGGCTGGCTTCGTCTTGAAAGAGTTAATGTTGAATAATTGAGATGGATTTTCTGGAAAACTATTCGAGTTTTGCTTTTACCAAGATGTCACGTAGATTCGGACTGGCCGGTTGAAGGGTTGTTTCAGTTTATCCTGTAGATTTTGATACCCATCTTTCAATATTTTAGAAATTTCAAAGTTTTTCTCGATTATAAATCAGAATGAATGGAACTTTGTCACGTTGATAAAATATGCATGGGTCCGAGTTTTTGCCCCTTGGCCATTGTGTTTAGAGTTCTTTAATACAAAACTATTCTCGAAATTGTCTTTGTTTATCAGTTTCTTTTTCCGTATCTGAAGGTTGTGGCTGTTCAATTAGCATAATATCAAATTATAATGTTAGGAAACATGTGTGTCGTCCTATAGCCAACTATCTGAAACATGTCGAGTTGTCCGCCATCTTAATGGGCATTTGGTTTCTCTGACATACTGTAGTAGTGGTAGTAGTAGTAGTAGTAGTAGTAGTAGTAGTAGTAGTAGTAGTAGTAGTAGTAGTAGTAGTAGTAGTAGTAGTAGTAGTAGTAGTCAATGAAAGCTGTGCTGAAATTGGCTCTGCTAATTCTGACGAATATTTTCCTCACTACTGCTCGTTTTCACTTTACTTTTGTTTTGTTCGCTACATAAGCGCATTTGGTTGAGTTTGTTGTTTTTTGTTTTGTTGTATAATCCTGTGGTTTGTTGTATTTCGTGACTCTAGTTTTCAATTTCGAAAACCGGACTCGCAAGCAGTGAGCCGCATGCCATTGGTATTTTGGTTAACGGCTCGTGTGGTGTCTTTTTATGTCAGTTTACGTGGGTGTCTTATCCCACTGTTTGTGTTATTGATAGACGCATTTTCACTTGGCGGGATTGGCTTTCGATTCAGACCTCTCTCGCTTATAGTCCGGGAGCCAATTTTCAAAAGGGGTCTAGAAGAATGGTTTCGTAGCACACCCAGTATTCAGAAGGTTTGTCTCTATATTATGCTAGACCGATGTCTTGGGTATATTCTGAGCCGTGTTGTACAACAAAATTGTGGTATCACTAACCCGTGAGAAGCCCATTTACAATAGGTGTTGAATGTAGCTCTCAAACAATTTTCACAATGGTAAATTTTTCACAAACTTAAGCGCATGTTATATCAATACAATCTTAACCAAAATGGAAAGGAGTGATCGTATATCGCAGATTTATACATAATCAACCTCGTTTAAGACACCCGTATGTTGCTTTGTACATATTGGGGCACTTAGGTCTTCTTGTGACTAGCAATACCTTAGCTACAACAATGCCCATGTTTTCTACATTTTTCATAATTAAACTTTTAACTGACATGCAGTGCATGTCTACACAAGCTGGCAGGACATATTTATCACGTGAGCAAATGAGAGAATGTTACTCATCCGTGTCAGAGTCATCTTCGACAATTGTATGCTGAACATTGTCACACATTTCACCTCCCATACAAAGGCATGCTTCAGTGCAGAGTAGATTGTTAGCCTTGCATTGACAGAGATCTGTTCTTTTGCAGGCAGACTTTTGACATCTACATGATGTGAGTTCAATTAATCCAAATGGAGCAGGATCCTTTGACATTAGAACAGGCGTGAGTAGACCATCCACTATACTCCAGCCATGTCCATTTGGAGATGGAAGATTCTGAACAGCTTGCAATGAACGTCTCCAAACAAGAGCTTGAAAATTGGCCATTCGGTGTGATGCTTTAGACTATTCGATGTAGGTGGAAGATTTTAATTTCTTTGTCTCTTTTGACAAAAGAGCCAATAACGGGTTTCATCAGCTGTCTTTCCCACATCCCTGGTGGTATACAACTCACAGACACATTTCTCACATAGAATTGCAGTATTCGGTGATAAGTCAACATGTTCGCCGAGTTGGGCTAAGCTAAGCTGATGACATTCAGATGACTTTAAGAGATTGAATGCTTTTCTCTTAGCGACTCCAAATAATGCACTAGAGTTATCACAACCTGTAAGAGAATGAAACCCATGCAAAGACAGACAGATAGCTGGGCCCAGTACTTGAGCAACTGTATGTATTGGTATGTATTGCAATTTGTCCTTTGTGCCCGTACGGAACCATAGTTCAGAACAGTGAAGCGAACGATACGTATATATACTAAATACTGCCACGTCTGTATCAGGAGACTGTATAACAACACGCATGTGGTCTTTTGAAGGATGTAGCGCGTGCAACATCATACGCGTATCTGCTTCCTCGTGATCTGATCGAAGTTCTTCCAAATACGACGAATTGTTCGCTGAAATGACAACAACATCCATTCCATCGTTAAAGCCACCAGCAAGAATGACGCAATTGTCGGCAGATAGCATATTTGGACCAGTATCACGCCACCGCTTGCTGAGAAATGCAACCAGGTTACTTTTGTTGCTTGGATTGCTGATGTACTTGGCCCATTGCTTTGGAACGGGAGTATTTTCTCCAGCAATCTTTACTTCCAATGCTGTTGATGACCCACGTTTTAGCCGCTCTTCCGCTTTGAGAGATTCCAGTCTATCATATCTGTCAAAAACTATATCTACTCTGTTGCAGTCTTCTTGATTCAGTGGAACTGTAAAGATGTGCCAGTATTTATCAGCCAATTCTCCAAATGTAGACGTACCTCCAGTTTTAACCATTTGCACAATTGCCATGCCATCTACTACATAAGCTGTTGCGCCTGTCTTGTCAACAGGTGGAAGCCGTCCATCAACATTTACTTTCTTTTCTAGTTCACTTAACAAAACACTTTTCACATTCTTTCTTAGAGTCCCATCCGTATGTGACAATGATAGTGGAACAGCAGACAGTTCATACGTCATCACTAGTTTTAAATCAACATCTCTGGACCTTGCGGCAATAATTAATCGACCAAATAGTTCGCGGTCAGATCTCACATTGTGATTTTTTTCATCATTTGTTTTGAGTTTTTTCTTCTGTGCTAGGCTGGCAAATGTTTTAAGTTTTAAGTGTGGCAACGTGTCCCAAAAGCTTCTCGTGTTAGTGTCCAGCCGCTCCTGGACAAAATTTCCCATAATCTCCTTACCAATGTCACAGGCGGAAACAAGTCTCTTGGCGATTTCACTAGGCAATACCACGCCAGTTGTAATGTTTACAAGCGGAAGATACTCGCTGTCGTCGTTTTCCGCAATATTAAAGGGATTGGTCATTATATCTGATGAGAACATCGAAAGTATCTTCTGCACATCGGTTTCATCCCTGTTCATTCGATTAGTCCCCATTTCCTTATGTACTCCAAACATGTGACTATCTTGTAACCCACACATTTGCTTTGTGACCGTTGTTATGGCTGCCCTCTCGTGGCTAGTTAAGAACCACCTCTCCAGAGCTCCTGGCTTTTGTGTTATTCCAATAATACCACCTCGCTTTTTGGAATCCAAATTAATCGATTGCTCTAAGGCTATATCTGTCCACACTTGATTGAATGGATGGTCTGAGCGACTTACGGAATGATTTCCATTCAAGAATTGTTCATGTACCTGGGGATGTGTACTTGGAAGCATCTTCATGTTCGCAAGATATATTGGCAGCCATCTTGCATAATTGGTTCTGTTCATGCTGTAGAAATATGGCGCCATAGCAGCAGTAGCAGATAGGTGTGCCTGCCAATCTCCAGTTCTCTCAGCTCTTATGAATCCAAGCAGCAGCTCTACCATATGAATATATGAGTTCCAAAATGCGAACAGGTGTGATTTCGAGCTTGACTCAACTTCAAAGGATTTGAACAGCTGTTGCAATTTATTCACGTACATACACACCTCTTTGAAATTTTCTTGCAGTGCGTCTAAGTTAATTTTAATTTGTTTTTCCGCACCGATTACCACCACATCCATCTGTCTCATTCCAACCACCATTACCTGGGTGCTTTGTCAACAGTGGTACAGCTGGATATACAGATTCTATGATGGAGTTAGTATACATACATAAAATATAACCTTCACATTTCACCCTCGCCTTTGGTATATGCATGCAAAATGTATGTTGGATATATGTTAGGTCGATATCCGTCTAAATATCATATATGGTGAATCTAATACGATATTACTTTGAGTTATGACACCATCATGCTTATATCGTTGTGCACTGTGGATACAGCCAAAACCTAGACCCCCTATGCAAAGAAATCAGGATAACTAATTAGTGCTACCACAATTTGTTTGTACAACAGGGCTTAAAATGTGTGGGACATGTCCCCCAAGCCACAGCAAGTGTCAGACCTTCCGAATACTGGGTGTGCTACGTCACGATTCTGACCTAGCTTTAGCTCCTGGACTATTACCTGGCTAGCTAGCGGCGTCGTACCTGCATTTATATTCGCAGTAGTAGACAAGCGTGTTGCTTGGCGTAATCTGGGTCAATGTGACTTCTTGCGCGTAGTATGGCAACTCGCTATAAACAACCTCTAAGCATTAGGATTACTACTCCTGGATGAGCAGTTAATGCCATCGATGTCGATCATGGATTAAAAGACATCATAGGCGCTGGACCAAATGTCTTAAAGGGGTAAATTAATGTTGCTAAAACTGTCTGACATTTGACTGTAAGCTCGGAGGACGTGAGAAGAAAAGTTTTTAGAAAAGGGTCTAATCGTTAATGGACAAGTTTGCAAAATTGAAGAGGTTGATTCAGATAAACTTATTGTGAAAGTTAAGGCACCTCTAGAAATTCCGAATGAGCGAATTACTGCTGAAATGGGGAATTATGGGCAAGTGCTTAAAATTGAAAGTGAGACATATATGTCTTTGATAGGACACTTGAGAATGGAGTAAGACGGGTGTGGATGGAAAAGATTGTCAAACCAATTCCTGGAAGATTGTCAATTGATGGGATCTTCTTCCTCCCGGTTTGGTGTAGAGGACAGGCCAAAGAGTATCACATTTGTACTAGCACTGAGCACCTAGCTAGTACATGTCCTTACACAAATAGGGTGTCTTTTGTGTGGGTCCTCTGATCATTTTAAGTCTCGATGTGACAAGCGATCTACTATTAATGGTGCACGTAGTGTGGGCAGGGTGAGCTTTGGTGATATGGTCCAAGTGCCTGCCTCAGGTACTTCTAGTACAGTACCTAATAATAGTAGTGTAACGCACACATATGCGCGCGTTGTTGGTAAGGCTGGGCACCCAGCTGTTGGTATGGCTCATTAGTTAATAAGTCTGGGAGCACCATGTTAGTAACGATGGCGACCCCATTGTTAGTAAAGCTGGTTATCCAGCTTTGGCAACTCATATTAATGAGATTGAGGTTTTGGAGACAGGTATAACTCAGCATGCTGCTGGATAAATTATCTGATCTAAAAGCTGATATCGTCATGCTACAGGAAACTAAGTTCTATAATGTCGAAGTAGTAGAAGGCTTTGAGCAACTTTCTAAGGGTAAACTATGTTATTCCATTGCCACTGATTTGAATACGGGAGTGGCGATCCTATATTTACCCAGGTGCTTGAGCTTATTAAATATCATTTCATCAAAAGCTGATATTAATGACAGACGGGTCGTGGTGACTGTTGACATATCTTGTTTGACACTAAATTTGATGTCTATGTATGCCCCTGCATCCTATTCTCAACGAGGTGCATTTTATTCAACTATTGTCCAGTAATTCATGAACAAATCTGGTTCAGCTGTTGCCCTAAATGATGTTTCATGAATTTTGAATCGATGAATCCCCAAGTGGCTTCGGACGACATTTGCAAAGACGTTTCTAAAAATCTGTTAAACTCCCAGATGGCCACTGGCCAAATTCGTTGATCTGCTTCATTTTGACCAAAGTTTGATCTCTGATGCCCTAAAGATACAGTCTGCCAAATGTAATTGAAACTGGCTCAATGGTTCTCGAGAAGATAGTTTAAATGTCAAACTGTTTATCCAACAGTTTCAAAAGCAGGAAATTTGAAATCAGCATACACAAAAAACTATATACATGTACCTGTAAAACAAATTTCGGCTTCAAAATCCATCAAATAAAAAAAAATAAAAATGGCCACCAAACATGCAACATTGTTTAGTGGTCTATGGCAGTCCTGTTTTTTTATGAATAGAACTACTTAACCTTGAACAAATTTTAATGCCCTTTAGTGCCTAATCATATCTCAAATTTCAGTCATGATCCGTTCAGCGATTCTGGAGAAGTTATTTTCATGAAGACTAGGTCATCCCAAGATGGCCGATGAAGCATTTGGCCAATCAAGTTTCTTTGAGAAAACTTGGTTCAGCTCTTGCCCTAGATGATATTTCATACAGTTTTGAATCGATCCACCCCCAAATGGTTTCAGAGATTTTTTTCGTTTCGAAAAATCACCCAAAATCCAAGATAGATGCCGCCAACTTGGACAATTGTCTTCCTTTGACTATTGATCAACTTGTGTCTCTATGCCGTACCGTGTGTGCCCTTCAAATTTGGTTGAAATCAATCAGCTCAGTGGTTCTTGAGAAGTTTCTTTTTAAAAGTTTACAGGCAGATGGTCGCCATGGCATAATCCCACTTGGCCACTCTTGGCCACGTGAGCTAATAAATGTCAATGTGCAGGCGAAGAGAAAAGAATTTTTCAATTTAAGGCTAGAATGACTGGCTGGATTAGCTATGTCAGTCGTTCAAGTGGGAACATTTAAACAAGAGGCCCAAGGGCACGTGACGCTCTCCTGGACCATTAACATTTGAACCATTTACATTTAAATAGACCTTGATAATTTTCGGAAAATCTAAGAATTTGAATATTATCAAAAAATAGACCAATCAAGATTCTCATTTGACATTTTGAATCATACCATCAGAGTCCTTTGACCCAAGTCATAGATGGCCACCAAAACATCGACCTATCAAAATTAGGAATAAAATTTCTAGAGGCTAGCACGATAGGATCCATCCAGCTAAACTTGGTTTAAACTGCCCAAGGAGTTAATGAGGAATAACGTCTTAAACGTATTTCCATTTTCCGGAAAATCCAAGATGGCCACCAAAGAACATCAAGCAGTCGAAATTCCGTATACAAATTATGACGTGTACCGGACTAGGGTCCGTCCAGCTGGGTTTGGTTGAAATCAGCCAGGCGGTTAATGAGGAATAGCTTTTAAAATGATTTCCAAAAGATTTCGTAAAATCCAAGATAGCCACTGGAAAAATTGATTAATCAAAATTCTGTATACATGTTCTGAATCCTACCACCACAGGGTCCTGCCCGCCAAGGCTGATTGAAATCGGCCAAGCAGTTAATGAGGAGTAGCCTTTTAAACGATTTCCAGCCTTTGTTCGGAAAATATATAAGATGGCACCAAACAAATTGGCCAATCAAAATTCTGCATACAAGCTCTGAAGCACACACCGCTAGGGTCCATCCAGCCATGTTTGCCTGAAATAGTTCAAGCGGCTCATTAGTAGTAAGTAGCCTTATAACTGATTTCCCAAAATTTTCAACAAATCCAAGATGGCCGGCGGAAAAATTGACCAATCAAAATTCGATATACAAGTTCTGAAATCTACCAGCCTATAACAATCCCATATTCCTGCATTTTGTTTCAGGGATGAGTGAGGATCCAAGGCTTACCCTACTGGGATACCAATCATATCCCACTGGGATCTCAGCGCTTTCTTGACCGGGATCCCACTCATATACCACGTGGATCACAGATCTATCCTGCCATGAGCCAGTGGGATCCCAGTAGGATTCCCACTGGTATCCCAGGTTTATTGTTGGGATCTCAATGGGATGCTAGTGGGATTATTTTGGGATGTCACCTTAATTGATTAGGAGTAGCATTTTAAACTATTTCCAGCTATTTTTTAGAAAATTCAAAATGGCCGCCAAAATCATTGACCCTTAAAATTCTGCATATAAATTCTGAAGCATACCGCTCTATGGTCCTTACAACCGAGTCTGCTTGAAATCGGCCAAGTGGCTAATGAGGAGTAGCTTTTAACTGATTTTTAGAAAATCCAAGATGGCCGCTGAAAGAATTGACCAATCAGAATTTTTTCAAAAGATTTCCTGCAAATTTGCCGAAATACCAAGATAGCCACCAAAAACACTGTCCAATCAGAATTATGTAGACAGGTTTGGAAGCATACTACTCTAGGGTCCTTCCCACTGAATCTGATTGAAATCGGTACAGTGGTTAATGAAGAGTAGGCTTTTAACTGATTTTCAGAAAATCCAAGATGGCCGCTGAAAGAATTGACCAATCAAAATTCTGCATACATGTTCTGAAACCTCCCACCCTAGTATCCTTCCAGCCAAGTCTGGCTGAAATTACCCAAGAAGTTAATGAAGAGTAGCATTTTAAACAATTTCCCGCCAATTTTTGGAAAAATCAAGATGGCTGCTGAAAAAATTGTCCACTCAAAATTCTGTAGACATTCTACTCTAGGGTCCTTCCCACTGAGTTTGATTGAAATTGGCCCAGTGGTTAATGAGGAGTAGACTTTTAACTGATTTCCAGAAATTTTCAGAAAATCCAAGATGGGCGTTGAAAAAAATTAACCAATCAAGATTCTGAATACAAGTTCTGAAACCATCCACCACAGTATCCTTCCAGCCAAGTCTGGCTGAAATTGCCCAATGAGGAGCAGCGTTTTAAATGATTTCCCGCAATTTTTCGGAAAATTCAAGATGGCCGCCGAAAAAATTGACCAATCGAAATTATATATACCAGTTGTGAAGCCTACCGTCATAGGGTTCTTCAAGCAAAATTAGGAGTAGAGTTTTAAAGCAAAAATTGACAACCGGACGCCATGCCATAAGCTCACATGGCCATTCTGGCCAGGTGAGCTAAAAATGGCCACCTGGCCTGCAAATGTACATGACCCGTTTCTTGACCAGTCATGTCCTCAATCAGGCATGTCAGGTGTTTCGATTTACATTATTGCTCAGTGATCACCACCTGTCAGGCCGAGGATCCATCAATGCCTCTATAAATCAAGGTTTTGAAAATCTGAGAGATAGATTTTGAACTTTAATAGCATCATAAAATCTCTGAATAGCCATAAAATGTCACAGAATCCATCTCTCAGTATTCAACTGACTGTAAATCAGTTAATTACTGTTCATAGCACCCAGTAGGATTTTAATTTTGGCTCACTAACTTGATTTGGAATGTTTTGGTATGACTTTTTAGGTCCCAGATAATGGGTAATCAAAGGTACACTGTCCATTAACCCTTCAACTATTGAAATGCCAATAACTCAACTTCAAGAATACTATACAGGAATGCTGTTGAATATTTTGAAACTAATTTCGACTGGAACCTGCTAGTGCCATAGGGAGCAAAAGGTCCCAGTGAAATTGGTTTCAAAACATTCAACCGAATATCGCATATATCAAAACGAATTAGTTTTTTTGTTCTGTAGGGACTAAACGGTTGGTTAACCATTGTATTACTGTCAAGTAAATATTAAATATTGTCAAATTAATTTCAAAGATGAACTGGTGTTCATTTTTCAACAAATTTGATGTTAGATGTTGGTGTCGCAAACCAGGGCTTTAGATTACCCCTTAACTATGGCTTTACAAGTCATGCCCAAATGAAATCCGCCCATACTAGTGAGCCCAAATAAAAATCCTACAGGCTGCTACATGTGTATGAACACTAATTAACTGATTTACAGTCAATTAAATACTCAGAGATGGATGCTGTGACATTTTCTGGCCATTCCGAGGTCTTATAGTGCTATTAAAACTAAAATGGCTCTAGATCAATCTCTCAGATTTCAAAATTCTCTAGTTTCTAGCATTGATGGATCCTGAACCAGGTAGGTGGTGTGTCCAAATGAGGTAAATCTAAAGACCTGAATCATCAACATCTTCCACCAGAATTGTTGAACAAGAGGGCCAACTCTGGGGCCTGTATCGCCCAGCGGCAATTATTGGCCACTGGCACAACCGAACAAAATGAGACGGCCATCGGAACAAGACGCCCATGGGGCCTGTATTGCTCACCTGGAATTATTGGCCACTGGCACAACTGAACAAAGCGAGATGACCACTGAAAAAATTTACCAATCTAATTTCTGTGAAGAAGGTTTAGCCAAGTTCTATTAAAATTGGGCCAGTGGTTATAAGTAGTCTTTTTATGGTTTGCAGAAAATACAAGATGTCCGCCAAAAACAGTAAATTATGATTGATTCATGGCGGATAAAAAATTGACCAAAATCCAAGATCGCTACCAGCCAAATTGGCCGATCGGCTTGATTGTACAAATATGAATCTCTATGGCCTAAGGATTGTTCCTGCCAAATATAATTGAAATTGGCCAGGTGGTTTACGAGTAGCAGACATTTTTTATTTCCCATTGCATTAGTATGGGAGCATTTGCCGGGAAAATGATCCAAGATGGCCACCAAACCATTTATTCGACAGTTTTGAAAATGCCAAATTTGAAATCAGAATACCTTCAGAAAAATACATAAAACCAATTTCGGCCTCAAAATACATCAAATAAAAAAATACAATATGGCCGCCAAATATGCTACATTTTGATTGGCCCATGGGCCACACAGCAGCCATGTTTTCTGATGGAACAAAATCCCTTGAACAAACTTTAATGGCCCGTAGTCCATAATCATACCTCCCGAATTTCAACCCGATCCATTACGCAGTTCTGGAGAAGTTGTATTCGCGAAAGCTACGTCATCCAAGATAGCTGATGAAATATTAGGCCAATCAAATTTCCTTGAACAAACTTGGTTCAGATCTTGCCCTAGATGATATTTCCTAAGTTTTGAATTGATTACCAAAATGGTTTCAATGAAGAAGATTTTTAGACGCTTCCAAAAATCTGGCAAAATCCATGATGGCTGGCCGTCAAACTGGCCGATCAGCTCCATTTGAACAATATTGAATCTCTATACCCTAAGGATGCTTCCTCCCAAATTTTATTTAAATCAGCCAAGTGGTTCCTGAGAAGACGTTGTTTAAAGGAAACGTTGAGGGACGGACGGTAGCCATGGCATAAACTCACTTGGTATTTCAGGCCAGGTGAGCTAAAAATGTACACCAGTTTCTTTGTTATTCATTTTCGTCCAGGAAAGCTAAGTGAGCTTATGTCGTGGCGTCCGTCTGTCGTGTATCCATTGTCCGTCCGTCCGTCCATCCATCAACTTCTCCTTTAAACGACTTATTCTCAAGAACCACTGGGCCGATTTCAATTATATTTGGCAGGAAGCATCCTTAGGACATAGGGATCCAAGTTTGTTCAAAGAAACTCGGGGGCTAGCTTGAATTTCGGCCGATTTTAGGAAACGTCTTTAAAAATCTTCTTTGAAACCGCTGGGGAGATTAACGCAAAACCCATGAAATATGATCCAGTGCAAGAGCTGAACCAAGTTTGTTCAAGGGAATTTGATTGGTCAAATGGTTGGGCGGCCATGTTGGTTGACCTAGTTTTAGCGAAAAGGACTTCTCCAGAACCACTGAATGGATTGGGTGGAAATTTGGCAGATATGATTAGGCACTAAGGGCCATTAAAGTTTGTTCGAGGGAACCGTAAAAAACATGGCCGACATGGGCCAATCAAAATATAGCGTGTTTGGCGGCCATATTGGATTTTTTATTTGATGGATTTTGAAGCCGAAAGTGTTTTTGGGTATTCTGATCTCAAATTTGGAATTTTCGAAAGGGTCAGATAAATGGTTTGGCGGTCATCTTGGATCATTTTCCTGCCATAAGCTCTCATACTAAAGCAATGGGAAACTTAAAATGTCTTCTCCTCGAGAACTACTATTATATTTGGCAAGAAGCATCCTCAGGGCATAGAGATTTAAGTTTGTTCAAACGAAGCCGATCGGCCAGTTGGGCCGGCGACCATCTTGGATTTCGGCCGATTTTAAGAGAAGTCTTCAAAAATCTTCTCCGAAACAGCTTGTGTGATTGATGCAAACCCCATGAAATATGATCCAGGGTAAGAGCTGAACCAAGTTCGTTCAAGGGAAGTTGATTGGTCAAATGGCTCGGCGACCATCTTGGTTGACTTAGTTTTAGCGAAAATTACTTCGCCTCCAGAACCGGTGAACGGATCGGGTCGAAATTTGGCCGATATGATTAGAAGCTAAGGGTCATTAAAGTTTGTTCAATGGAAGGTGAACCGCCAAAAAGCATGGCCGCCATGGGACAACAAAATTATAGCGTATTTGGCGGCCATATTGGATTTTTTTATTTGATGGATTTTGAGGCCGAAATTGGTGTTATATGTGGTTCTGAGTATTCTGATCTCAATTTTGCCACTTTTGAGACCATCGGATAAACTGTTTGTTGGTCATCTTGGATCAGTTTCCCGACAAAAGCTCCCATACTAAAGCAATGCGAAATTTAAAATGGCTTCTCGATAACTACTGTGACAATTTCAATTATATCTGGCAGGAAGCATCCTTAGGCCGGGCATAGAGAGTCAAGTTTGTTCAAACGAAGCTGATCGGCCAATTGGCCCGGTGGTCATCTTGGATTTTGGCCGATTTTTACAAATTTCTTTAAAGATCTCCAAAACCGTTTGAGGGATCGATTCAGAACTAATGAAATATCATCTAGGGTAAGCACTGAACCAAATTTGTTCACATGTGAACTTGATTGGCCGAATCATTCGGCGGCCATCTTGGATGACCAAGTTGTCGAGAAAACGACACCTCCAGGATTGCTGAATGATCGGCCCGAAATTTGGGAGATGATATTGATGACTAACGGCCATTAAGGTTTGTTCAAGAGAAGTTGATACATAAAGAAATATGGTCTCTGTTTTCTTGTTACAAGTCTGCTCAACTCATTAGAGTTCTACTTATTGTTAATGACCGTTCTAGTTGAAATGCCTATGGTACAGGTGAGCGATACAGGCCCCTTGATCCCTTGCTATATATTTAAAATGAATATTAGACTGGAACCTGTTTCTGCAATACATACATGTAACATAGACAGCAACAGCTCCCAGTCAAATTGGTTTAGAAATATTGAACATAATATTCTATACGTCAACCAGAATTTGTTGTATTTGGTCAGCAAGGGTTAACACAAAGTCATAGGCACACCTGGTCAGACTAGTCCGTGATACAGTGTTAACCCTTTAACACTCAACCTGAGTAAAACGGCTTCTGCAGTGGTCTTGGGAAATGTTTATTTGTAAACCAAGAGAAGACTATTTTTGAAAATTTACCACTGGAATGACTTGTAATACAACTGAGCCAGTCATTCCAGCAGTAAATTTTTTAAAAATAATCTCAGTCTGCACATAGTTTTTCTATTAAAAAATCAATATTTTCGTAAACAAATTTGATTGCTAAAGGGTGAAATAATCAAATAAAATATAAATAAGGAGTGGATTTATAACTGACCAGATGAGTGAGCTGTCATGTCTTTCTCATTTTGAATCCCAGTATTTTCATTTCAATGCAGCCATACATGTCAAACTATGTTGAAAATTCTAAGCATAATTTGACTAGCATAATGCGCTGGATGGTAGTTTGTCTTCTACATGGCAGTACTATACATTGCAGTGTGCAGTATACCCATTAAATAGGCATGTATCCCATAACACCAATATATTCAAATTAGTTTTGGAAAATTTTGGACAGGTGTAAACCCGTTTGATCAAGTTCTGTTCAAAGTTAGTTTTGGAGAGTCCAAAGCCCAACCCTGAAACAGACAGTTAACCAGTTTAACCCTATTTAGCATGCTATGGAGTTTGTTTACAAAATTTAAGAGATTCTAAATTTGCAGCCAAAGAGAAAAACGAATTTTTTTAATTTACCACTGGAATGAGTCACACATTCCAGTGAGATTTTTTAAATAGCTCTCAGTTTATAACCAGTTTGCATATAAATGGAAATAGGACTTACTTGACAATCTCACCAAGACAGGTTCAGCTAAGCAGATCTCCTATCCCCACTCAGCACATGATAGATGGATGCTTCCTGTTCCGCCAGACGTTTGTCAATGTCATATTTAACTCCCCAGAGTGTAGGACAATCCTGTGGATAAAAGAATAATGGATTGTTTTGTAAAAGATTTTATAGGATATTAAACAATGCAATGGTTATGAGAATGATGAACTATACGTGTATATATGTGAAATGTCACCTCCTAAAAACTCACCTGACAAAAGTAATGTCTCTGGAAGACAAGAGACTTTTTTTTTTAATTTATCAGTGGAATGAATGACTGGCTGGATGGATTTAATCTTACTATGAATAGGACGACATGTTTTGGGAATTACATTGTTCATTAAAATATCTGTCTCAAAACCACGTTCTATTGTAGATAGTAGATACACGTATTAACCGCCTAACACTAACACTTTAATAGTTAACACTGGAATAACTACTGACTCAATAAGTGAGCCAGTCATTCCAGTGGTAAATTTTCAAAAATAATCTCTTCATCTGCAAATACACATTTTCATTTACGAAAATGGAAATTTTCTTCAACAGATTGAATCATTAAAGGCCTATTCATAGGCTCAAACAGCTTATACACTTCTAATACACATGAACAGGATTTAGTCCGTCTTTTGAATATTTAATTACACTAGGTAGAGTAAGAGCCCATATAAACAAACGCACGCGTATCGGCTACTCGATCAAATATCATTGTTTGAGCCAGGGTTCGTACAGTTCGCAATAAAAATTACATGTACATGTACTACACAGATTGCATATTAAATATTTGTTTGTAATGTATGTTCACTTTTTAATAGGATTATATAATTCAGTGCTTAACATTTTGAAGTGAATACCATCAGGATATGCCAAAAACTAAAACAGAGTGCCCTCATTGAGGTTAGGCTTCCCGCATTCTTATATGCCATATATAATAAATTGGTACTCATACTTGCCTTACTATAAAATAATAATCATTCCATGAACGTGCTACATATTTATCAACATTCAAATTGACATGATTCTGGAATTGCATTTGTATTTGTATTATGCAATGAACTGAGATTAAAATCAACAAATTATGGATTTATAACTATTCAAAGCACCAACACTTTTCTCGAGCACGAAAAATTGGCATGCTCATGAGGGCATCTCAGTTTTGAGATCTGCACACCTAGAAGTGATTTTCAAATGCATTTGCATCAGGGCACTCGCGAAGTTACAGTACATGTAGTCCTGCAATTTATGGGCCCAAGCGACATACCAGTGTCTGTACATGTTCCTGAAACTCCAGCCTTGATGGACTCACACCTACGCCAGCATGGTAAGTAATTGGTAACCTACATGTACATGTAGTATAATACTAACACAATCTATCAAAATACTACTTGCTCACTGACACTTTCACAGTCCCTGGCCAAATATGATCTGGGTAGAAAACACATGCACATCTACCTATTAGACCACCCACTGGGAAGAGGTGTGGTGTGCGGTTATGTATTCGATTCTGATATTTAATTTGTATGTATGTATGATTACTGTATTCTGCGGCTGTAGTAGTAGAAACATCCTACAGCTGCAATCAGTCCTTCTTCGCTTTTGCCCACTGTGTCTTGTCCTCAGCCAAAATCCTTAGCTTCCTCTGGTCCATTCTTGACTTGAGTGTACCTAATGCTGCTTTCTTGAGGTCACCTCGTAGCACGCCTAGCAGATTTATGAAATAACGTCCTCTCCTGGCTCTGTATGCTGGTGTCTCTTCTGGCATCCTTAGCAAATGTCCAAACATGGACCATCTTTGCTGGCGACTTTTACAGACAGCGGTGGCGTATTACACATCTTGTATAGTACATCGTTGGAAATTATGCTCTCTGGCCATCGGTGTCCAGTGATGGTGTGTAGGTGTTTGCGGTGGCAGGCATCAAGTTTGTCTAGAGCTGCCTTTGGAGCTGCCCAGCTGTTACAGTTACACATCATCAAGGATACGCAGGCTGCATTGTATAAACGTAGTCTTTTTACCAAGGACATCTTTGATCCACGAATTCATAGCTTCCAGAAGGACTGGAAAGCTATGTTCCCCATGATGCAGCGTGCTGCAATGTCAGCAGTACTGGAAAGCCACCACGGAGTGCATCGTCATTTTCTTTAGTTTCATGCTTTGTAGATAGATACATGTGGGTGAACTCTGTTTTGGATTCATTCATAAAGATTCTCAATTTTTAGTTTGCTTGCAGCTATTGGGAGAAGTTTGTCAAGGGGTTTCTTTTCCTCACCTATAAAGTCCACATCGTCGGCATATTCCATCTCTAGCAGCATGCCCAGTATTGAAACCGGTGGTGGGGTGGGGGCAGTTTGGTCTTGTGAAGTTTTCCCGCATGGATTTCAATGCAGCAGCCAGGTAACAGGTGAAGAGCACAGGGGATAGACCATCTCCTTGTGGGGAGCCGATTGATGTCTCAAACTCTATAGACTTCACTGACTTGACTCGTACCCTCAACTTGGTGTCTGCAAGCAGTAGTCTTACTAGTCGTAGCTCATCTTCGTTGCAACTGGTCTGGCATAGTACAACATTGGATAGGATTTTCCATATGCTGGTAAGGCGCACAATGGGCTGCAGATTGGCTGGAGGGGGGGGGTGCAGGGGGCTTCTTGGGCTTGGGTAGCACGATAAGGATGCCTTGGCTTACAGCGTCGATGTGAAGGTGGTGAATAAAAGCTGAATTGATTATGTGCGTAATCGGTTTTGAGATAATGTCACTTGCATATTTGAATAATTCATTGCTCATGCCATCAGGTCCAGATGCACGTCAATGTTTCAGGGCCTCGAGTGCCTTCTCAACCTCTATTGACATTAGTAATGGCCTGGGGTCTCCTGAGTATGGGTGCAGGGGCTCATCATCGTTGTCAGTGAACTGTTCCTTGAACCAGTGAAGAACAGAATGTAGCTGATGTATCAAATCATAGTAGTGTAAATGTAGCCGAAGTAAAACCACATCATGAGATTGCACTTGATCTAGGCATAAATTTAGAAAACTCAGACCTGTCAGCAGAACAACAAGAAACTCTATTAGAGTTTATATGACGAAGCCAGGATGTATTTGCCAAAAAACATAGTCGAGCTGGGTACAACACATCTCTATCAGCATCACTTATATATGGCGATGCACAGCCAATTATGCGTCAATTTTACACAGCTACTCCTGACATGAGAAGGGAGATTGAGAGGCAAATAGATGAGATGCTTAGGACTGGAGTGATAGAAGAGAGTATGTTACAGTGGATTAGTCCCGTTGTCATGGTGAAGAAGAAAAATTAAGTAACTAAACCTATATCTTTTCCAGTTCCTCGAATTGATGATATATTTGATGCAGTTGGAAACACAAATGTGAGGTACTATACAGTACTAGATCATTGCTCTGGATATTGGCAGATTGAGATGAACAATGAATCGAAGGACAAGACTGCATTCATGACACACAGTGGCATCTATCAGTTCCAAAAAATGCCCTTCGGTTTAATGAATGCACCTATGGCCTTCTCTATGGTCATGATAGGGGTCCTTAAGAACTTAATTGGAAAAATGCAAACGTATATGTAGATAATATCCTGACATGAAATGCCTATGGCTAAGTATCTCGGTCAGATAATTGGTATGGACTTGGTTGGTCCGTTTATAGTATATATTGATGATTAGCGATCATTGTTATGCATGGGCGGAGGCTTATCCTATTCCGTCAAAGAGGGCAGAAGAAGTTAAAGACAAATTCTTTAACGAATACTGTCCGAGACACGGCGTCCACGAGATCTTGGTCACTGACCGGGGGTGGGGTGGGGGTGGGGGTGCGAGTTCAACGAGCGATCATTGACCATGTTGTACAGTGACTACAGGATTGATCACCACAGAACCAGCCTGTACCATCCACAGATGAACAGTAGGACTGAGCGATTCAATCGTACGCTGAAGGAGTTGATCCAGAAAGGAGTCAATAATCAGGCTAGAGCATGGGAAAATGAGTTGGGTTCCATACTCATTGCGTACCGCAACACTCGCCATGCTACCACTGGTTATACTCTGTTCTATCTCACCTACGGGAAGCGATATAGATTGCCTATGGTGATACCCGTGGATAGATTTCAGGATCGTGACGATAGACTCACCAGTTTAAATAACGTTCTAATTCATGCCTGTAAATCGACTGAATTGTCTAGGGCTCACCACCGACAGGCGATCGACAAAAGAGCGAACGCTGCTGAGTTTCGGGTAGGAGATTCAGTCATAGTGATAGCAAATGAGCCAATGAAGCTAACCTCTCGCAATGATCGTGAATATGAGATTTATCGGATCAGTGGTCCTGTAGCTCATATTCGTCATCAGTGATCGGGGAAGACTCACGTTCTCAATGTGTCCAAGCTCAGAATTGTAGACCCTGAGATATGTTAGGACGGCATTCGAGAATGACCCATTCGTAAGCCAGGCAAAGGAACCAAAACTAGCCACCCATCCCTAGACAAATAATCTCTGGAAAAATCGTTTGCGTTCCATAATGAACCTATACTGCCTATTATTCTGATGGGTGAACCTGGTCCTTCACGACTGGTGGAGCTTCCTGGTCTGTCTAGTGAAGTGCCCGCTCAGCACGGAGCACCTGTGCCAGATGTGGTAATGCATGATGAGTCACCCGTGCCTGATGAAGAGATGGTGCAGTCGACAGAAACTGATGATGACGCATCAATGACAGATATAACTCCGGATGAATCTAGACGCATATTTGGCCGTATGCCAAATTCCAGATATGGATTACATAAGTGTCCACATAGACCCGATTATTTTACTTCCATAAAAGGAAAGCGACCACGCATTGGTGCGGTGATTCATCCGGTGTCTGATGTGCAGTTTGTCCATATTATATCTGCTACCATTGATTGCTTTGTATCATTCCACGTGCGATAAGCGACTCATTCACCTTGCAACAATTTAAGTTTATTTTATTTCTCGCGATAGTTTGAACTCGTAATTTGATATCTTTGTTTACTTTCCCTATATCCGTTATTCATGCTGAGTGGTCCGTACTTATATCCATTACCGCTCCTAGCTTACCGACCAATTTCAGTAGGCAAATCGAATTTATTCAAAATGCCATTCATATTGTCAAGGCTAAAGGAATGTTATCTACTCATGACGTAATCAGTTTATTAAGCCGACTTCGATGTATTAGAAAATTGACCACTGGACATTTAGTTACTAAAGGCGCTCTTCTGAGAGAAAAACGTGGTCTACTAAATTTCGTAGGTGACATCGCCTCTTCTTTGTTTAGCGTAGCTACATCTGGATACATAGAGAAAATTAAGGAAATTGTTAAGACATCCATGACAAAGGGAAATAAACTGATTCACCATTCTAATGAAATGACTTTGCATATTCGACATTTATACGACGAGGTTAATGTCAACAGAAATAGGATTAATGACTTGACAGACACCCTACAGAACGTGACTATGATTGTAGATGACTTTGTGAGACAGACACAGACATGGAAACGACATATATTCACATTAATAAGGATTAGCCAGGCAATCAGTTCATTAGAAGGCGTAGCCTATGAATATCGCCAATCAACAATGACTTTTCACCGACATACTGCCTCTTTAGCATTAGGACGACTTACCGAAGAGTTTAGCCCGAATGACATTGTGGACATATCACAACAAGTTAGTGCAGGAGTTAAGATAATTGACCCATTTCAATGGTATTACCATAATGTAATTGTTTTGCCACTATGGAATGATCCTGCGGTATTACTTTTTATGGCTATTTTACCCCTAATTGATGATGGCAATTATGTAGAATATGGCATTCAGTCTTGGGCCATACCATTAAATGAACCTGGTCATTTCTTACAGGTCAAATTAGCAGCTGTTAATATTGGTCTCAACACCTGCTCGGGTTGGTATTTCACTCTGGCTGAATGTCATGGTGACAACCCGTGCATGTGTAGGGGAAATTTAAGAGTAGATTCCTCTCATTTACCCTGTATCGTGAGTATTTTGTCCAACACCCTCAATCCGGACTGTAAAATTGAATTATCCCAATGTAATGATAGTAGTAGTAAATTATTTAAGGGCAAATATACTGGGGTGGTGTTACAGACTTTTGGGGAAAAGGTAAAAACGCATTGTTCAGGAAAGGGGATGGCAGAACATGATTTGTATTGAACCCCATTAGATGTGCCTATAGTGGACCAGGTTGTCATTATCGACCGATCGAGGCCTAAGAACATAGATATACGAAGGTCGCACCGACCTTAAATACGTCAAAAATGGAAATATCTGACATACTCAATCAATCATGAATAGTCCAGACTCTTAAGCATGTTAAGTGGGATCATCTGCAAAAGGTCAAGTTGGTAGACTTGGAACCAATATCCGAGTTAGATATCGACACTACTGGTATCAATGAGTTAGGAAATCATTATAATACTATCATTATTATCATGATTACATGTATTGTAATATTTATTATTTTATTTATTTTATATCCGTGCAGCATTTAGCTGAGAGTCAAGCAATGCTGTACTAAAAAGCATCATTAAGCTCTGCTGGGCTACAATGGCATGGACAGTGCTCCGCTAATATGCCCTGGGAAAGGATCCGCCCAAGCGACATAATTAATGAACCGACGTGAGTGAATGGCCACCCAGAAAGTAGCATTCTACATGCAGTTCGAGGCACTGTGCTGTCCATCCCAGGTGTTTCATTTGATAGATCATTCAATTCATCACGTTTTTAGATTGTGAGTATACCCAACAGGTATATATATATATATATATATATATATATATATATATATATATATATATATATATATATATATTGTACCGCTATGTTCATCTTGTTGCTCTTGCACGGCAGCATTATATTTCGTTTTATGTATAGTTATTGTCTAATGGTTCTGCCGTGCTAGGTATGCATCATCACTATGATATTGTACTGTATAATTATATTATATTATATTGTATTATATCGCATTGTATTATATATTATATGTTATTTTTATTTTATTTATTTTTTGATAAGGCACCCAGTGCAGGCGATGACATGTAATCGATGGGTGCATTTGATATTTTATTTTTATTTAGTAATGTACCCAATGCAGGCGATAACATGTAATTAGTGGGTACATTTGCCTTAGTACGTGATAAATGATTCGTTACATCGTGCGAAGTGTATCGCAACTGCATGGTATACGGTTACAGTTATAGTTGATGTATTATTAAGGACACATTATGTATATGTAGACTTGTATATTTCATTTTGAGTAGCGGATAACAGTTTGTCATGTTTGAAGGTATGAGTGTGAATGTTGTTGATAGTTCACAACCAGTTAAATGATCATTCATATGATGGTCATTTAACTTCGGTCAGTGGGCATATGTAAATATCCGGATCTGGATCGGATGGTCTTAGGGAAGTAGCTAGCCTCAAAATAATAAGTTCCGACCGGGAATAATGTTTGCGGATGACCTCTGACCTGGCGAGCTTAAGACCCTCTTCTGTATCTCGTAAAGGAATACATCTTGTATGATCGTGACGTCACTCAAATATATCATAGTATTACTGTGTCATTATCCATGTTTAGCCTCCGTATTAAGGTTGGCACTTTAATGTAGGACCAGCGTACCTGTCCAATGTGAGCAGTGTTCTACTATAGGACCGAGGTTGGTCGCATTATGCAATATTTATGTGGTACGCTTTATAAACGACTCATATATAATCTTTTCACCGTGTATTTGAATGACAGCAGTCCTTACTGGTCCGTGCTATTTGGATGTAATATTTATCAGTGAGTACGCTGATGCACTAATCCATGTATGTTTTATGTAGGCATATATTGAAAGGATAGAATGAAGGACTAAATGAAGGATATGATGAACAGATGGACGGTCAGAGTACATGACGAATACTCTGTATACAAGTAGTAATAATAGGAATTTACAAAATAACATGCTCGTGCTGGGATCATGAATAAGCATGAATACAATTTCATAATTAGGTGAAGAAAGTTATTTTGAAAACATATTGACTGAAATTAGTTACTGCACTTAACTGATAAAGAATAGTCATCCAAATTTCACTATTATACGAGGTAAAATCCAGACACAGATATATCTCGTTTTGAATTAAAATGTAATCCGCAGTATCCGGTATTGTTGCTACCATAATGCACCAGTTGATAGCTGACTGTATAGTAGCCTAATTTTGGACTATAACTCTTTGCCTGTCAAATAGCACATTCTCTTTTGGAGTGTCTTAGAGATAGATCGGCAAGACTTTGATGAATGAAGGAGCACATGACACTCGTAGTAAAGTGCATGTGCGTTTGATCTATCAAAGTCATGTGGGACTTCATCTTAAAGATGTATCTTGTAGGAAAGTAATAATTCCCATGTTTACTCAAATTGAGGGTTACACTAGTCATCATGGCCTGACCATTTTCTCACCCACTCTCTACGTGCTTGTGTTGTAGGTCAAATCAAGATGGCTGATGATGAGCATTAACCATCTGAAATATCGCTTATGACTGGTAATATTTGTTACTTGTCTTATATAATTGAGATTGGCAGCGAGAAGGTTAATGGGTTGTCAAAGCAATTCCTGAACGCAGTTTGAACCGATCTTGATCTGCAGCTCAAACCACTGATGAATTGTCAAAGCAAATTTGTTATAGATAACTGTCAAATGCTCATCAGCTTTGCGGTTAGTTTGACACCCATCAGTGACATAGTTAATCTTTTGAGAACAGTCTGAGAAGAGTTCAAAGTAGCAGTTGATTGGCCTGTATTAATAATGACCAATCAAATTCTGCAAGTTCACTTCTAGAGTGTTGTTGAGCCATCAGGGGAAATTCCCTGATTTAGTTTTATAAGCGAGAGATGATCAGAATCGTGATAACTTTACCATCTAATGATCCTAAATCGTAGAAGTATTTTCATATAATATCTGTTCAGTAATAAGTAGACTTTATTCTTACAAGTTATAATCTACTATAGGAGATAGTCAGTATTATATTTGTACAACACTATAAGATCATAAATCAATACCTTATTTCTAAATTCCTTGTTTTAAGTCTTGTTAAAATTACTAAGAATACATTATCTTCAGTCTTTTGTATGAACGTGTTTTAGTCTTCATTTTCTAAGCTGCAACTGAGAGAGAAAGTCCAAATCTTTCTCCAGAACCTGAAGGATCTTCAGAGTCAGATTGGCCAGTCATAATCGTAAGTCTGAACATTACAAGTTCCTGTAGAAGCGAAAAATCTTCAAAGTGTCTGCCCCTGAATATTTGCAAATTTAGACGCCTTTGCTGCCTAAGCCGCCCAAGAACGGGCTCCATAGTGGTCTTCATAAATCTCTATTTGCAGATTGAGACGGCAATTTTTTTAAATGTACCACTGGAATTACTGGCTCGGTTACCGAGCCATTCATTCCAGTGAATAGTCTTCTCTCGATCTGCAAATGGACATTCTTTTGAGAAATCTAGAAAAAGAAATTTTGGGAAAATTAATCACTTTTATCTTCCAGAGAGCGACAGACGCGATGGTTGATTGACAAGCAATAAATTAATTTTGGCGGCGTGCCCACTTTCTAATTGGTTGCATATCTAAGCTGCTTTTTTATTGACAGATGTGTGTATCGAGCGATGTGGGCGAGCATAAATGTATACACACACACACACACACACTCTCACGCCACCCACTACCCACACACAAATCACAGATTCCCCAACATATGCATCGTACTTACATACGGCCACTCACATAGCTACGCTGTTCGCGATACGGGAACGTAGCAGTAGGGCGCGGACCGTGCAATAGGACGATGCAACATATGAGGACATAGACAATATTTGTCACAGGGCCTCTCAAACACGTTAGCATAAGGATTGTACCATTTTATCTTGTGAGGACTATGGCGGTAAGGCCTCTGAACTCTGAGGCTGGGATAGGCTTGGCGTGCAGTCAAGGGCGAGAGCTCACAAGAATAGGAAATCCAACGCGCTCGCTCGTACGCACGCACGCACTTACATAAATGCTTGCACACCCACCCACCCACACGCACGCACGCACGCACGCACGCACGCACGCGCGCACGCACGCGCGCACACACGTTCTACAAGATGTCATTCGATTGCAGAAATTGTAATATCATAACATTATGCAACATAATTATATGCTTAGATTCAGAGGTCATTCAGTGAGACAACACATAAAGCATAGAGCCTTGAGCAGAGGGTAAACCCACTTTCCCCCTTCGTTAGGTTAGTGTCTCGCAGCATTTCTTAATTATCGGCCATTTGTTATTGGAATCAAGCAGTGATAGGTCTTTTTTTAGGTGTGAGCCCATTACGATGTCATGATGTGCAATTTGCCTGAGATGTAACATATCTTTTCCGAATATTCTGTATATTATTCAGCTTCATTATTTCGGTGCTGCTCGCAAGATCCTCTTGCTGGCATGTTCCCTAACATGGTGTTGTAGTTGATTAAATGAAGGTTAGTCAGGACAAAGATATAACAAAGTGATTCGAATCTCATTAAATTCGCCTTGTATATTTCCTTTTTACTTAATCTTAAACAATGCTAATCTGATAACTAACCGTACATAAAATTAATGACAAATATTAATGCTGTTACATCTTAATAATATTATAATACTAACATATATGAAACATGGAAACTATATCTACCGCCAAGAGAGATAAATATATTACATATCATATTTATTTTGAAAATATTTTGACTGAAGCTCTTCGTACTTTCAATCAAATTGCTTTAAAAAATAATTAACAGGATTCTCGCAACCAGTTAGAAACTCATCATGTATATTTGTGCAGAATGAAATGAGTCATTGGCTCACTATCACACCGCGGAGAGGAAGTGCTGTTTATTAATGATAACACGCAGATGTTTTTTGTCTAGTTTTATAACAGTTGTAATGTTCTATCTGTTATTATATTTAATGTATAAAGCATTTTTCGTTACAAATATCAAGTAGATCTTATGCAGCAGGGGTTTGAATTAGGGTCCTATTGGTTACTATAGTGAAGAAATGTCTTTGTGAGAGCACCAGGATGTCGCCCAGTGAATGCAAAATGGCGGTACAATGAGGCTTCTAGACAATATATAAATATATGACCCGCGCTTGAATTAAAGGGATGCTAATATCATCTCAAATGTTTATAGATTTCATATCAGTCATATACTGTCGCATTCCCTTACCTGTATCACAATTATCTGCTTTGTAATATCAAAATTTAAAATGTCAGGGATGGATTATGGGTGGCAAATTCCATCACGTGAATGGTTAGCGTAAGATCAGGTGAGATTTCCTTTAAAGCGATGCTAAGCTGATCTCAAATGTTGTATTACACTGACAGATTATGGTTTATAGATTCCATCTCATTCAGATCATGTCACATTCCTGTTTCTGTATAAGTGCCAGTATATTACATTCTTCATTACATGATAAACATCTTGTAGAATATTTATTTTGAAACTAATTTAACTGGAAGTTGTGGCTGCCTATATTTGTACCAAGGCAGACATGCTAGTTTCTTCTGATTCGTTGAAAAGCAAATCATGACAGCCATCATAGGCTGTAGAAATGTCTCAGCATTTAGCTACTAAAGCCTGAATATCTTTCGTTGTCGGCATGAGAAAAAGCTAAAATATTAGGGATGGATTAATGGTGGCAAATTCTAACACATGAATGGTTAGCGTAAGATAAGGTGAGATTTCCTTTAAGAGCACGCGTCCAAGTTTTGTGACAACAAATGTTGTCCGCGCGCTCTACGCATAACTTGGCTCAAGTGAAATAAGATCTATATTGGATTCATTTTACACGTGTTACCGTCAATCTAAAAATAGAGGCCTGGCTTCTAATTTCTCGGGAAAACTCTTTTCCAATGGCACGTCTCTGACAGCAACCCCATTCGTATCTCACGAGATCTCCTTCGATACGAGATTGAGAAAAGTATCTGATCGCTAACAAACTACAATACAGATAATAAAAAATTAACAGATTTCCAAAACAAAGATAAAAACATGCTTGGAGCACCCAGTCAAATTAGTTTCAAAATATTCAACAGCTTACCTGTATAGTTTTCTGGAAATTGATAGTCAGGGAGTTCAGAGATCGACCGATCCCACCACGGACGAGGTGTGGGTGGAGCTTAGCTAGAGATGGGCTAAAAATGGAAAGGACCATTATGTTCGAAATATTCAACAGAACCTGATTATGATATGAACTCTCGAAACTGTAAGCTATGGGTGCAATCCAACATTTGAGATGATACTTTGTTTTGGAAACATTCTAAGTTACATATAATCTATATCTGTACTGACCTATCAGAACGACTGTCTTACCTACAGGTACGCGCCATCAGAAGGCATCAAGCGGCACAACAACTCTTTCACTCCACTCAATTATGTATACAATTAAATCCATCCATGCCAATTTTCTACCTTTATCTCAAAACACACATCTGTAATGATCGTATTTCTCTATCGTGACAAATAATAGGCAGTTGAAAGAAATTACAAAATGTCGGGTAAACAGATCTGTCCGCGAATCGCTACTACACTCCGAGTCGGAGACTACTCTAGGCGTTACTTCACGCGCTAGACTCGCCTGCCGTTTTTGCTATAGTTGAATAATTTTTTTCGGTCTCCATGGTAACAATTAATACGCGCAGGTATCGTATCTACCTAGACGAACAGAATTGGAAGCTATAGATGTGCTGGTTTCTACTGAACAATAATTTATATATATTTTATGCAAAGATGTATATTTGAGATAAAAGAGACACTATCGATTTTACTTGCAGATAGCCATGTAGGGTCTACTTATATATATATATATATATATATAGGCCTGTATATCAACCCGCTCTAATTCTTTTAAAGAGCCTTTCCCGTTTTAGCTATGCTCAGTCCATCTCCATCGTACTAATACACGCCCATTGACGCAACTCTGCTGTTAGAGGAGTGGGAGGGTGTGGGGGGGGTTGTTGCGTGCAATGGGATGAGGCCCCCATATGTCTAGCAAAGCTCCACTCGCACCTCGCTCATGTTGGGATCGATCGATCCCTGAACGTACTGACTATCAATTTCCAGAAAACTATACAGGTAAGCTGTTAAATATTTTGAAACTGATTTGTCTGGGTGCTGTTGCTGCCTATCGCAGCCTATCGCAGCATCAGCCCCCAGTCAAATTAGTTTCAAAATATTCAACATAATGTTTATTAAATAGTAAAGACATACAATGTGTACAACTTGTCAGACTATATCGCACCATTCATGACGTAATTGATTATGACGTCAGCCTAAACATGACGCAGTCGATTATGGCGTCATATGATTGACTGAGGAACTGGATTCCTCAATTAATTTCTCAGCCAATCGTATGACGTCGTAATCAACAATGTTACATGTAAGCTGACGTCATAATCAAATACGTCATGAATGACGCGTTTAGTCCGTCTTAAACGCTTGATAGTCCGTTAAGTTGTACGAATTGTATGTCTTTTCTATTTAATAAACATTCTGTTGAATATTATAAAACTAATTTGACTGGACGCTGTTGCTCCCATTTCAAAATATTCAACAGCTTGTACGTTATAATTTTCTGGAAATTGATAGTCAGTCAGTGCAGAGATCGATTTATCCCAAATCGATTGATCCCAATGTGGACCGTGGGTGGAGCTTAGATAGAGATGGGTGGGTTTAAGCCATGTCTTTCCAGAATGGCAAGTTCAAGGTATGTATAGGCCTACAGGTAAGCTGTTGCATATTCTGACACCAATTTAACGGGGCGCTGTTCTGCGTCTGGCAGCAAAAGCTACCAGTCAAATTAGTTTCAAGATATTCAACATAATGTCTATTAAATGGTAAATTCACCAGACATCCAGTTCCTAATCCAACACGGCATATAACTTCAATCAATGCAGTTCTGAGCAGGCCAGGGGTAGTTTGACGCATAACAATTTTTGAATCTATCTTTTCTATGCCCCGCCCTAACAAATCTCCGTGCATGCTTTTCACGTGTTGGTATCGATTTATATTGTGGCGCGGATCGCTTAGCGTACGAAAACGGCCCAGGCTCCAAATTCACCCACCGCGGTCTTCATTCGTGTTCTCGCGAGATCTCCCACGCCAAACGGGAGCGAGATAGCTCTCGTGGATATTGACCGGCCAACTCTCGTGGCTATTGACCGGCCATTAGCGTAGTAAATTTCAGGATGTGCTTTCTTAATTACCAGGACAGTTAAAATGCGAAGAATTCAACTCTGTATATAACAAAGAATATTATTTAACCTAAAAGACAACGATGTTAACTGATCAGCCTTCGATGTAGACGGTTATTATAGAGAAAATAGACCCCCATATTTTCTGCCTATATCCAAAATGGATGCACCTATGATAAGCAAATATTTTCACGACTCTGAGCTTTGAACATGAATATACTCGTGTTGCTGTGGATTTATTGGAAAGATCGACCGAGGCATTTACTGCTACATCCGTCCAAGGGTATCGTGTAGCTGTATTGTCCACGAGATAAGTCTAAAGCCAGACACAGATGATAGTATTGTCGACGAAAATACAGCGAGTGATAGCACTATGACTATAGTCATCTCGTATTCAGTTATGTCAGGCCAAGATATCTGATGAAGCAGTAAGCCTGTGGTATATGCCTATAAAATTTCTCTTAAACGGTCTGTCGGTCGGTCTGAAAGCGTTAACCCTTTCAACGACAAGTCCAAGTATATTCTTTGCAATATGTAGCATATTTTGTCCAATATTTTGAAATTAATATGACTGAAAGTAGTTGCTGCGTAAGGCAACAATGGCTCCCAGTCATATTAAGATTTCAAGTTTGTTTGCCCTACGATTGAGATACATTGAATTTATCGGCGAAAGGGTTAATGGTTAAACTTACTAGAAACGGTATTTACTGTAGTGTAAGTTTGGAAAATGTGCGTTTGTTGGCCAAGAAGACTATTTTTGAAATGTTACCACTCGAATGACTGGCTCGGTTACCAAGTCAGTCATGTTAGTGGTACAATTTTCAAAAATCGTCTTCTCTTGGCCTGCAAATTGATATTCCTCAAGACCACTGCACAGAGGCTCGTTTTGGCCGGCTTCACCATGAAAGGGTTTATCCTTTGAACTACAAGTCCAAGTACATTCTTTGCAATGTGTAACATATTTTGTTCAATATTTTGAAATTAATATGACTGAAAGCAGTTGTTGCATAAGGCAGCAATGGCTTCCAGTCATATTAATTTTTAAATATTCAAAAGATTTCCTATTTGTTTTGCGCTACATTGAATTTATCGGTGAAAGGGTTAATGGTCAATCTGACCAAACACCAGCATTTACAGTGAGTGTGAGAAATGTGCATTTGTTAGAAGACTATTTTTGAAAATTGTACCACTGACATGACTGGCTTGGTAACCGAGCCAGTCTTTCCAGTGGTAAAATTTCAGAAATAGTTTTCTTGGCCAACAAATGCACATCTCTCAAACTCACTGTAAATGATGGTTTTTGGTCAAGAAGACTATTTCTGAAATTTTACCACTGGAATGTCTGGCTCGGTTACCAAGCTTGTCATGTTAGTGGTACAATTTTCAAAAATATTCCTCTTGGCCTGCAAATTGAAGAAAGACCTTTTCGAAAATTTACCACTGGAATGACAAGCCAGTCATTCTACTGGTACAATTTTCAAAACTAGTCTTCTCTTAGCATGCATATGGACATTCCTCAAGAGCACTACTGAGGCCGGTTTTGGCCGGTGGCGGCTTCACCATACCATTTCAATGACAAGTCCAAGTATATTCGCAGCAGTGGCTTTCAGTCAATTACTTTTAAAATTTTTCAACAGATTTCCTGTTTGTTTGCCCTGAGATTGAGATACATTGAATTTATCTGTGAAAGGGCTAATGGTCAAATTGGACAAAAACCAGCATTTACAGTGAGTTTAGGAAATGTGCTTTTCTTGCCAAGAAGACTATTTTTTTAATTTACCACTGGAATGACTGGCTCGATGACGGCGCAAGTCATTTGAGTGGTAAACTTTAAAAAAAAAATAGTGTTCTCTTGGTCCGATTAAAAATAGACATTCATAAAGAAACAATTAGAATTTTCTCGTGATTGTTAAAGTCGGTCGGTTGCTCCAATCGGTCCAGTGAAGTTGAGTATACTTTCAGTTAACCCTTTAATAGCTAAGTTTGCCCACAAAATGTTTGCTTATTGAATATCCATAATTTTCAGGCCAAAAGAAGGCTTTTTTGAAAATCTACCATTGAAATGACAAGCCAGTCAGTCATTCCTCTGATACAAATTTCCAAAATAGTGTTTTACTGGCCTGCATATGACCATTTCTCAAGAGCACTACAGAGACCGGTTTTGGCTGGCTTCACCATACCCTTTCAATGACAATTCCAAGTATATTCTGCGATGTTTAACATATTTTGAAATTAATATGACTGGAAACAGTTGCTTCCTATGGCAGCAATGGCTTCCAGTCATATGTATTTTTATTATATCCAGTAGATGTTCTATTTGTTAAAGGGTTAATGGTCATACTGATAAAAAAGCCAGCATTTAGAGTTGCTTTGAAACTTAAGCATATAGCAACCACCTTGACAACCAAACATTTTTAGCTATCGCGCTAGAGTTGTGACGTCACACCGGGATGACACCTATTCCTATTAGTCTAGATTATTATCTCGGGGAGCATAGCTGGGTAATTCTACAGTAATTCCCAAATGGTAGAGGTGAAGGTGAAAAGCAAAATGCATTGTTTCTATGTTTGTTGATGTTGATGCATTCTAGGGATATCTCCCCTTTAAGAAATAGCACCAAGCAGTGATCAGTTGCAAGATACGAATGTACTGCATTCTCATTAATACCTCTAGTACAACTATAATGTCATTACCGCGACCAATGTTAAATGATGTGACAGTCATATATTGCATATAGTATCATCTTTTTATGCACCATGCCACCTTAAATATTGTCACCGAAAATATACAACTGGAAATTCTGAATTATTTTTAAATGTTCTTAATTTTTTGTAGCAATTATATAGAAATGCGAGAATTAGCGCAATTCTATCACAACGTTTGCTTTCTAGTCTCCAAAGCAAAGTAGAACTGAAGAGGTTATACGCACATTTTCACTAATCAATACTACGTTTATTAGTAGACACAGAATAAATACAGTTATTAGTCTATGACTGTAAAAAAAATGTACATTTATGGTTTGGTCGCGGGTATGACACCGGGTCGCGGTATTGACGTGTGCTCGCGGTAATGATTATTATAGAATGCTTATGGTTGGAACACAGGGAAAATGAGTGAATATTGATTATTGTTGATTTACATATGACAGAAAAGTAGTTGTATCATTTTACAAACTTTAATAAGGAAACTTGTGGCAGATTTTAAGCATGATGATTGCTATGAGAAATCCCATACCCACCCCGACCCCACGATGCAATCAATTATTATACAGACGGAATAAATCTATAACAGTATGCTGCTAGGGGCCTCTTATATGACATATTACAGATGAAAACGACTGCTTGTTGCTTCTGCGGCCTACTTAAAATATGGTTGACTAGAAGAAGGCAGCAACAAATTCCAGTCACATTAATTTTTAAATATTCAATATCTTAGACATATGGTTGATTCACAGTAGCCCATCTCTAGCTATGCCGCATCTATTTCTATCTAAGCTCCGCCCACGCTCTGTATTTGTTGGGATCAATCGAACCTTGATTTTGCAAAATCCCACTACCTATGGAGCTATACAGGTAACCTGTTGGATAATTGAAACTATAATTAACTGGGTGTGGTTGCGGCCTAGCAACAATGCCCAGTCAAATTAGTTTCAAAATATTCAACATAACGTTTATTATACAGTAAGGGCACACAATTCGTACATTTGCATGGCTAGTCAATGTTCATGACATACATAGGTATGGCATTTCCTCCGACATTTTGATTCACAACCTACATGTGTTGTAATTGATTATGAGTTATGACGCCATATACTTGAGTGACAGATCGGGTCTCTCCATTGACATACTTGGAATGTATCTCCAAATGATTAATATGTTGATGTGTGGTCACTATTTTGTTGGATGCAAGTGGCTATAGACTAGTTCCGTTAGAGCATGCCTTAATCCGACGATGAACCAATGTGTTGCATTAAAATAACAAGGAAACTATAGATGAGCCACCTCATCTTATTGTATAACAACCTGTCTGTTAAACATCTTAAGACTAATTCGATTGGACAAGTTGTAACAACAATTTTTAGTGGAATTAGTCGAAAATATGTAACAACCTTACAGGAGTAAACAAAAATTTGGTGTCCGCACATTTCAGGAGTGAAAGGGTGACTATGTTGCTGATGTTGATAGGAATAAGGGCGTTCATTTATCGTACATAGATTGACCTTTTTAAAGTTTTAGGAGAGAACACCTTGTAATAATCAACATCATTTCCATAGCCCATATGTCCATGCATATTCAGAAACATGGATCTGCGTGCGGTCTATTTAACTAAATTATTCTCAACTTTGACATAATCACCGTCTGCAAATTTAAAATGTCTTTGGGACTTCTCTAGTGGAATAGGTGGCGCTATTGTACAGACAATGCGTGTAAAAGGAATCCAGAGTATATCATCATTCTTTGGCTTTTTGGATGTTTTCTTTCCCTTAGATAGGCATGTCTCCAAAAATGAAATTTCACAATCATTTTCTGACTCATCTATGTCAGTTACTATGCCAACGTACCGATCACCCTCATACATGGCGGCAACCCACCCATTGCACTTTATAGTGCCTTCCATCTCTTTGTTAATGAAATTATCTGAGACATTAGCTGACCCGACTGACTGTTGTTCTGTTTCTATTACTATGCCTGTTGTAGTTGGCGGTAAATCAGTGTCTGGAATCAACACATATTTCTTAGGGGTGTAGCAAGTGCAAAAGGTAGATTTTTCACAAAAGCAACTAACAATTCGAAATGATGCCTCTCCATGTTTGCTTGTTACAATTTGATGAACACCCATGGTTCTCAGGACTGCTGGTATATTTGATGGTATCTGTTGGTCTAACCTTGCTATTTCATTTTCATATACTCTATATAGCTTTATACGTGTACCTGTTTGCACCATTGAAATATACAATTGATGGGCATTAGATATAGCTTGCCCTTCAGCCACCAATTTATCAGCTGATCTTTTGATAACCCCACCAACACCATCAGCGGCGCTTTTCCCATATTCCAGCCTCTAGGAAGTTCCACGTTGCCATATTGAATCCATGTATGAAAATAAGTTTTGAAAACAACGTAAAATTTACTCGACACCGATATTGTGTAGTTGGGCCATCGCTAATTATGTGTAATGTGTTGACATGAGGCTTTGATGCTTTAATATCAGCCAATACTGGCTTCAGGTGTGCCCAAATGGCCGACGGATCATGACGCATCGATTCTGATACAGAACAAAATGACTGTACGTTGTTATCCTTAAAATATAGAACTCCTGTGTGTAAGGTGACCTGATTGTGTGATGCTCCGAAGTGAGCACTTTGAATTTCTTTATGGCCTTTACAACTGTAGTTCTCAGAAAAATCGATGTGAATGACTACTTCGTTGTCTGTAAGTGATTGCTTAAGCTGTCTAATCATTATATACTGATAATAAATATTGAAAAAGTGCTTTAATGATTTCTTCATGTCAATCTTAAATGCTTCAATAAGATTCTTTACGGTTGCCTCTTCCTGATCTTTTACAGTAATCTGTACAGTGATGGGAGTTTTCTCTCCAGTTCGACCCACCTTTTCTCGTTCTTCTTTCTTGCTCCTCCACACATTCCACTTTACTGTACTGTCTCCATCAAATCCTGTCTCTAGATGCAGGTTGTGGTCTTTGCAATGTTCACATTGTCTGTACATGCATGTTTGCAGCTTTGTATCGTAACAGAGCCATGCTGAAATGGTATCTAAATCATTGCAAACTAGTGCACCAATCTTATGTAATGCACAGGCCATAAATTGTAAGTTTTCATGCGTCTTGCATGCACACGTTTCTCGGTCCTGAATGTTTGGCTTCTGGATCCAGAAAGGTTTAACCCTGCAGAACATTGAATACGATATACATATATCTGTGTTTTCGGACAAAAACTTTAAGTGCAAATTTTGCAAACTTTGGGACAACAAACGTCGTTGTTTCTGTATTTGTTTGTAGTTAACCGTATCACGTTTTCCTGGAAGGATCCTGCTATTGTCATCACGCTCCAGATATTGTCTAACACGATTTACTATCTTTAGTCCATAGCTGTCCTTTCTCATGTTTCAAGTGTATACAAATGGATTGTCACCTGATTGCCTACTACCAGTTTTCGTATGAATACTAAACACTTTGCAAGCATACGACTGGGCACGGTATTTCTTTATTATCTTGTTAATTAACAGTGTGTTTATAGTCTGTTTCTCACACTGGGATATAGCCTTAGAGATTCAATGTTTTATGCCGGAAATTATAGCAAACTGGTTTATCAATACTTTACCCACGTTGTTCGACACTTTTTCTGTTCCTATGACACAACGAGTCTTAGCCATGGGTGAATTCTGCAATTTGACCTTCAAGCGCCATGCTTGTTTCTTATACTTTTCGTATGCTTTATGTTTTTCTTCAAGCTGTTTTTCAAGTTGCTTTATTCTTTTGTAAGCTTTCGCTCTGTCACGTCGGATTTTCTTTCTTCCCCGAATCACACTGCAGGATGGCTGATTTACTGCATGGTGATCCAACTGCCCCATGTCTGGTGATCCTGGGGGCGTATGCCTGCTGGCATATTCTTCATTAAGGGCCAACTGCTTTTGTCTTATACGATAGCTACGTGCATTCTTTTTCCACTGTCTTCTCTGAATTCTTGCGTCTCTTTCAGGCAAATCTTTGATTGTCCTCTTTCGATTCTTATTTCGTTCCCATTCCCGACGTTTATATTCTTCATATCGAGCAGGATCCTGCTTTAAATTTTCACTGTATTTCTTGTCCTTGCCTGGTCTATGACGTTTCCTTGGAGGCATCTGAGAATTAAATAAATTTATTTATAAATTATATTCAGGAAAATTTCAACTTTCTGATAGAAAATACTAATTTGCGAGCATTGGAGAACTATTTTTGAAAATTTGCCACAAGAATGCCTGGCCCTGGTATCGAGCTAGTTATTCCACTGGTAAAATTTCAAAAATAATCTTCTCATGGTCTGTAAATGGATATTTCTCAACACCAATACACAATCCGCTTTTGGTGTTAAAGGGTTATGATAAATGACTCGCTGTCAAGGTAGTTTCAAAATATAGACTGCTAAGAAGCGTTTTCTTTCCAAATTTGTCGAATACAAAGCAAAGATTTAGCTTTCGATGTGGGAATAGTAGTCTACACTGTGAACATCTAGTGTGTTACAATCTGAAGCCACAATCTGGACCATTAATTTCGAAATAAAATTTAATCTATAATTTGGATGTTTAAATCTGGATAATGACAACATTTCTTAATATTAAAATCTGAAACAAATCAGTCCAGTAGTTCACAATAAATAACACTGACAGACAAACAGCAAGACAGACATACAGTTGAGCCGGGCCACATTCAATAAATATGCCTACCGACCTCCAGTACATATTTACAGCATTTCTTCTATTTAGTCTAACTAATTCATCTGGCTCAGTACATTCAGCACCCCCACCACACCCACCTCCAAACACGCACACACCACTCGACAAGAGTGGATCGAGGCATATGCCTACTCTCGTTAATCAACTTAGAGTGGTTGGTGGTGACAGTCAGCTTTAGTTTTCTTTATTACACCCAGACTATTCTTGCGATGGCATATGAGGGGAATTGTTTTTATCAATACATCATGACAACGTCAATGGCAGTAGGTTGCATGCGTGCATGTACATACATGTAGTCACATTCTAGTTCCCCAGCACTGGGTTGCCCACTACCACCTCACATTCTAGACTTATTAAAGGTCATATCTTAATTTACAAATGTATTTTGTGAAAACATGTCACTACCGCAACATGGTAGTCACTACCGCGACCCAGGTGGTGGTCGCGGGCGTGATGGTCGCGGTAATGACATATGCACTCCATAATGGAGATTCCAGCTATTACAATGGCATAGCTGGCCTATGTTCTGTGATCAAGCAATACCAGATCGTATGCCATTATTGTTGGACATAATTAACAAACTAATTTTTTTTATGTGTTAGTTGTGTGTAACTCGTGTTAATGACGTCTTAATTATCATAACTTTACCTTAGATCGAAGTTCTTATGTAATGTAGATATAGCTCGTCGTCTGCTAACTCGTATCGAGAAATGGCTTGACGTGCGTGCCTGACAGAGCCAGCGAGAGTTGTCTCCCTTATTTAAAGTTGAAGCTCAATGCTAATTAGTGATGGTCGCATTCCATGACATTGAGCACAGGGACGCAGATTGAAGACTATTTTTGTCAAGATTATCCAGAGATGTGCATATTTTACTGTATTCCACTTAATTAAAGGGTGTTGAAACAATATAAATCCATAAAGAATATGTTTTGGAAGCACTCATATCTTGACGAAAAACTAAAAATCATATCAGAAAAGCAATCCAGGGACATGCAGATTTGAGGACCCCTATGGTGGTTTTATAATCATACTAAATAAAAAAATTATGGAACATTAATTTTTTCTGCTGAAAATTATCACACAATGGATATGTAAAAGCTATGCATTCATTTTGTACATATATTTGTAGTTGATATCGATAACAATCAATCCTACGAGATGGGACACAAAATTGGTAATTACCATAGAATTACCCAGCTAGGCTCTACTGCTGCGCGTATTAGGCACCCACGCACCTATTCTTTGACAATTCATTGTTCACACAGGGACACCACTACATTGTTCGAGATGCACAAAGGTTAAATAATATCGAAGTTGATGATATTTGTGTTGATTAAACTTAAAGGACAGACCTCATGGTCACGGTGTTTGATATCACAATTCTAACGTTTAGGCCTGTTAGAGGTGACAGTAACATCGGATTTCGTGTATGTGAATTAGGCTAGATTTAATCAAACCCACCCACACACTTGGAATACAATTCTACAAATGCATATATATCTTATCTTTCTGGATTGACTGCAGAGATTTTGCATAGATGATAGGCATGCATGTGCACAAATGTACAACTTTTTAAATAGTAGTTAAGTAGGCCTACACCGCTCAGTGCACGTACGATCGCAATTTACCATTGTGTAGGCTTATGAATAAATTTATGATTGCAATATAGCAGTTGCTTCAGTTATGTGTTTAAAATTAACTAAAATGTCGTGTAAATATAAATCTAATCTAAACTAATCTATTTGTGTATTCATAGAATCGCGATGAAGTCATCACAATCAAATTTCCCTTAATACTCTGGGAGCGACGCCATTTATGGAGGGGCTAATTTAACATTACGAGCAATGGGCCGTAAAACTTTAATTACATTTTCTTTACTATCTTGCAAAATTCACTCATGATTTGATGTTTCCTGATACCGGGCGGATTTATAACCGATACTCAGATACATGATTTAATGGTTTGAGCTTCAAGGGAAATGTAAACAATGCGTTGCTTTGGGCAGTCGTCTTTAGTGTGTAGTAAGGATGGCCCAACTTTAATGGCGGCCGATCTCAAGATGCCCGGATGTGCGAAACTATGAATAGTCTACATTGTCATTTTATTGACAGTACACGGTTGGTTTACAATTTAGGCGGCGTCGAGGTGCGTAGCGAGGCTTTCACTGCCGTCCGCACGTTTATAGTACAACTTAAAGACCAAGCACAACGGTAGCGAAAGTGGCTTTAATATATACATACAAGATTGTGCAATAAATAATAAAATAAAATGTTTTATTTTAAAATATTACTCTTTTTACGTTGTATTTTGAAATTCTGTACTGTCCTCGAAAAAACCCAAATAGAAACGCTCCATATCGTATGACGTCATCTGAGGAACCTATCGTTGCGGTGCGCCACAACAGCGCGAATAAGCCCTTGTTGCGCGATCGCCGATTGTTGTCAAACATGCCTAACCGTTGTGTGGCTTATGGCTGCGGTAATACTGCAAACAAAGCAAATGGAATTTCGCTGCATGTTTTCCCGACAAATAAAATTTATCGGCGACAATGGGTCAATTTCATACAAAGAAAGGGAGCCGATTTCTGCGAACCAAAAGATGGCTGTACAACAGCCGTCGTCTGCTCTCGGCATTTCGCCGCAGATTGTTTCCGAGTAGAAGCATAGATGGCTATACTGACTGGTTATAATGCAATGTAAGTTTACTGGAGCAAATTGGAATGCTTACATGGATTATGGAAAAAAATGCGCACTCAAATACACTACTCCCCCCCCCCCAATGAAATTTACGGTCGCGTCAAAGGGGCCTATGATGTAAGGATCCATGGACACGCAATACAAAGCTGTAAAAAATATACAGCATTTGGGCATCTTATACTCTGCACAGCAATTACACATAGAAAGGCCACCCTCCCACCAACAGAAAAACCACCCCAAGAAACAACGTTGGATTCAACGTTGAAACAACGTCATGTGCCTGCAGGGTACTTGTCCTACTACTACTACTTACGCCAGTCTAAATAGTTCAAACCAGTAATCTAGGTCAATCGTCTCAGTCACTTTCAGCACTGACATGCATCGGCCTAATACACCTCTGTTTGCACTGTGTGATATGTGACGCACGGGTGCGAGGGGGGGGGGGTGGGGGGTGGGGGTGGGGGGGGGGGGTTGCATAATTATGTATTGTGACCTATTAGTTGGAGAACACCATAATTTAGTTTTGAGAATTTGAGAAAAATATTGAATATTTTGAAATATATTTGACTGGTAGCTGTTGCAGCAACAGGTTTCAGTAAAACTATTTTCAAAACATTCAACAGATTTCCTATGCAGTGGTCATACGTCCTGTCTTTTCTCAGAGAACACTGATCCCTGTTAAGCAATAAAATACTACACTGATCATCAGTTTGAATATGTCTGATCTGAATGAAATTGGCTGCTGTCAGGAAAAGTAGGCTTAACAACCGATAAGCCACAATCCCCACCAACTCCCTTCTACACCCACACCCACAGACCCACACACTGCTTCACCACTAGCCCACACCACATCCAGAATTTTAAAAAGAAAGAGGCCCAAAAGGCATGTAGCGCTCACCTGGACCATTAGCATTTGAACCATTTGCAATTAAAGAGACATGATGGATAAGTTTCGGAAAATCTAAGATTTTCACGCAAAAAATTGATCAATCAAAATTCAGAATAGAAGTTCTGGATTCTACCATGATAGAGTCGCTCTAGCCAAAGTTGGATGAAATATGTCAAGCTGTTATGAATTTTTCCCGAATAAAATCTAACATTTTCATCCAAAAAATTGATCAATCAAAATTCTGAAGAGAAGTTCTAGAACCTACTAACATAGAATCATCCATCTGGTCAAATTTGGTTGAAATTTGTCAAGCAGCTAAGGAGGAGTAGCAGTTTGACAATCTACGATTTTCACCCCAAAAATTAATCAATCAAAATTCTGATTATACCTTCTAGAGCCTGCCACCATACATCTAGTCAAATTTGGTTGAAATATGTCAAGCAGCTAAGGAGGAGAAGCAGTTTGACAATCTAAGATTTTCACCCAAAAAATTAATCGATCAAAATTCTGAATATACCTTCTATACCTTGCACAATCTTGTATATTAAAGCCACTTTCGCTACCGTTGTGCTTGGTCTTTAAGTTGTACTATAAACGTGCGGCCGGCAGTGAAAGCCTCGCTACGCACCCCGACCGTAAACTGGTACCCGACTCCAATTGCTCATAATCTCATATCCTGAGCCAGAGAATCGCCAGCGAGGGTATGAGGAGTCGGGTACCAGCCTACCTCGACCGCCGCCTAAATTGTAAACAAACCGTGTACTGTCAATAATATGACAATGTAGACTATTCATAGTTTCGCACATCCGGGCATCTTGAGATCGGCCGCCATTAAAGTTGGGCCATCCTTACTACACGCTAAAGACGACTGCCCAAAGCAACGCATTGTTTACATTTCCCATGAAGCTCAAACCATTAAATCATGTATCTGAGTATCGGTTATAAATCCGCCCGGTATCAGGAAACATCAAATCATGAGTGAATTTTGCAAGATAGTAAAGAAAATGTAATTAAAGTTTTACGGCCCATTGCTGTAATGTTAAATTAGCCCCTCCATAAATGGCGTCGCTCCCAGAGTATTAAGGGAAATTTGATTGTGATGACGTCATCGCGATTCTATGAATACGCAAATAGATTAGTTTAGATTAGATTTATATTTACCCGACATTTTAGTTAATTTTAAACACATAACTGATGCAACTGCTATATTGCAATCATACATTTTTTCATAAGCCTACACAATGGTAAATTGCGATCTACGTGCACTGAGCGGTGTAGGCCTACTTAACTATAATCATTTAAAAAGTTGTACATTTGTGTACATGCATGCCTATCATCTATGCAAAATCTCTGCAGTCAATCCAGAAAGATAGGATATATATGCATTTGTAGAATTGTATTCCAAGTGTGTGGGTGGGTTTGATTAAATCTAGCCTAATTCACATACACGAAATCCGATGTTACTGTCACCTCTAACAGGCCTAAACGTTAGAATTGTGATGTCAAACACCGTGACCATGAGGTCTGTCCTTTAAGTGTAATCAACACAAATATCATCAACTTCGATATTATTTAAACTTTGTGCATCTCGAACAATGTAGTGGTGTCCATGTGTGAACAATGAATTGTCAAAGAATAGGTGCGTGGGTGCCTAATACGCGCAGCAGTAGAGCCTAGCTATGCTCCCCGAGATAATAATCTAGACTAATAGGAATAGGTGTCATCCCGGTGTGACGTCACAACTCTAGCGCGATAGCTAAAAATGTTTGTTTGTCAAGGTGGTTGCTATATGCTTAAGTTTCAAAGCAACTCTAAATGCTGGGGTGTGGGTTTTTTTTATCAGTATGACCATTAACCCTTTAACAAATAGAACATCTACTGGATATAATAAAAATACATATGACTGGAAGCCATTGCTGCCATAGGAAGCAACTGTTTCCAGTCATATTGATTTCAAAATATGTTAAACATCGCAGAATATACCTGGAATTGTCATTGAAAGGGTATGGTGAAGCCAGCCAAAACCGGTTTCTGTAGTGCTCTTGAGAAATGGTCATATGCAGGCCAGTAAAACACTATTTTGGAAATTTGTATCAGAGGAATGACTGACTGGCTTGTCATTTCAATGGTAGATTTTCAAAAAAGCCTTCTTTTGGCCTGAAAATTATGGATATTCTATAAGCAAACATTTTGTGGGCCAAACTTAGCTATTAAAGGGTTAACTAAAAGTATACTGAACTTCACTGGACCGATTGGAGCAACCGACCGACTTTAACAATCACGAGAAAATTCTAATTGTTTCTTTATGAATGTCTATTTTTAATCGGACCAAGAGAACACTATTTTCTAAAAGTTTGCCACTCAAATGACTTGCGCCGTCATCGAGCCAGTCATTCCAGTGGTAAATTTTCAAAAATAGTCTTGGCAAGAAAAGCACATTTCCTAAGCTCACTGTAAATGCTGGTTTTTGGTCAGTTTGACCATTAGCCCTTTCACAGATAAATTCAATGTATCTTAATCTCAGGGCAAACAAACAGGAAATCTGTTGAAAATTTTAAAAGTAATTGACTGAAAGCCACTGCTACGAATATACTTGGACTTGTCATTGAAATGGTATGGTGAAGCCGCCACCGGCCAAAACCGGCCTCAGTACTGCTCTTGAGGAATGTCCATATGCATGCTAAGAGAAGACTAGTTTTGAAAATTGTACCAGTAGAATGACTGGCTTGTCATTCCAGTGATAAATTTTCGAAAAGGTCTTTCTTCAATTTGCAGGCCAAGAGGAATATTTTTGAAAATTGTACCACTGACATGACAAGCTTGGTAACCGAGCCAGACATTCCAGTGGTAAAATTTCAGAAATAGTCTTCTTGACCAAAAACCATCATTTACAGTGAGTTTGAGAGATGTGCATTTGTTGGCCAAGAAAACTATTTCTGAAATTTTACCACTGGAAAGACTGGCTCGGTTACCAAGCCAGTCATGTCAGTGGTACAATTTTCAAAAATAGTCTTCTAACAAATGCACATTTCTCACACTCACTGTAAATGCTGGTTTTTGGTCAGATTGACCATTAACCCTTTCACCGATAAATTCAATGTGGCGCAAAACAAATAGGAAATCTTTTGAATATTTAAAAATTAATATGACTGGAAGCCATTGTTGCCTTATGCAGCGACTGCTTTCAGTCATATTAATTTCAAAATATTGAACAAAATATGTTACACATTGCAAAGAATGTACTTGGACTTGTCGTTCAAAGGATAAACCCTTCCATGGTGAAGCCAGCCAAAACGAGCCTCTGCGCATGGTGGTCTTGAGGAATTTGCAGGCCAAGAGAAGACTATTTTTGAAAATTGTACCACTGACATGACTGGCTTGGTAACCGAGCCAGTCATTCGAGTGGTAAAATTTCAAAAATAGTCTTCTTGGCCAACAAATGCACATTTTCCAAACTTACACTACAGTAAATACCGTTTTTAATAAGTTTAACCATTAACCCTTTCGCCGATAAATTCAATGTATCTCAATCGTAGGGCAAACAAACTTGAAATCTTAATATGACTGGGAGCCATTGTTGCCTTACGGAGCAACTACTTTCAGTCATATTAATTTCAAAATATTGGACAAAATATGCTACATATTGCAAAGAATATACTTGGACTTGTCGTTGAAATGGTTAACGCTTTCAGACCGACAGACAGTTTAAGAGAAATTTTATAGACATATACCACAGACTTACTACTTCATCAGATATCTTGGCCTGACATAACTGAATACGAGATGACTATAGTCATAGTGCTATCACTCGCTGTATTTTCGTCGACAATACTATCATCTGTGTCTGGCTTTAGACTTATCTCGTGGACAATACAGCTACACGATACCCTTGGACGGATGTAGCAGTAAATGCCTCGGTCGATCTTTCCAATAAATCCACAGCAACACGAGTATATTCATGTTCAAAGCTCAGAGTCGTGAAAATATTTGCTTATCATGGGTGCAGCCATTTTGGATATAAACAGAAAATATGGGGGGCTATTTTCTCTATAATAACCGTCTATATCGAAGGCTGCTCAGTTAACATCGTTGTCTTTTAGGTTAAATAATATTCTTTGTTATATACAGAGTTGAATTCTTCGCATTTTAACTGTCCTGGTAATTAAGAAAGCACATCCTGAAATTCTCGGGAAAATTACTATGTTAATGGCCGGTCAATAGCCACGAGAGTTGGCCGGTCAATATCCACGAGAGCTATCTCGCTCCCATTTGGCGTAGGAGATCTCGCGAGAACACGAATGAAGACCGCGGTGGTTGAATTTGGAGCATCTCAGCCCGGGCCGTTTTCGTACCCGGTGATAAGCGATCCGCGCCACAATATAAATCGATACCAACACGTGAAAAGCATGCACGGAGATTTGTTAGGGCGGGGCATAGAAAAGATGGATTCAAAAATTGGTATGCGTCTGCATTGGTCAAACTACCCATGGCCTGCTCAGAACTGCATTGATTGAAGTTATATGCCGTGTTGGATTAGGAACTGGATGTCTGGTGAATTTACCATTTAATAGACATTATGTTGAATATCTTGAAACTAATTTGACTGGTAGCTTTTGCTGCCAGACGCAGAACAGCTCCCCGTTAAATTGGTGTCAGAATATGCACCAGCTTACCTGTAGGCCTATACATACCTTGAACTTGCCATTCTGGAAAGACATAGCTTAAACCGAATCAGATGAGCATACAAAGCAGGCGGAGCTTAGCTAGAAATGGGCTGGGAATAGCTAGAAATGGGCGATGAATAGCTAGAAATGGGCGGAATAGCTGGAAATTGGCGGGGAATAGCTAGAAATGGGCGATGAATAGCTAGAAATGGGCGGGGAATAGCTGGAAATGGATCGTTCTACTGTTGTTACTATGCATCATATCTCTCATAAACCAAAGCTTCATTAGATCTAAGGTGAAATATCTCCTAGTGTAGGTGTACGTGGAGGAAGACTGTTTTAACTAGACACACCCACCCATCTCTCACTAAGCTCCACCCACGGTCCACATTGGGATCAATCGATTTGGGATAAATCGATCTCTGCACTGACTGACTATCAATTTCCAGAAAATTATAACGTACAAGCTGTTGAATATTTTGAAATGGCAGCAACAGCGCCCAGTCAAATTAGTTTTAAAATATTCAACAGAATGTTTATTAAATAGAAAAGACATTCGTACAACTTAACGGACTATCAAGCGATTAAGACGGACTAAACGCGTCATTCATGACGTATTTGAGTATGACGTCAGCTTACATGTAACATTGTTGATTACGACGTCATACAATTGGCTGAGAAATTAATTGAGGAATCCAGTTCCTCAGTCAATCATATGACGCCATAATCGACTGCGTCATGTTTAGGCTGACGTCATAATCAATTACGTCATGAATGGTGCGATATAGTCTGACAAGTTGTACACATTGTATGTCTTTACTATTTAATAAACATTATGTTGAATATTTTGAAACTAATTTGACTGGGAGCTGATGCTGCGATAGGCAGCAACAGCACCCAGACAAATCAGTTTCAAAATATTTAACAGCTTACCTGTATACTTTTCTGGAAATTGATAGTTAAAACGGGAAAGGCTCTTTAAAAGAATTAGAGCGGGTTGATATACAGGCCTATATATATATATATATAAGTAGACCCTACATGGCTATCTGCAAGTAAAATCGATAGTGTCTCTGTTATGTCAAATATACATCTTTGCATAAAATATATATAAATTATTGTTCAGTAGAAACCAGCACATCTATAGCTTCCAATTCTGTTCGTCTAGGTAGACACGATACCTGCGCGTATTAATTGTTACATGGAGACTGAAAAAAGGTATTCAACTATAGCAAAAACGGCAGGCGAGTCTAGCGTCTGAAGTAACGCCTAGAGTAGTCTCCGACTCGGAGTGTAGTAGCGATTCGCGGACAGGTCTGTCTACCCGACATTTTGTAATTTCTTTCAACTGCCTATTATTTGTCACGTTAGAGAAATACGATCATTACAGATGTGTGTTTTGAGATAAAGGTAGAAAATTAGCATGGATGGATTTAATTGTATACATAATTGAGTGGAGTGAAAGAGTTGTTGTGCCGCTTGATGCCTTCTGATGGCGCGTACCTGTAGGTAAGACAGTCGTGCTGATAGGTCAGTACAGATATAAATTATATGTAACTTAGAATGTTTCCAAAAAAAGTATCATCTCAAATGTTGGATTGCACCAATAGCTTACAGTTTCGAGAGTTCATATCATAATCAGGTTCTGTTGAATATTTCGAACATAATGGTCCTTTCCATTTTTAGCCAATCTCTAGCTAAGCTCCACCTACACCTCGTCCGTGGTGGGATCGGTCGATCTCTGAACTCCCTGACTATCAATTTCCAGAAAACTATACAGGTAAGCTGTTGAATATTTTGAAACTAATTTGACTGGGTGCTCCAAGCATGTTTTTATCTTTGTTTTGGAAATCTGTTAATTTTTTATTATCTGTATTGTAGTTTGTTAGCGATCAGATACTTTTCTCAATCTCGTATCGAAGGAGATCTCGTGAGATACGAATGGGGTTGCTGTCAGAGACGTGCCATTGGAAAAGAGTTTTCCCGAGAAATTAGAAGCCAGGCCTCTATTTTTAGATTGATGGTAACACGTGTAAAATGAATCCAATATAGATCTTATTTCACTTGAGCCAAGTTATGGGTAGAGCGCGCGGACAACATTTGTTGTCACAAAACTTGGACGCGTACTCTTAAAGGAAATCTCACCTTATCTTACGCTAACCATTCATGTGTTAGAATTTGCCACCATTAATCCATCCCTAATATTTTAGCTTTTTATCATGCCGACAACGAAAGATATTCAGGATTTAGTAGCTAAATGCTGATAAATTTCTACAGCCTATGATGGCTGTCATGATTTGCTTTTCAACCAATCAGAAGAAACTAGCGTGTCTGCCTTGGTACACACACATATATATAGAGGTACCATCTATAGCTTGGCCTGGCTGTGTAAAAGCAACCATACAGGTAATTTGTCGAATATTTTGAAACTAATTTTACCGGAAGTTGTTGCTACCATAGGCAGCCACAACTTCCAGTTAAATTAGTTTCAAAATAAATATTCTACAAGATGTTTATCATGTAATAAAGAATGTAATATACTGGCACTTATACAGAAACGGGAATGTGACATGATATAAATGAGATGGAATCTATAAACCATAATCTGTCAGTGTAATACAACATTTGAGATCAGCTTAGCATCGCTTTAAAGGAAATCTCACCTGATCTTACGCTAACCATTCACGTGATGGAATTTGCCACCCATAATCCATCCCTGACATTTTAAATTTTGATATTACAAAGTAGATAATTGTGATACTGGTAAGGGAATGCGACAGTATATGACTGATATAAAATCTATAAACATTTGAGATGATATTAGCATCCCTTTAATTCAGGCACGGGTCATATATATTTGTATATTGTCTGGAAGCCTCATTGTACCGCCATTTTGCATTGACTGGGCGACATCTTGGTGCTCTCACAAAGACATTTCTTCACTATAGTAACCAATAGGACCCTAATTCAAACCCCTGCTGCATAAGATCTACTTGACATTTCTAACGAAAAATGCTTTATACATTAAATATAATAACAGATAGAACATTACAACTGTTATAAAACTAGACAAAAAACATCTGCGTGTTATCATTAATAAACAGCACTTCCTCTCCGCGGTGTGATAGTGAGCCAATGACTCATTTCATTCTGCACAAATATACATGATGAGTTTCTAACTCGTTGCGAGAATCCTGTTAATTATTTTTTAAAGCAATTTGATTGAAAGTTGTTTTCACTAAATGTACAAAGAGTTTCAGTCAAAATATTTTCAAAATAAATATGATATATAATATATTTATCTCTCTTGGCGGTAGATATAGTTTCCATGTTTCATATATGTTAGTATTATAATATTATTAAGATGTAACAGCATTAATATTTGTCATTAATTTTATGTACGGTTAGTTATCAGATTAGCATTGTTTAAGATTAAGTAAAAAGGAAATATACAAGGCGAATTTAATGAGATTCAAATCACTTTGTTATATCTTTGTCCTGACTAACCTTCATTTAATCAACTACAACACCATGTTAGGGAACATGCCAGCACGAGGATCTTGCGAGCAGCACCGAAATAATGAAGCTGAATAATATACAGAATATTCGGAAAAGATATGTTACATCTCAGGCAAATTGCACATCATGACATCGTAATGGGCTCACACCTAAAAAAAGACCTATCACTGATTGATTCCAATAACAAATGGCCGATAATTAAGAAATGCTGTGAGACACTAACCTAACGAAGGGGGAAAGTGGGTTTAGCCTCTGCTCAAGGGTCTGTGCTTTAAGTGTTGTCTCACTGAATGACCTCTGAATCTAAGCATATAATTATTTTGCATAATGCTATGATATTACAATTTCCGCAATCGAATGACATCTTGTAGAACGTGCGTGCGTGCGTGCGTGCGTGCGTGTGTGTGTGTTTGTGTGTGTGTGTGGGTGGGTGTGCAAGTATTTATGTAAGTGTGTGCGTGCGTATGAGCGAGCGAGCGCGTTGGATTTCCTATTCTTGTGAGCTCTCGCCATTGACTGCAAACCAAGCCTATCCCGGCCTCAGAGTTCAGAGGCCTTACCTCCATAGTCCTCACAAGATAAAATGGTACAATCCTTATGCTAACGTGTTTGAGAGGCCCTGTGACAAATATTGACTATGTCCTCATATGTTGCATCGTCCTATTGCACGGTCCACGCCCTACCGCTACGTTCCCGTATCGTGAACAGCGTAGCTATGTGAGTGGCCGTATGTAAGTACGATGCATATGTTGGGGAATCTGTGATTTGTGTGTGGATAGTGGGTGGCGTGAGAGTGTGTGTGTGTGTGTGTGTCTACATTTATGCTCGCCCACATCGCTCGATACACTCATCTGTCAATAAAAAAGCAGCTTAGATATGCAACCAATCAGAAAGTGGGCACGCCGCCAAATTTAATGTATTGCTTGTCAATCAAACATCGTGTCTGTCGCTCTCTGGAAGATCAAAGAAAATGGAAATGCACTAAGCGTCACTCAGACAATTGGCGGCGTGGAAACGATAGGCCGAGACATGACCTAAATGTCACATAATAGATTATGTATTGCAATGCATACTTGAAAACAGGTAAGAAATGCTCTAACTGAGCGTCTGTATTTTTATACTTAATATTTTAAAAGGCATATTAGTTGCCGCTATGGCCGTTAGAACAGGGGAGTTGAGGACTCCCCCCCCCACCTACCGCAAAATTATCTTATGGGGTGGAGGGGGGGGGGGGCGGTGGGGGTGGACACCACATCCGTAATAAAAGTGATTAATTTTCACAAAATTTTTTTTTCTAGATTTCTCAAAAGAATGTCCATTTGCAGATCGAGAGAAGACTATTCACTGGAATGAATGGCTCGGTAACCGAGCCAGTAATTCCAGTGGTACATTTTCAAAAATTGCCATATCAATCTGCAAATAGACATTTCTGAAGACCACTATGGAGCCCGTTCTTGGGCGGCTTAGGCAGCAAAGGCGTCTAAATTTGCAAATATTCAGGGGCAGACACTTTGAAGATTTTTCCATTCTACAGGAGCTTGTAATGTTCTGACTTACGATTATGACTGACCAATCTGACTCTGAAGATCCTTCAGGTTCTGGAGAACGATTTGGACTTTCTCTCTCAGTTGCAGCTTAGAAAATGAAGACTAAAACACGTTCATACAAAAGACTGAAGATTATGTATTCTTAGTAATTTTAACAAGACTTATAACAAGGAATTTAGAAATAAGGTACTGATTTATGATCTTATAGTGTCGTACAAATATAATACTGACTATCTCCTATAGTAGATTATAACTTGTAAGAATAAAATCTACTTATTACTGAACAAATATTATATGAAAATACTTCTACGATTTAGGATCATTAGATGGTAAAGTTATCACGATTCTGATCATCTCTCGCTTATAAAACTAAATCAGGGAATTTCCCCTGATGGCTCAACAACACTCTAGAAGTGAACTTGCAGAATTTGATTGGTCATTATTAATACAGGCCAATCAACTGCTACTTTGAACTCTTCTCAGAGTGTTCCCAGAAGATTAACTACATCACTGATGGGTGTCAAACTAACCGCAAAACTGATGAGCATTTGACAGTTATCTATAACAAATTTACTTTGACAATTCATCAGTGGTTTGAGCTGCAGATCAAGATCAGTTCAAACTGTGTTCAGGAATTGCTTTGACAACCCGTTAACTTTCTGGTTGCCAATCTCAATTATATAAGACAAGTAACAAATATTACTAGTCATAAGCGATATTTCGGATGGTTAATACTCATTATCTGCCATCTTGATTTGAGCTATGACACAAGCACATAGAGAGTGGGTGAGAAAATGGTCAGGCCGCGATGACTATTGATTTCGCGTAAATCCCAAGTTTAACCCTCAATTTGAGTAAACGTGGGAATTATTACTTTCCTACAAGATACGTCTTTAAGATGAAATCCCACAAGACTTTGATAGATCAAACGCACATGCACTTTACTACGAGTGTCATGTGCTCCTTCATTCATCAAAGTCTTACCGATCTATCTCTAAGACACTCCAAAAGAGAATGTGCTATTTGACAGGCAAAGAGTTATAGTCCAAAATTAGGCTACTATACAGTCAGCTATCAACTGGTGCATTATGGGTAGCAACAATGGTGGATACTGCGGATTACATTTTAATTCAAAACGAGATATATCTGTGACTGAATTTTACCTCATATAATAGTGAAATTTGGATGACTATTCTTTATCAGTTAAGTGCAGTAACTAATTTCAGTCAATATGTTTTCAAAATAACTTTCTTCAACTAATTATGAAATTGTATTCATGCTTATTCATGATCCCAGCACGAGCATGTTATTTTGTAAATTCCTATTATTACTACTTGTATACAGAGTATTCGTCATGTACTCTGACCATCCATCTGTTCGTCATATCCTTCATTTAGTCCTTCATTCTATCCTTTCTATATATGCCTACATAAAGCATACATGGATTAGTGCATCAGCGTAAATATTACATCCAAATACCATGGACTAGTAAGCATTGCTGTCATTCAAATACACGGTGAAAAGATTATATCTGAGTCTATTATAAAGAGTACCGCATAAATATTGCATAAATATTGCATAATGCGACCAACCTCGGTCCTATAGTAGAACACTGCTCACATTGGACAGGTACGCTGTTCCTACATTAAAGTGCCAACCTTAATACGGAGGCTAAACATGGACAATGACACAGTAATACTATGATATATTTGAGTGACGTCACGATCATACAAGATGTATTCCTTTACGAGATATACAGAAGAGGGTCTCAAGCTCGCCAGGTTAGAGGTCATCCGCAAACATTATTCCCGGTCGGAACTTGTGATTTTGAGGCTAGCTACTTCCCTAAGACCATCCGATCCGGATCCGGATATTTACATATGCCCACTGACCGAAGTTAAATGACCATTGTATGAATGATCATTTAACTGGTTGTGAACTATCAACAACATTCACACTCATACCTTCAAACATGACAAACTCTTATCCGTCACTCAAAATGAAATATACAAGTCTACATATACATACCATGTCCTTAATAATACATCAAATATAACTGTAACCATATACATGCAGTTGTGATACACTTCGCACGATGTAACGAATCATTTATCACGTACTAAGGCAAATGTACACACTAATTACATGTTATCGCCTGCATTGGGTGCATTACTAAATAAAAATAAAATATCAAACACACCCATTGATTACATGTCATCGCCTGCACTGGGTACCTCATCAAAAAATAAATAAAATAAAAATAACATATAATATATAATACAATGTGATATAATACAATATAATATAATACAATTATACAGTACAATATCATAGTGATGATGCATACCCGGCACGGCAGAACCATTAGACAATAACTATGCATAAAACGAAATCTAATGTGGCCGTGCAAGAGCAACAAGATGAACATAGCCGTACAATATATATATATATATATATATATATATATATATATATATATATATATATATATATATATATATATATACCTGTCGGGTATACTCACAATCTAAAAACGTGATGAATTGAATGATCTATCAAATGAAACACCTGGGATGGACAGTGCAGTGCCTCGAACCGCGAGTGGAATGCCACTTTCTGGGTGGCCATCCACTCGCGTCGGTTCATTATTTATGTCGCTCGGACGGATCCTTTCCCGGGGCTTATTAGCGGAGCACTGTCCATGCCATTGTAGCCCAGCAGAGCTTGAAGATGCTTTTTTAGTACAGCATTGCTTGACTCTCGGCTAAATGCTGCACCGATATAAAATAAATAAAATAATAAATATTACAATACATGTAATCACGATAATAATGATAGTATTATAATGATTTCCTAACTCATTGATACCACTAGTGTCGATATCTAACTCGGATATTGGTGCCAAGTCTACCAACTTGACCTTTTGCAGACGATCCCACTTAACATGCATAAGAGTCTGGACTATTCGTGATTGATTGAGTATGTCAGATATTTCCATTGTTGATGTATTTAAGGTCGGTGCGACCTTCGTATATCTATGTTCTTAGGCCTCGATCGGTCAATAATGACAACCTGGTTCACTATAGGCACATCCAATGGGGTTCAATACAAATCATGTTCTGCCATCCCCTTTCCTGAACAATGCGTTTTCACCTTTTCCCCAAAAGTCTGTAACACCACCCCAGTATATTTGCCCTTAAATAATTTACTACTACTATCATTACATTGGGATAATTCAATTTTACAGTCCAGATTGCGGGTGTTGGACAAAATACTCACGATACAGGGTAAATGAGAGGAATCTACTCTTAAATTTCCCCTACACATGCGCGGGTTGTCACCACGACATTTAGCCAGAGTGAAATACCAACCCGAGCAGGTGTTGAGACCAATATTAACAGCTGCTAATTTGACCTGTAAGAAATGACCAGGGGCATCTAATGGTATGGGCCAAGACTGAATGCCATATTCTACGTAATTGGCATCATCAATTAGAGGTAAAATAGCCATAAAATGTAATACCGCAGGATCATTCCATAGTGGCAAAACAATTACATTACGGTAATACCATTGAAATGGGTCGATTATCTTAACTCCTGCACTAACTTGTCATGATACGTCCACAATGTCATTCGGGCTAAATAATTCTTCGGTAAGTCGTCCTAACGCTAAAGAGGCAGTATGTCGGTGAAAAGTCATTGTCGATCAGCGATATTCATAGGCTGCACCTTCTAATGAACTGATTGCCTGGCTAATCCTTATTAATGAGAATATATGTCGTTTCCATGTCTGTGTCTGGCTCACAAGTCATCTACAATCATAGTCACGTTCTGTATGGCGTCTGTCAAGTCATTAATCCTATTTCTGTTGACATTAACCTCATCGTATAAATGTCGAATATGCAAAGTCATTTCGTTAGAATAGTGAATCAGTTTATTAACCTTTGTCATGGATGTCTTAACAATTTCCTTAATTTTCTCTATGTCTCCAGATGTAGCTACGCCAAACAAAGAAGAGGCGATGTCGCCTACGAAATTTAGTAGACCACGTTTTTCTCTCAGAAGAACGTCTTTAGTAACTAAATGTCCAGTGGCCAGTTTTCTAATACATCGAAGTCGGTTTACTAAACTGATTACGTCATGAGTAGATAACATTCCCTTAGCCTTGACAATATGAATGGCATTTTGAATAAATTCGATTTGCCTACTGAAATTGGTCGGTAAGCTAGGAGCGGTAATGGATATAAGTACGGACCACTCAACATGAATAATGGATATAGGGAAAGTAAACAAAGATATCAAATTACGAGTTCAAACTATCGCGAGAAATAAAATAAACTTAAATTGTTGCAAGGTGAATGAGTCGCTTATCGCACGTGGAATGAAACAAAGCAATCAATGGTAGCAGATATAATATGGACAAACTGCACATCAGACACCGGATGAATTAGCGCACCAATGCGTGGTCGCTTTCCTTTTATGGAAGTAAAATAATCGGGTCTATGTGGACACTTATGTAATCCATATCTGGAATTTGGCATACGGCCAAATATGCATCTAGATTCATCCGGAGTTATATCTGTCATTGATGCGTCATCATCAGTTTCTGTCGACTGCACCATCTCTTCATCAGGCACGGGTGACTCATCATGCATTACTACATCTGGCACAGGTGCTCCGTGCTGAGCGGGCACTTCACTAGACAGACCAGGAAGCTCCACCAGTCGTGAAGGACCAGGTTCACCCATCAGAATAATAGGCAGTATAGGTTCATTATGGAACGCAAACGATTTTTCCAGAGATTATTTGTCTAGGGATGGGTGGCTAGTTTTGGTTCCTTTGCCTGGCTTACGAATGGGTCATTCTCGAATGCCGTCCTAACATATCTCAGGGTCTACAATTCTGAGCTTGGACACATTGAGAACGTGAGTCTTCCCCGATCACTGATGACGAATATGAGCTACAGGACCACTGATCCGATAAATCTCATATTCACGATCATTGCGAGAGGTTAGCTTCATTGGCTCATTTGCTATCACTATGACTGAATCTCCTACCCGAAACTCAGCAGCGTTCGCTCTTTTGTCGATCGCCTGTCGGTGGTGAGCCCTAGACAATTCAGTCGATTTACAGGCATGAATTAGAACGTTATTTAAACTGGTGAGTCTATCGTCACGATCCTGAAATCTATCCACGGGTATCACCATAGGCAATCTATCACGCTTCCCGTAGGTGAGATAGAACAGAGTATAACCAGTGGTAGCATGGCGAGTGTTGCGGTACGCAATGAGTATGGAACCCAACTCATTTTCCCATGCTCTAGCCTGATTATTGACTCCTTTCTGGATCAACTCCTTCAGCGTACGATTGAATCGCTCAGTCCTACTGTTCATCTGTGGATGGTACAGGCTGGTTCTGTGGTGATCAATCCTGTAGTCACTGTACAACATGGTCAATGATCGCTCGTTGAACTCGCACCCCCACCCCCACCCCCACCACCACCCCCGGTCAGTGACCAAGATCTCGTGGACGCCATGTCTCGGACAGTATTCGTTAAAGAATTTGTCTTTAACTTCTTCTGCCCTCTTTGACGGAATAGGATAAGCCTCCGCCCATGCATAACAATGATCGCTAATCATCAATATATACTATAAACGGACCAACCAAGTCCATACCAATTATCTGACCGAGATACTTAGCCATAGGCATTTCATGTCAGGATATTATCTACATATACGTTTGCATTTTTCCAATTAAGTTCTTAAGGACCCCTATCATGACCATAGAGAAGGCCATAGGTGCATTCATTAACCGAAGGGCATTTTTTGGAACTGATAGATGCCACTGTGTGTCATGAATGCAGTCTTGTCCTTCGATTCATTGTTCATCTCAATCTGCCAATATCCAGAGCAATGATCTAGTACTGTATAGTACCTCACATTTGTGTTTCCAACTGCATCAAATATATCATCAATTTGAGGAACTGGAAAAGATATAGGTTTAGTTACTCGATTCAACTTTCGATAATCAACTGCAAACCTATATTCACCATTTTTCTTCTTCACCATGACAACGGGACTAATCCACTGTGACATGCTCTCTTCTATCACTCCAGTCCTAAGCATCTCATCTATTTGCCTCTCAATCTCCTTTCTCATGTCAGGAGTAGCTCTGTAAAATTGATACATAATTGGCTGTGCATCGCCATATATAAGTGATGCTGATAGAGATGTGTTGTACCCAGCTCGACTATGTTTTTTGGCAAATACATCCCGGTTTCGTCATATAAACTCTAATAGAGTTTCTTGTTGTACTGCTGACAGGTCTGAGTTTTCTAAATGTATGCCTAGATCAAGTGCAATCTCACAATGTTGTTTTACTTCAGCTACATTTACACTACTATGATTTGATACATCGGCTACATTCTGTTCTTCACTACTCATGTGTCCAATTATCTGTGATGTATGCATGACTGTACATAATGCAAGTGGAGCTTTGTCAGGTAGATCGATTTCCACATCTGTAGGATTAAAGATGTGATAAACTGATTCATTATTATTGCCTGCCTGTATGACACATTTTGCTCCTAATAGATGTAGCTTAGTGGGCACTGACTGTAGTGGTTCTGAGATTCAAACATGTACCGGCAATAGCATTTCTGTTTTTGGTGGAAGATACCACTTTCCCTTAAGCTTAACAACACAACATTTGTCTTGGTTTGAAATTATATCTGTCTCAGTCATGCCATTGTGTAATTCTAAAGCATTTGTCTCAAAGTTTATCTTCGCATTGTGTTGTTTTAAGTCTAGTCCTAGAATGAGATCATGGTTACAGTGTTCTAACAGGTACACTGTGTGATACAGTTCAAGTCTATTGATTCTAATAGGCAGAGTCACAATAGCCTCGACATTATTTACTCTGCCACCAACTCCAACGACTGTCTGTATATCTGACTCTTCCAATTCATAAATTTTTTTTAAGCTCCTCATACCTTCTTTGCAAGAGACAACTTATTGTTGCCCCTGTATCAACTAATGCAGTGACACATTTTCCATCTATCCCTATAATCACCAAATGTGTCAGCAACTGAGTTGATTCAACCATGGTAATATCTGAAGCATCAATGTTTGATACACCAAAGTTGTCTTTGAAAAACATTTTAGTTTCTGTTATGGCTTTTCGGAGATGTAGTCTATTCTGTGAAAACTGCTGTTTACAGCTTTGTTTTGGCTTTTCCATTATCATAATTTCATAAAAAGCACTATCTATTTATTCGTACAAATTATATAGCATCTTCAATTTATCCCTGCATGTTATTCATCCATATGTGGTGTCTATATACAGACATTTGATCATGTACAAAGCAGTTAGTTATTTATTTTCCATGACTTATAACATCAACTGATACAGACAATGAATTAAACTATTATTTCGTCACTGTTGTGGTATCCACTTATGAAATCAACATACATGAATTTATCCATTCACATGGCATAGCACTCTATTTTACATCAGGTTCATCCACACCATGTGCTGAAGTGACATGCACATATACCTTCGCTGATTTACTTCAATATCTTCCAGTTATCTGGTGTTCGTTGACCATTTCAATTTCAACAAACAAAGTACTCAAGCGTTACTGAGTAATCATCAATATTGACACATTACACAGTTATTCCTGACAACATTAACCAGTCTAACGCAAAACTGCCAGCCTAGCAATTATTAAGTTGGTGACTGCTTCATTAACACACCATTGATCATGACTCATACATGTATTTAGGCCAACTATTGCTCTTCACTCAGTAACATCTGATTTATCATCACTGTTATTTTATTTGTAATTAGGTGTAAAGACACCACGAAAAGGACAGAGTTCCTACTTGTTAGTAAAAGAAATGTAGTGTTATGTCTTTCCCCTGCGGCCACTTAGGGAAAGTGTGGAACATGGGGACAGCCGGAGGAATGATAGCACAAGTATAAAGTTGCAGTATAGTAGAATAGATATGGGCGGACAGTAATACAAGTGCAATTATTATTATTATTATTATTATTATTATTATTATTATTATTATTATTATTATTATTATTTTCAATGCTATGACTGTTCTATTGAATATTTCGAAATAAAACTAATTGGAATCGGTTGTTGCCTATGGCCGCAACAGATTCCTGTCAGAATAGCCCCAAAATATCCAACGCCTTACCCAAATAGCTACTTTTAAATTTGAGATGCTGTGGATTCAGGGTTCGAAGGGTTAAAGCAATAGACTGCAATTCTGTAAATACGCGTTCGTGATTCACAACTGTAATATGTATTGCACAAAACTTGGTACACTGAAGAAGGCTTGCTCTTACAGTATTGATATGGGCTGGGGTGTTTGCTTACGAGAGGTCGGGATTAATTTAACCTGAACAAAATATTATTATTTAAGTTGTCTTAGTCTAATCATTAATATGTGGTAAGAATAGTCATCGAATTCGGATTTGCGTACTGTCTGTTTTATCGTTAGAATTAAAAGGTATGACAGCGCTTTCTTTTCTTAAATCATGCAAAAATACCCAGTGGGACACCAGAGTCGCCAAGTGTTATATAGGTCCTACCTGGTCATGACATTAGCAACCGTTTTAGTTTTTAAAATATAGATTACTACAACAAAATACATTAACCAGTATTTAGTTATCAGACAAGTATTGATTAGATTTTCATCAAATTGACGCGCCAAGGGTAATCAATTGTCGGATATTCCAACGTGGAATTAACTTTCCTGGGTTTTTGGTGGTGCGGGGTGTCGGTGGGATGTGGGTGGGGATGGTCAGAATTTACAGGGCATTACAATTGTTTCAAGATCAAATGGCACTACTAATTCAGAAAATCCTATACTCACCTGCGTCCTTCGTGGCGATTGTTTGGCAGCGAGAGGTTCAAGCGAACTGTCAATCGATTTTATTAAAATAATTAACCATATTCGCAAATTAGATTATTGCAAATAAATGTGTTTATCCTCACGAAGCCAGAGACGGATCATTCCACCAATCTAATATCGTTCGTTTTCCTATACATCAGGATCTTTCATCTGGCTGGTGAGATAACACATACGCGTCTTTAGAGTTACGGTAATACTTTATTAATATAGAACTTACGCTGGGACACTATCACTGGTTCGTTTGCACAGTTGGCCACAATCCAGTTTGATATTCACGTCGTGGAGTGGTACCAACAATCCAAAACTACAAGTGACCATGTCCAGCGCCAAACTCCAACTGACTGCCATCCCATGTTCTATTAGAAACATGTGACGTCAGTCAATAGTCACAAACCTTGGTGATAAACAGTTTCACCTGATTCATGACAACAAATTTTGTATGCACAGTACATATTTATAGATTAGGTATAACATTAAAGCATGAACACAATGTATTCGGCAATCCTCTTTCGTATAAGCCTAGGGTGTATATAATCTGTAGTAGTGTGTGTAAGTCAATCGCGGTGTGTGTCACTGTCGATGTACTTTAATTCACGTGTGTGTTTGTCTGTGGGCGTGGCTTGTAGATTTATTCATGCATGTGATGTGACTGTCCTGTGCGCGCGTGCCTGGGGCCCTCTGCGTGATCCTTTATGGGCGTGTGTGTATATACATTTCTGTCCTGGAGTGTGCTGTATATATTCCGTGTCCTCGTGCGCATGTGGTATATGTGTGTTTATGAATCGTGTGGTCAGTTGTGTGTTATTGTGTGTGTCTTTGTGCATGTGCTGAAACTCTCCCGTCATCTGTACCATATATGTAAAAGAAATACTCACATGTAATGTGCCAAGTGATTGTTCCATGTGAGCTATCTCGGCAAATTTACTAGTTCACGCTTTATCACAAGTCAATTTGGTGATAAATGATATAGGTTAGTTATATAATCGTATAAAGGTCTTGTGTGTTAGCCAATAAACTGCACACATGTATAGGTCCTCTCAAGTTTGCTATCATATGAACATGTCGGAGATAAGTTTCACTGTATGGTATAGTAAACAAACATATCAATTATCGTGGCTAGAAGAACGAATTAGGGGATATAGCATAAATTGCAATTTGCAACTTGATTGGTAAGAATGTCTAAAATAATTTACTGAAAGATATATAGTTATACACGGTTTTCGGGACACAGTAAAAGGTTAGATAATAAATAGTGAAAAAAACATATAGCATATACAGTGATATCATGCAGCCCTAGATGAGTGCAAGAAATCCTGAATAATAAAAAGAGTAATGCTATTAGGTCCTCTCATTGACCGCAATTATTTCGAGGGTCCTCGGTTTAAATGCATGATCCGTTGTGAGTGTAAGTCCTCACAAGAATTAGTCAAGTGTGTGTAACTGAAGCCCTCACAATTAATGTATCATGTAGATGTTCATTTCTAGTCCTCGCATGACGAGCACAGAATCTACTTAGTATGCCCTCATAAGGACTGCAACATGTCAACATACCTAGACCAGTTCTTTTCAGTGATAATCAAACGATCAATAGCTGGTAAGCATTCGCATGCAGTACGGAGATTAAAATGCATATTGGCACTTCGATTAACCTATCAGAAAGCAAAGTCGTCATATGAGGGGGGTGGCGGTATGTAGTTCAGGTGCTCGCATAGCGTAGCAAAACGAGTATGTGTGTGTGTGCTCGTGCGTTCGTGCGTGCGTGCGAGTGTGTGCGTGCGCGCACACGTGTGTGTGTCACGGTGTGTGACGGTGTGTGTGTGAGTGTGTGCGCGCGCGTGTGTGTACGTGTAGGCTATGTGTGGGTGCCTGCACGCGCGTGCCCGTGTGCATGCACGTGTTGCGGATTTGGACGAGCTGGTCTGATCAACCCAATCTGAAGCATTCATTTATGGCATGATAATAGTTCACCCTTGTGCACGCGGAATCTCGAGGTGACCAGCATCTCTTCTAATTGTCTAGTAAGATGTAGTAGTATCTTTTATGAAGCATTATCGGTCTGTCCATGTTTGTATGAGAGTGTACATATGATTGAGGCAAGTACGGTCAAAATGTATTGTAATTAGATAGGCGTACTTGGATACGGAATGACGAGAGCGGTGCCGGATTAAGCCTTGCCAGGACCGAGGGCAAAGAATATTTGTTGAGTTTGGTGGAAGCGAAAGGCAAAGCAAATGGGGGGGGGGGGGAGAGAGAATTTGAAGGGGTTTCAAATTTTGAAAATTAGATGCTTGCAGATTGTATCTCCTGCATGTTCAGAGGTAAATATGAACCATCAGTTGGTTGGTAAATTATTCTTTTTTAGCCATTTAATTTCATTTTTTTATTCACTCAATTTTCAGAGCCATTCAGTTGTGAAAACAGGACTGGATAAAAACTGAATGAGCAGTAAAATGAAAATAAATAGCTACATGTAAAAGTAGAATAATTTAACAGCCAACTGAAGGGCCATATTTATGTCTGGAAGTGCAGATGGTACCATCTGAGAGAATCTAAAGGATAAAAAAATTATATTATACTGTAATACGATCATGAACTGACTCCTAAAACATAAAAGTCTCCAAAAATACCCCACTCTTTAACAAGAATAATACTGAAACAATATATAAAGAGCAAATAAGACAATATGATTCCCCCCCCCCCCACACACACACGCACGCGCGCGCGCGCGCACGCACGCACGCACGCATACACCTCGCCTTACTACAGGGAGGCACATGTAGTTATATAGCCATACTGTCATACGGTTATATTGTACATATTCCATACAAAAAACAAAACTAAAATGACTAGTTTTTCACGTGGACTTGAGGAACGCTGAATGACTACTCGCCACTACAGTTATCACTTATCAACAGAAAAGTCAAATAAAAAGGAACCTATTACCAAAGAATAATACTGAAACTATATATAATAGACAATAAGACGAACATTGTAATTCTGTAATGGAATTTCCATTCCATTACAGTGTTCGTCTTCTCAGGCGGATCCAGAAATTATTGAAGGGGTGGCCCTTGGGGGTAGTTCTTGATAGAACTCTGGGAGGTGTCCCAACCCCCAGCCCCTCTCCAAAAATAGGAGTGGTGGGTATTGAGGGTGCTCCCCCAGAGACATTTTTTAAATTTAAAACTGCTGAGATGCGATTTCCAGCCTTCTGAGTGGAAATATTGAGTTTTATTTTACCTGTAATTTAGAACATTTTTGGAGATAATCAAGCAGTCAAATGAAAAAGGCGTATCTATGGTAACACAGATAAGAGTGTGGTTCTGGGTATTTTGCATTGCTTAAAGTAATGCTTTACTTATAGATATGAGTATGTCAATAGACAGTTAGGTGTGGTGATTCTATGACCTAGAGATGAACAAATACTGAGATTCATGACAAAATCTGTGAGGGGTGGGTTTCGGGGGATGCTCCCCCAGATAAATAATAATGAATAATATGTTTTACGCCTTTGAACATGAAGGACCAAATTTCAGGAAGAATCCTTTATAATTAAATACTCTATTGAATAGTTTGACACAAATATGACTGAGAGCTGTTGCTGCCTAAGGCAAAAAAGGCATAACGGATGCAAAAACTTCCAGTCAAATTAGTTTTTAAATATTCAACAGCTTACAGACCCGTATGATTGTCTTAAAATTAAGATTTCATGGTTCAAAGGACCATGAATAATTTTCCACATCTTCATGACATTTTAGTTAAGTGAGGTGGGGTGGGGTGTGTGGGTGGCGTGATAGGTGGCCAGGACCTCTCGGGCCACTCCAATGGATCCGCCACTGAGTCTTATTGCTATTCTCGTTTGTAAAAAGAGAAACTGCATAAAACACATTATTCACTCAAAAAAAGATTTTTGATAGAAAAAATTGGGGGCTGGTCAAGATCTGGGGCCGGAGGCAAATCCGCCCCCCCCCCCCCCTATTATAATCCGCTACTGGACAAGAATAGCCCTTGGTAACAGGATGATAGGAGAGCTAATAATAGTTTGGTATGTAGGCTACAGTAATGAGTCACAGTGCAGATGTGAATACAATTCGACACGGAATTAAACGGTAATCAACGAAACGAAAGGAAACGAAACAATACTGCTGCTGCTGCTGCTGCTACTGCTACTGCTACTGCTGCTACTACTACTACTACTACTACTACTACTACTACTACTACTACTACTACTACTACTACTACTACTACTACTACTACTACTGTTGCTATTACTGCTACTGATGTTCCTGCCGCTGCCGCTGCTGCTACTGCTACTAATGTTACTGTTGGAACTACTGCTGCTGCTGCTACTACTACTACTACTACTACTACTACTACTACTACTACTACTACTACTACTACTACTACTACTACTACTACTACTACTACTACTACTACGGTTGCCGCGGCTGCCGCTGCTGCTGCTACTACTACTACTACTACTACTACTGCTACTGCTACTTCTACTACTACTACTACTACTACTACTACTACTACTACTACTACTACTACTACTACTGCTGCTACTACTACTACTTTTGCTATTACTGCTACTGCTGTTCCTGCTGCTGCTGCCGCTGCTGCTGCCGCTGCCGCTGCTACTGCTACTGCTACTAATGTTACTGTTGGTACTGCTGCTGCTGCTGCTGCTGCTACTACTACTACTACTACTACTGCTGGTGCTGCGGCCGCTGCTGCTGCTGCTGCTGCTGCCGCTACTACTACCCTGCAACACCCCCACCCCACCCATATCGTCCTATCGCACGGTCTCTCCCTCCCACTAACGCTCTCGTATTGAACAGCGAAGCCCACGCCCCAAAGCGTGTACATTGCTTTTTCATTCATAAACTGGATTTTTTAGTATTTAAATCGAGACCTTTCGTCCCACATCACGCTGATGGTTAAGAATTCGGGGACGCCCCACTATTCCGACAGCCCAGTAGTCTGACAACCCAATCGTCCTACAATTTTACCCAGTAGTCCGACAACCCAATATTCCGACAATTTTACCCACCAGTCCGACAGCCCAATAGTCCGACAGCCCAATAGTCCGACAATCATACCCAATAGTCCGTCATCCCGACACAGCAGAAAATTTACAAACCCAGTAGTCCAACAACCCAATAGTCCGACAATAGTAGTTTTATTAGAATGTGCAAGTGCTTCAAAATCGTGCAGATGTTGAAGTAGGATAAGATGGGCACGTCATTGTCGGAAATGACTAATAATTTTTATAGGCCTATTTCCTACTGTAGCCTAGATCAGACAAAGCAGTCTTGGCCACTCTACAAAGAAGTGAAGGGTATGGAAACAACAACAATAACAGCAATAGATCCAAAATTTGATCCGACCATGATCTGTTTTTTTGGAGATCAAAATCAGAGGCAAAGTGGTCAAATCCCAGTTCAAAACCAAATCTGGCCAGTAGTTTTTGTCTTCTTTTTTTAATACAGCTCCGGACACACATATAGATACCCAAGAACATACACATGTACACTTGAAATTTGTGTTCTTCTCAAAGCTAAAAGATACACAAATGTTGTTTTATTGTTTTAATTTGTATTCTGTTCGTTCATTTCTCAACAAATTCATACGATTATATTTATGTTAAATAAATGCACATTAGAATGTCGTTTAACGGTTTGTTCCAAACAGTTATTTACTTTCGCACTTCAACGTGTCAAGATATTTTGCCTTTACGATGTTCACCGGCAAAACACCATTTCAGCAATAATTGCCTATAGTTGTCTTTTATGTCATAAGTTATGTCAACATCCTCGGCAACACCGTATTATCAAATGATAACATAGCATCTTTGATGCAAATATCACACAATGCTTCTATTTACTAATAAAAATCCTAGACTCTAACTATTATATCTCATTTGATCTATTTACAAATATACTGACTGACTAACTGACTGACCGACCGACCGACCGACCGTCCAACCGACCAACTGCACCAGCATCATGCTCCCACCCACATCTCGCAAAGCCTGGTGTGGTAGGTGGTAGTAATTGATTGATTGATTGATTCTTTCATTCAATCATTTAATGGTTGATTGATTGATTGATTGATTGATTTCCCGCCCTTTCTCCATCCGTCACTCCATCCACCCATCCATCCACCCAACTAGCAAATCGATCGATTTATTGATTGATTGATTGATTGATTGATTGATTGATTGATTTACTCGTTGGGATGGATGGATGGATGGTGGGTGGGTGGGTGGGTGGGTAGGTGGGTTTTTGGGTGGGCGGCTGGCTGAGTGGGTGGCTGACTAGGTGGATGGATGGATGGATGGATGGATGGATGGATGGATAGAGTGACGGACGGAGGAAGGGTGGGATACAGCTTACAACAACAGCGATCGGAGATTGCAGACCCTCCTCCCTCGCCCTCCCATTTTTTTTATTTACCAGATTTTTAAAGATTTCTCGGATTTCTTCAGATCACGCCAAAAATTGTGGAATCCTAGTATATGTTCTCACCAGTGTTAAAATTTGAGCAAATTCGGATTAGTAGTTTCCGAGATATGCATATATCTAGAATTTTATCTAATGCTACTCCGGGTTCTTTCATCCGGATCACGGCCAGCGTCTGGGAATCCTCTTGTACCGCCAGTTCCTTCCTCGTGTTAAAATTTGAGCCAAATCGGATCATTCGTTTCTGAGATACCGGTACCGACGAACAAGCACGCACGCACGCACGCTAGCACGCAAAGCCGATCGCAATACGCAATACTCTCTTCCCCTTACAGCGAGAAGGTAATAATAAGCGCCACAATCTACACATCGTGCCGTGTGTAAATGTATGTCCTGACAAACCTTCATTTAATCAACTACAACACCATGTTAGAGAACATGCCAGCACGAGGCTCTAGAAATTTTAAAGAACGGGAAGGTGATCAATTTGTGTATAACTGTATTGAATAGAAATTCATATCATGATTAAAAAGCTGCTAGTAGTCAAGGGGCTCGCTGTGTGCTATTGTTCTAACTCATGCGTGACAATGCTAATTAATGCATAATTAGTTTGATTAATGGGTTTTTAATTGGTTTTGACAGGTGTAATGCGTAATGAGGTCGTGTAGGTCATGTGTGCGTCTGTGTGGTATTATTCTGTTGTCAGAATGATTGGTGTGTATATGTCAGGAGGTCAAGTGTAATTGTTCAGTTGTCTGAATGATTGATGTGTATCTGTCATGTTGTGACGAGTTGATAAATACGAGAACAATGGTCGACAGCGTGCACCTAGTGTAACACTATTGGTGTTGGCTGTACGTTATTGTTTTGGTGTCGAACAATGTCCATGATCGTTGATGAATAATGACGTCCCGTGCACCCTTGTGCACCCTTGTCGTGTTTAACATATTAATTAGGTGGGCAGCGCCCCCATCCACTCTCCCCTCGTGATTGAAGGGTATTAAAATGTAAAATATTTTGAAACTAAGCGTAATTATGGCTTCCTATGTCATGGAACCAGACTTTTGAACAATGGCATGAATGATGCATGCGTGCTTTGAGTGTTAATGAATTCGTCAATAGCCTTCATCACATGCTATTGAACCTTTTATCTTGCACTTTTTGAAGAATAGTTGTTGAGAAGAATTCGTTCAAAGGAACAAGTTGATGGTGGGATAACAGATGGACAAATGGCCCAAATAAATATAAATAAAGAAATTTTAGATGAATAATAATGATAATTGAGCAATTGGAGTGAACAACAAAAAATCAAACCGTATATTCTGGAAATGCTACAAAGTAAAAAATATTCTTGATTCAGATACAATTCAATGAGAGGGGCACAAATATCATGGCTCAAAACTCTACATGACATTTGACACTCCACCCCAATTTGACATCCTATTGTTGCCAAGGGGACACAATCACCACACACATATGTTAAGGAGAGCATTTCGTATCTCATGACCATCGGTGGTTTTCTGTTCCACCTACCATTCAGTAAATAGGTGCCCCAAATATCCTGCTTCAAAATTACGCAGGATATGTGGACTTCCCCCATATTGTCAACCAATTGTCACTAAAGTAATAAAATTCAATTCAATAAAATCCCCCACCGTAACAGAGATATATTATGGAGTGAATTCCACATCCGAGAACTATCCATGCCATTCTGTTTCTGATACCATTCATTACAGGCTGAATGCTCAAAATTATCAATGATATTTGGGCTCAATCCACCCCCACCCCATCCCCGCTAAATCAGACAGAGGTTAGAGAAGATTTCATATCCTATGATCATCTATGGTAATCTGTTTCGCATACCATTCAAAGTTACTCAGGATATTTAAACCCCTCCCCCAATTTGGCATCCTATTGCCATTAAGCTGACACAATCATACAGAGTGGAGTTAGGGAGAGCATTTCATATGCTACTCTTGTCAAAACAGATTCAGTGCGCTGACTTACAGTTGCTTGCATCTGTACCCTCTAGTTATTATTATTATTATTATTATTATTATTATTATTATTATTATTATTTCAGAAAACACCAGGAATAAAACTGGATTGAAAAAGTACTGATCTGAAGATTATGGGGTTCTTACAAAGCCTTTGGATCCAGAAAAAAAGGTTATTTCTCTTGATATTAGTGGTTGGAATAATTCTGATACTGATAGTGTATATGAATTTCAGTAATTGGCAGAACACAATCGAGGTGCCACACATATATCCCTCAGTCAATGACATGTCTACACGCATGCTAGCTGAAGATGCTACCCTACCATTTCCATTAATGGCCACATCACTATTGATTATCCTGATGGCTACATCGTACACTATATTGTGAACAACAATAATTTTAAGCTTGATGCTCATAATTTTATCTCAGTTCTCAGTGTAATCCGCTTCCTTAAGCCAGACCAGATCATATTCCATGCACTCACGTCGCCTTGGGAAGAGTCATACTGGTGGCAAGTTATCCGCCAGGTGTCACCACAAGTTGTTTTCCCATTGAGATTTAATAGTACATCAGATGAACAGTACAAGCAAGCTATACTGAAACTCTCAATATTAAAGCGACATGGTGGTATATTACTTCCATTGGATATGGTTGTCCTCGGCCCAATAGATATCCTCGGTGAGGAGGCATTCGAAATCACTGACAATGGTATAACATCTGATTCATTAATGCTCTCACATAGGGACTCCGAGTGGTACCAGGCTGTAATTGAGGCAACCTCCGAGGCTGATCTTAAGCAACAGTTCCTCGCATATCCTCGAGAATTAGCCACAAACTACACAAGTGTTTCAATCATGGGCCATGTGCAACAAAACAATGAATAGTCACATTAATAGTTTCATACCACGTTTAGTCCACTTTTTCTGGAATCGAACGATAAAAATAGATTTATCATTTCTTGAGTTTATGAGCATCAAATCTGCTTACAGAATCTATAAACCCAGCAAAATTATATTGTATATTGCTCCACAATCAGAGTTACCTATAGGGTTCTATTGGAATAGTACTCTTGAGTTAGAACGATTTCAAGTAGTTATGTTAAATGGAATGGATTATGCCAGACAAACAGCTGAGGATTTGAAAGTTTCTCTTTTAGAACGTAATGGAGGCATAGTCTTGAATCTAAGTGTTATTGCTGTAAATGATATAGAATTCCTGCGAGGATTTGATGGAGTTGTTAGTTTTGATGGTGAACAGTATGGAAATGAATTCCTTATGATGAAACCAGGATGTAAATACAAGTTTTTTGTCAGTCAATTGTACAATCTTTCTCGAAGTACTCCACTACGTGTTGTTGACGACATCAAATACTGCATGCTGGGAAGAAGGATTATGTCAAATTCATACCAATCATCCGCTAACCGCGATACGTGATACCATACCTATTAATGATATTAGAGCATTATCTTCTTTTTATAAAGTTTGACACAGGCACAACTAAGACTTATAATGCAAGTAATATACAAGGTATGAACACAACATTTGGACAAGCAGTTCGCTTATCATTAAATGGTTTCACCGATCTCACCAATCAGAACCTCTTTATTGTGCCTAATATCTTCCATTATGTCTGGTTTGGAAAGAACCGATCTTTTACAGTAATCAATCTAATAAGTGTATACAGTGCATATATAATGCAGAATCCTCAGAAGATATACTTTTACCATGATGCACTGCCTGTAGGTCCATGGTGGGACAAGGTACAGCAAGTTATTCCTGTTATAGAATTAGTAAAGACTGTAGCTCCGGATTCAATAAATGGTAAACCTATAAGGAAGTTTATTGAACACAAGACTGATGTTGCTAGATTGGAAATATTACAGAAATATGGTGGGATATACATAGATTCAGATGTGTTTGTGTTGTGGTCTGTTGATCCCCTGCGGATGCACCCCTACAACATGGCCAAGGAGTCTGCTTATGATGGACTGGCCAATGCTATCATTCTCACTACAGCAGATTCTAAATTTCTGCACATGTTTTATGAGTCTTATAGAAATGAATTTAATGATGATGTTTGGGCTTATAATTCTGTCTTAGTGCCTTTCAGGCTTGCTCTAAATGCCAGATCCGATATGATTGTCACCGGTCCTTCAAATCGAATGGTGGAACCTGGCTGGGACAATTGATCTCTTCTTTTTGGTGCAGATTCATATTTTTATTGGAAAGACAATTATTTCCTTCATATCTTTAATAAGATGTGCTCTGATAAACAAGCGATGCCTATTTGGGATACGGCAATGTATAGCCATCCACATAATAATTCTTCAGTTGGGAGAATATCACAATATTTCTTTGGAAGATTTCAAAATGATTTCTCCAGAGTACGGCAATAGCATAGAATTCTTATATTTGACATCGGATTATTGTTACTGAAGGATTCCTGTTTCTCCATCACATCATAATCAACTAAGTGACGTGTAGGGTGACATCATAATCAATTATGTGACATGTAGGCTAACATCATAATCAACTACGTGATGTGTAGGCTGTCCAGAAACCTGTCCAAGTAACTATTTAGTAAATGTGCTGTTGAATATTTTGAAACTAATCAAACTGGGTGCTGTACGGAAGCAACAACACCCAGTCAAATTGGTTTCAAAATATGCAACAGCTTACCTATATAGTTTTCTGGAAATTGAGATTCAGATTGCAGGGATGTCCACATGGACAACGCATGGGTGGGGCTTAGAGAGATGGGCGGGGCATAGCTAAAACAGGGATTCGTCCATTATCAACATGAGAAAGTATCCGTGTTTTAATCTTGATATGTAAAACATTAGAGCTGGAACAGTTTGCAGACTACTTACTTTGATAAGCTCCTGCACATAAATCTGCCCCATCCCAGGAAGCAAATATATGTGCGAAAGGTTTGTCAAAACAATTAAAGTTAGTCTACAAAATGTACCATCTCTAAATCTTATTTTTATCTTATCAATTATGTGCATAGATGCTGTCTGCGGTAGTCATTTGTGAGTGTCTTCCAGTTCATTGATAGCCTGTGTGCGTTTTGCCAGGAAAAATGGCATTTGTGAGATATCATATATGAAATCTTTGTCGGGGAAAATGATAGGCTTGCAGAATTATTCAATTAATCGAGATTATTAATCAAATATGACCGTGGAAAATCACAAAACCAAACAAGAGGCCTGTATGGCTCACATTGAATTATCGGCCACTGGCACAAGGGAACAAAATGAGATGACCACTGAAAAACTTAGCATATGAATTTAATTTTGGTGAAGAAAGTTTAGCCAAGTTTAATTAAAATTGGGCGAGTGGTTAATAAGTAATTTGCTTTTATGGTTTTTCCCTAATTATAGATCCCAAAATTTCGGATCGATCCGTTCAGCTGTTCTGGAGTAGTTTTCACAAAACCTAGGTCATCAAAAATTACCGCTGAATCATTTGGCCTATCAGGTTTCCTTGAACAAACTCCGCTAGCGTATGATGGTTATTTGTGATAGGGTAAATGACATCGTTTATGAGACTCCGCTAGCGTATGATGGTTATTTGTGATAGGGTAAATGACATCGTTTATGAGATTGCACTAGCGTATGATGGTTATTTGTGATGGGGTAAACGATGTTTGTTTATGAGACTGTGCTAGCATATGATGGTTATGTGTGATGGGGTAAATGATGTCATTTATGAGGATGTACCAGCATATGATGGTTATTTGTGATGGGGTAAATGATGTCATTTATGAGGATGCGCCAGCATATGATGGTTATTTGTGATGGGGTAAATGATGTCGTTTATGAGACTGCACTAGTGTATGATGGTTATTTGTGATGGGGTAAATGATGTCATTTATGAGACTGTGCCAATGTGAGGGTTATTTGTAATGGGGGTAAATAACACCGTTTATGAGACTGTGCCAGCGTATGATGATTATTTGTGATGGGATAAATGATGTCATTTATTAGACTGTGCCAGTGTGAGGGTTATTTGTGATGGGGTAAATAACATCGTTTATGAGACTGTGCCAGTGTGATGGTTATTTGTGATGGGGTAAATAACATCATTTACGAGGTTGTGATGGGGCAAATGACGTCGTGTATGAAACTGCGCTAGTGTATGATGGTTATTTGTGATGGGGTAAATGATTGTTTATGAGATTGTGCTAGTGTGATGGTTATTTGTGATGGGGTAAATAACATCGTTTATGAGGATGCACCAGCGTATGATGGTTATCTGTGATGGGGTAAATGATGTCGTTTATGAGACTGCTAGCGTATGATGGTTATTTGTGATGGGGTAAATAACATCGTTTATGAGACTGTGCCAGTGTGATGGTTTTTTGTGATGGGGTAAATAACATCGTTTGTGATGGTTAAATGACATCATTTATGAGGATGCACCAGCGTATGATGGTTATTTGTGATGGGGTAAATGACGTCATTTATGAAACTGCGCCAGCGTATGATGGTTATTTGCGATGGACTAAATGACGTCATTTATGAAACTGCGCTAGCGTGATGGTTATTTGTGATGGGGTAAATGACGTCATTCATGAAACTGCACTAGTGTATCATGGTTTTCTGTGATGAGGTAAATGACATCATTTATGAGGATGCACCAGCATATGATGGTTATTTGTGATGGACTAAATGATGTCATTTATGAAACTGCGCTAGCGTATGATGGTTATTTGTGATGGAGTAAATGACGTCATTCATGAAACTGCACTAGTTGAAGATTTTGGATCTTCGGGTCTCTACGGTTCCTACTACTTCTCTGGCAAGATTATTATGTAAGCGGTTGCTGCAACAACCTCTTACCAAAGATGCAGTAGAAGATGATTATCGGCTCGCCTCGTCACTGATGAGTGACGATATGTTTATGTGATAATCGGGCCTATCTAACTATCGGAAGATTCCTAGCTTCAGCGCAGTGCTGCTCTGTGCTCTGGAGTTCACTATCTAACACACAACCCAAACTAGTGTCTTGCTAAGCAAGAGGATGCTTTTATTTTGCCTACACTAACTGTACACTTAAACTAATACTGATATACTTCGAATGATGAGAATAACTTATACAATTTTACGATGAAGACTTTGATTACTCCTAGAATATCTTTCTATTATGACTCTCGCAACTTCAACTAACGTAGCAGCCCGGTGCCTACGGAATCACGATGGTGACTTGATTAATCCTACAATAGGCAGTGCCTTATTTATTCCCTTCGGTGTACCCGAAGTTCTATACATATTACGATATATAGATATATACATATCGTAATATATATTCTTTGTTTCAATGATTCTTCTAGGTAGTGTATAAGCACAGCTTGATTGGTCTGGCTAATCAGTCCGCCAATCAACGTCTGCTTATTTCCTCCTAGAAGCTTCTACTTGTTACTGTTGGTCGATCTGACCAATCCATGACTATCTACCTCTCGATTTCACTTTGAAACATGTTCTTTATATTTCTCTGCCACAGAGTTCGATCGATGCTCATTGATCATGACGTCATCCTGACTAATCAAACTCTGGGCTTCTCTTCTATGGAGCTACTGCTGCACAGGGTAAAAGCGGTGTTGGCTGGTTCTGATTTGATGTGATCTGTCAGCTAACTAACAACATTATGGAATGTGTTGTTGTAGCATGCCTTTCTATGATTGACATATAGTTGATATACAAATTTCGATTGTGTTATTAATTCCTACAGGACGCTACAATGTCTCTGTCCTGTCCATTGCCTATCGTGAATAAGCCTGTAGAATACGATCGTTAATAGGCACATGAGCTGTATGATCTCATTGCCAGCTGGTGTTGTTCTACTCTCGTAAGAGTCGGAATGCCTACCGTCATCAACTATAGTCAGTCTGTCACGTACGATTCCATCGATTCTTATCACTCGATTATTTCCTAAACTACCGGCCAAAACAACTGCTGAATATTATAAGTGTGTGCCGATCCCACAGCAACAGCTTTTATCTCAACTATTGCCAGATACACATCAACTCAGAAACGGAGGTCCTATTCCATTTAATTCGACTTTTAACTTTAATGATGACTATATCATTCGACATTCCTATTCAGTTTCGACTCTAGTTTCGTCGAAACTGTACATCAGCAGCGCTGGTTGATGTCAACCAGTACGGCGTAATACATATCTAAATATTAATGTACATGATGATAACTCGGTTCATTAGCTCACCTTGTTTTTTCAAATATGAATTTCACTTAGGACTTACTCGTAAATATAAGATATCCGGCGGGGTCATGACTTCCCACAAGACAATCCCATATCTACATAGTGTATGATGGTTATCTGTGATGAGGTAAATGACGTCGTTTATGAGACTGCACTAGTGTATGATGGTTATTTGTGATGGGGGTAAATGAAGTCGTTTATGAGACTGCACTAGTGTATGATGATTATTTGTGATGTGGTAAATGACGTCATTTATGAGACTGTGCCAGTGTGAGGGTTATTTGTGATGGGGTAAACAACATCGCTTATGAGTGTGCCAGCATATGGTTATTTGTGATGGGGTAAATGATGTCATTTATGAGGATGCACTAGCATGTGATGGGGATAAATGATGTCGTTTATGAGACCGTGCCAGCGTATGATGGTTATTTGTGATGGGGTAAATGACGTCGTTTATGAGACTGCACTAGCGTATGAAGGTTATTTGTGATGGGGGTAACTGACATGTTATACGAGGTTTTACTGGGGGTAAATGATGTCATTTGTGAGATTTAATTATATGGGTAAATGATTGGCATGTATAACTTATCTAAATGTGTCTTGCCTGAATAATTTAGTTTATGTGTGAGAGCTTTAGTCAAGTAAATGATATCATGTGTGTGGTTGGCTTGGGTAAATGTTAATTGAGGAATCCAGTTTCTCAGGCAATCATATGACATCAAAATCAACTGTCAAAATGTAGGCTGATGTCAAGTCATGAATGATGTGATTTAGTCCATCTTCAACGCTTAATAGTTGGACAAGTTGTACGAATTGTATGTCTTTACTATTTAATAAACATTCTGTTGAATATTTAGAAACTAATTTGACTGCCCGCTGTCAGCACCCAGTCAAATTAGTTTCAACGGATTCAAATAAGAAAAAATATTCAACAGCTTACCTGTTTAGTTTTCTGGAAATTGAGATTCAGAGGGTGCAGGGATGGATTGATCCCAAAACAGACAAAGCATGGGTGCGGCTGAGCTAGATGTGGGCGTGGCATAGCTAAAGCTGGATTCTTCCATTGTTAGATTTGCTTTGGGGATAAATGGCATCATGTTTGAGACCTTTGACTGGGTAGATGATGGCACATAATGACAACTTTGACAGGATAAATGACATATAATGATGGCATTATAATGACAACTTTGATGGGGTAAATGATGTCATTTATGAGAACGTGAACTGGCTAAATGACATCATTTGTGACAACTTTGGTTAAATGACATGATTTGCTTCCATGTGGTAAATGACCGTGTTTCAATTTCTTTTTTATCCGGACTAGTCCTAATAATCGCATAAAACAAAATTGTGAAGTAATATTCAAATTGGAGTACTCCTTGTTGATGTAATCGTTATTTGAAAAAGCGGAACCAGTGCGGCCGAGAGAGCCAGTGGTAAGAAAATGTAAAGAATTCACATGTAAATTTTAAATAAAAGAAATAGAAGGCGAGACGCAATGACATTTCCTATCAAATTGATCAAACTGGCTTTGTAAGATCTCATTTGGAAATCACTATATACATGTAAACTTTTCCGAGATCCTCTATTTATGTGTCATATAAAGAGGATGTTAACCGATTTAACTGTCTGACTATTGCAGGCCACCAGACAATCATTTCAATTGTCAATAACTCTGGACCTGCTGAATATTTTGAAAACAAATTGACTGAAAGTTGTTGGTGGCAAACTTTCAGTCAAATTGTTTTCAAAATATTCAGTATATCCATAGATAAAACACCATGGAAGTTGTAGTCTCTATAAATTCAAACCATTAATATATACCTTATTATGTGAGTATAATACAGCACATGATATCTTGCTGGATACAATAACAAAGTAAACAAAATATAGCCATCAGGATGAACTGTTTATTTACTACAGACAAGACAGCTGGTGTACAATTCTTCATTATATATATATATATATATATATTACCCTTCATTTATATATATATGTCACTCGTGTGTCAACTTAGCCTCTTAACCCTCGAATTTGTTCTGGAAAATTTGAATTATCTCATAGAAAATGTCCATTTGCAGACCACGAGCCCATTTATGAAAATTTACTACTGGAATGACTAGCTCGGTTATCAAGCCAGTCATTCCAGTGGTAAAATTTCAAAAATGTGCTTATCTTGGTCTGCAAATGGACATTTTTCAAGACCACTGCTGAAGCTGTTTTTGGCCGATATGAGTGTTAAAGGGTTAATGGTCGACGGTCAAAACAATGGGGACAATAAACATAAATTTGCAGGACAAAAGAATATTGGGTTTTTTTGGTGTTTTTTTGTAAATTTATGATAAATTTATTTTTTTTAAATAGTATTCTCTGGCCCTACAAATGGACACTGACTGAGCAAAACTGACAATTTTTTCACTATTACAGGTTTCGAAGCTCTGCGGCAGTATTCAAGAAGAGTACTTAAATACGAAAAAATGTGTAAATATGGCTTAAGTCCATAAAACTCCTAAGGCCATATTCACATATTTTAGATGAACATTTAGTCGTCTCTTTGTGAATATGACAGTCGGGTCTTCTAAATAGGTGTGGTGCGGGTAGTTAGGCGGGTGCGAACGTTAGGCACTATTCCCCCAGATGTCATTATTCTGTCTTTTACTGTCAATAGCAAAGAAACTGGTGTACATTTTTCAACAATTTTGGTGGACGATGTTGCTGTCTATCTTCCACCAAATTTGTTGAAAAATGAACACCAGTTCATCTTTTAATTTAATTTGAAAATTAAAAATTATGACATTAGAGGGTTAATTGACATAAGGAGTATTTTGAGCGCTGACACAAAAGGGGGATAACCCATTAATGATAAGCCAGACAATCAATCATGTGCTAAGGAATGAACATTTGCGGGCCAAGAAAAGACGATTATGAAATTTTTGAAAGATCTTGATGAATTAATGGACAAAATTGGTCAAGAAAATAAAACTACTCAATGTCCGTTAAAGCTTTGATGAACAAATTCAATCAAGAAAATTTAAATATCTGCCGAGTGAATATCAGTTTACAGGCCAAGAGAATACAATTTTTGACAATTTATCACTGGAATGACCAGCTCAATAACACTCTTCCCTTGCCCTTCAAATGGACACTGGCTAAGTAAAAAAAATTTCTGTAACATTACCCTTTTGATGGTCAAGCCGGCCAAAATTCCAGCGGCAAATTTATAAAAATAGTCTTCTAAAATTAAAATTACTTGAAAAATGTTGACCGTTAAAATGATTAATTGATATAAGTAGTATTTTGAGCGCTTCGAGGCGCTTTTGACACAAGTGGAGTTAATACTCACAAATTCTGGAGTGTTTCTTATAAGATATTCAGGTCTATGTGATTATATGCACACTACCTCACATATATATATATGCTGTTATTTTGTTTTGTTATAGTCCATATCATGCCATATCAATACAGTGACCATGTCTTGAATGTGTCGCTACTGAGAGCTGGTTTGAAACAAGGGGAAAGCTTAATAAAGAAATATCAGTTACCTCTCCGGGATGTAGAAATTGAAGCTTTCGTGACCATCCCGGTCACTTCTTGAGCATTTACTGATGGTCGCTGGCAACATCACTGGTCAGTTCTTATGGGGTCACGTGACAGCATGGACTGGTGTTGGTCTTGATGTCGATGAGCGAGGCACTGTCATCCACGCCAGCAGTGCCTCGGTCATCAACATCGAGACCAACCTTTCTCCTTCAATCAATACTTACCATTAGATTACTCATTGATAAATACAGCTACACTGAAGCTGTACTCTAGGAATCTAGATTTAGAAAGCTTTACCGGCTCCTGGAACCTGGTTTCCCAACAACCGGGTACCTGCCTGCTAGAGACACTCATTCTTGTTTGCATAGCAACAAGAGAATACTTGCTTTTCATCTTGGAGAAATCTTAGTTTTCTTTGTGTTTTTCCCTGTGCCTTTTGCCGTTTCTTATTTCTGGATTACTGGATTTATTATGGAAGGAGCTACTGAACCTCAGGTTGTATTCTTTCATTTTATTTCTTTAGTTATTTGGAGACTTGTCTGAAATTTTGTGTGTTGCATGTCCCAATTTCTGACCCTGGAACTGGGACGTGTGGTTACAACGAAATATTCCAGATAAGATCGCCTCCTTTAATCCCAACGGCGATCGGGCAGTAATATGAAACTAGGCGTTGGTTTATGGTTTTTTAACACTAAAATCGGCTTATGCCATCCAAGTGTATGGTCCGAGAGGGTGACGTCACACCCTTTTATTTCAAGGATTATTTGGTGAAGGAAATGTTTCATTAATTTGCGCATCTTATGCTTGGTAGCTGCGTGTGTTTTGTGCCAGAAACTTTAGAATTATGTCATTACGATCTGTTTGCATTGATGGATGATTTCAAAATTCTTGATTAAGATGTGTTCTGCGGTTTTAGCGGTTCTACAGCAGTAATGTTAATTCATTTTGTTGTTCCTTCTCGTATCGTTTGGCGTTCGTTTGAGTAGTATAATTTTGAAATTAATTCTTAAATATACCGCGAACGTATCTGATACGGTTCCTGAAAAAGTACTAAGAACACACATGGTCAAGCGAGAGGAATTCAACCGTATGGGACACGTTTGGTCGGTGTGTTGGTTGGTGGCTCCACGTCTGGAATCCATAATTCATGAGGTAATTCAAGTTTGACAGTTTTTTGTATTGTTTATGTATCATGGACATTCATCTTATATATTCATGCTCATTCTCAGGCTTCTATGCGTAGAGCTGTTAACCCACTTTGCACATTTGTGTTTTCAGGCGAGATGCATGTTCGGGAGTTCTCTCCCTTTTTAGGTCTAAGTTCTTTCTCCAGGGGCAAAAGAGGCTATGTATGGCTTGCCCCTTCCCACCAGCTTACCGACTAAATCTGGTGTTATCAAAGAGTAATATAATGGTAAGTATTGATCGAAGGAGAATGACGGAAATTTCAATTTCCCTTTCTCCGAGATCTAACAATACTTACCATTACATTACAGACCCTGCCTCCCAGCGCCACGGAGGCAAGCCATGGGTTATTCTATTGTTTGGTAGCTATGCAAACAATACAAGTGTCTCTGGCAGGTGGGTACCTGGTTCCAGGAGCCGGTAAAGCTTTCTAAATCTAGATTCCTAGAGTACAGCTTCAGGGTAGCTGTATTTATCAATGAGTAATGTAATGGTAAGTATTGTTAGATCTTGGAGAAAGGCAAATTGAAATTTCCTTCAATTTAAACGGAAGCTTAATGAGGCCATAGGAATCTATAAACATCAGCCAACCATGAACCGAGACGAGGGCTACCGTATACCAGCAGTCTACCAGCCATGCTGTCCCATGTCACAATTTCTACATCCCGCAGAGATAATATTTCTTTATTATGAATCATCCTAGGATCGGGACCAACTTTTTTGGAAATAAGGGGAAAGCTGTTATGTATTGTGGCATTGTATTTGGATTGTGCGTTTGCTTTGAGTGATCACGATCGATTGCTGGATATAAATTTACCACTGGAATGTATGAATCGATAACCAAACCAATCATCCCAGTGGTAAATTTGAAAAAAGGGTATCTAAAAATGGTCATCTATTGGCCTGTATATGGCCATCACTGAGCAGAGTCTCACTTTCTTGATCAGTTAGCCTTTCAATGACAAATCCATGAAAACGCAAATTCTTTGCGATGTATATAGCATATTCGGTTGAATATTTTGAAATGAATATAACTGGAAGCCATTGCTACTTTAATAAGAAATATTCAACAGATTTCCTCTTTGTTTGCCCTGAGATTGAGATACATGGAGTTTATCGATGAAATGGTTAAAACGATAAGTGAAATTCTATATTTTCAATGTCTCCATACCTAGATGTACCTAGTCATTCACACACATTATGCATGCATACACACACACACGCACGCACGCACGCACGCACACCTGAATATTTAACATCATTATAAGCACAGTAGTATGTAAATACATATATCTACACACCAACAGAATATTTAACATAGCTAAGCACAGTATTATGTAAATACATATATTTACACACCAACAGAATATTTAACATAGCTAAGCGCAGTACTACATAACTAGTATATATATATATATATATATATACACATATATAATCAAGAAGAAATAATAAATAGATTTAGTATAACGTATATTGTAATGTACGGTATCTCTAGACGAAAACAAAGACACAAAGAACCAGAGCGAGGGCAAAAAATATCTATTTCAAGATGAACAGATTTCATTTTACTAAGATACAGTTTCATAGTTCAACTAACATTTTTCAACGTCTTCTATCTCTTTTCACTAAATGTTTCTGAAATCCAGTTGATGCATCCATCGTACTTTTGGGCAAATTGAAATATTCAAGATGGCTGCCAAGATGGCCACCCTTTCATAGAAATATATAGAAATTGTGATACTTTCACTGTAATACCAGTTAGAAAATGCTTTTAACCCGTTAACACTCATATCAGCCAAAAACGTCTTCTGTAGTGTAGGGCTTGACGGTATTAGAAAAATGAATATCGGTATCTAGATCAATTTTCATAACGGTATACTTTTAATATAATAGAATGAGGCTTGAGTAGTATCATTCCATATCCAACGTATATCAGCGCTACTTAAATGGGCGCCACAAATTTCCACAACAAAACCAAGAAATCACAACCGAGCTAGTCATTCCAGTGGTAAAATAGACCAAATGGGCTTCTTTTGGACAAATGGATATTTTCAAGGGTTAAAGTCTAAATATATACTAATATGCCCATGGAATATGATTGAATAGTCGAGTGACATGAGATATGCCCATGGAATACGATTGGATAGTCGAGTGTCATGAGATATGCCCATGGAATATGATTGAATAGTCGAGTGACATGAGATATGCCCATGGAATACGATTGGATAGTCGAGTGACATGAGATATGCCCATGGAATATGATTGGATAGTGACATGAGATATGGCCATGGAATATGATTGGATAGTCGAGTGACATGAGATATGCCCATGGAATATGATTGGATAGTCGAGTGACATGAAATATGACCATGGAATATGATTGGATAGTCGAGTGACATGAGATGGCCATGGAATATGATTGGATAGTCGAGTGACAGAGATATGCCCATGGAATATGATTGGATAGTCGAGTGACAGAGATATGCCCATGGAATACGATTGGATAGTCGAGTGACATGAGATATGCCCATGGAATATGATTGGATAGAGTGACGAGATATGCCCATGGAATATGATTGGATAGTCGAGTGACATGAGATATGCCCATGGAATATGATTGGATGGATAGTCAAGTGACATGAGATAGCGATGGTATAGATATGAATTTGGTACAGCTAAGCCCAACGGGTCTGTTTCAACCAGATCCTAATAATTTAAAACAAATTCAACGGTGTGTTGAGTAGTCACGCCAGTACCATAGTCACAGATAAAATAGCGTTAATTGTGAATTTTCTAAATATATATAGGTACAGCCTTAGCTGTAGCGATCAATAATTAGGAAATAATTCTTTATTAGGAGTATTAGATCAGAACAAAAGTACTTGTGCAGAAGTGGCACTCCAGCCTATAATAAAGCATAATTATGTTTTAATTATGTGCGCCTGATTAAGATATCTCGAACATATATGTATTTCTTATATTTATATATATATTAGTACCCATTGCATTATGGTTGTACCACCGGAAAAATTGGCCTTAGCTTTACTGACCATACTCGCATTAACCTTTGTTATTAGCGACATGCAGAGTTGCCCTTATGCGCGTATATACGCATAAAAATGGCAGAGGGACGCATAAAAATTAACCCTCTGCGTCCCCGAGGGACGCAGTGAAAAAGTGTAACGGAAACTGGTAACTTTGCGTGTGCTTAATTATCGATTATATTATCGTGTGTGTATATTTATTTGTGCATGTTTTTACTTTAAAAAATATACCTAATGTATTGTGTGTTCAATAAAAATGAACTTACTGCATTGTTTAAGACTATGATTTGTTGTATGTTTTCTTGCACAACTCAAAAGTTGTTAATGCCCATAAATCAGATTCAGCCACCACATTTAATTATAAACACAATTCCCAAATCATCCTTAGTATTCCATTTGATCTAATTTTTTATAAATAATGAATTTACAAGCCCGATGTTAGTCACCTTGTTTGGCCTACAGGTTGCAAGAATACCCGCCATGTTTCTGTCAGTTGTGCTAAACATCAGTGTGACGTGTCAGTATTTGATTGGATAACAGCGGAATATCCCTCTAGAGGAACTCACGCTTGAGAAATCCAATACAACTGTTCAAGCCTATACAAACGTGTCTGGGCGTCTTAACCCTTTCACAGCTCAGAACATTGGACAGATCACAGTTGTTATCACTAATCTGCTGAATATTTTGAAATTAATTTGTGCATGCCTACTTGCCTAAAGCAGCAACGACTTAGACAAAATATTTTTTTCTATTTACTTATCAAAATATCTAAATGGATGAAGGAATATATGGATGATATTGTGCTATCTTTTACATTTGAATGGTCATTTGACGGATTAGCGGCGGTGTCTTTGTATTGCTGTTTGAATAACGGTATCAATACGCGCTATAAGCCGTCTTTTATTTAGCAATCGCGGCTGATTGATTGACTGATGGATTAGTGTTTATAATGTTTAACAATACTCGATTGTTAGGTGTTCCCAATTTCTCAACTAAAAAGCTCATCCCAGCAGCGATGTTCAATGATATCGTCGATCTACATGTAGGCATACGTTAAAATATTGATTTTTTTTCCAAACAGCGTATAGCTCAAAGCTCCACGATACAAGCGTCCTTATTGGATACACACTAACGCGTTATCTATGCTTCAACCAATCAGCAATCGCGTACATAGTTACTCCCTATGAATTAGACATATCCGGTTATTGGCTGACATATTTTCACTAATTACGCAGTTTAATCTGATTTATACAGATTATTTTTGATAAATTATTGTTTTGTCTGCTCTTAGCCTATGTATTCCACTATATTTAGTCATTCCAGTTACATTATAAAAAATATGCGCGCATTATATCGATGTAGGTCAAGTCATCCTTGAGCAAACTCGCCCCAGTCTCATAATTTTTCAATTCGTCCAAAGTTAAGTTATGGTTTAATAGAAAAACTAATGCAGTGGTCTTTGCTAATTACTAATGTAGTGGTCTTTGGAAATGTTAATCATACAAGGTTGTCAATGTAGGTTGGTTGGTTTATCAGACAACAAACAAGTACAGTGCTTTAAGTTATTGTTTATTGACATGCAGTTCAAATGTTATTAGTTAAATATACAAGGGCCATTTCAATAGATCAATTTTAGCCACCATTGTAGATCACAGAATACATATTTTTGAAATTTTACCACTACGCATAGTTAATATTCTCTATATATACATTGACAGTATTTACACAATGTCATAACATGTTTAATAAAGTGCTTTATAACTAGATCAATGTGTTGTGTTTATCTTTAGAAAAAAACATGGGACATGTGGGATATTTCAGATGAGGACCCATGGGACCCCCAGATTTTAGTGGGACCCCCAAATTTGATTGTGGTGGGGGGGGGGGGAGGGGGAGGGGTCCTTGGTATCTCCAAAATCAGATGTTGTGGCAACACTGGCGACATGGATAGCACCTTTCATTCTTAATAGATTGTAAATGTAATGTTAATACCAATGTACTCATAATATTCTATTCTTTGCTATAGGTTTGTGGTCCACATATGGTCGATGTTTTAGCATGAATGAGGGCTTTACGTGTACCAGGTCAAAATCTCTATCTTTTGTCCTCAGTTGAATTGACTTTTGCATACCCGAGTGTATATAAGAGAATTATTTGGCATACACTAGTTTTCTGCAGCTTATCCTGAGATATAGCTTTGGTACAGCTAAGGCTTATTTTTCCGGCAGTACAGCTATGGTACCATAATTATTTTTACACATATTGAGATAGAAACAGGCTTTTATACCTTCAACCTTCAAATTTACTCCAGAAAATTTCAATTTTCTCATAGAAAATGTCCATTTACAGACAATGAGACGATTATTTTTTTTAATTCATGACCGGAATGACTGGATCAGTTATCGACCCAGACATTCTAGCGTTCAATTTTCAAAAATACTCTTCTTTTGATGTGCAGTTTCTGGGCTGTTAGAGTCTTAAAGGGTTAGTCTAAATAAATTTTAACCCTTTAAGCCACAAAAAATTGTTAAAAAAAAATTTCAATTTTCTCATAGAAAATGTCCATTTGCAAACCAAGAAGTCTATTTTAAAAAATTTACCACTGGAATGACTGTCTCTGGTGCGCAGTTTTTGGGCGGCTGGAGTCTTAAAGGGTTAAAGTCTAAATAAATTTTAACCCTTTAAGTCACAAATTTGTTCCCAAAAAAAAAATTTCAATTTTCTCATAGAAAGTGTCCATTTGCAAACCAAGAAGTCTATTTTTTAAAATTTACCACTGGAATGACTGGCCAGTCTGCAAATGGACATTTCTCAAGACAATGGACCTTTCCATTTTTTGCTATGCCCCGCCCATCACTAGCTAAGCTCCACCCACACCTCGCCGTGTTTGGATTGATCGATCCCCGAATGCCCTAGCTATCAATTTCCTGAAAACTACACAGGGAAGCTGTTGAATATTTTGTAACTAATTTGACTGGGTGCTGTTGCTGCCTCTTCAACAGAATATGTATTGAATAGTAAAAGCAAACAATTTGTACAACAAGGCATAGACCGTCTTCAAATATGCGTTCGTGACGTACTTATCGACATCATTCATGACGTCATCCATTATGATGTCATTCTACACACCGCGTAGATGATTATGACGTCATATGATGGGTACACACTCTGGAAAGGTGAATTGCAGAAGCCATTTTTGGCTGATTTGAGTGTTAAAGGGTTAAACTAGCCAATCAGGTGAGCTACTCGACAATAGAGGCATCCATCTCTATCCAGGCCACGCCCATTTAGGCTACACCCACATTTTCTGTGTCAGACAATGTCAGAATCGATTTGAATCCTTGAAACCTGAATGTCCAGAATCTAAATTTCCAGATGTACATTCCGACATGTTCCTGATGGACTATTGGTACCTTGGTAACTAATATACGTCATTTTGATTGCGATGTCAGCCATCAAGTGGATTATGATATGATATCCTTGAGTGACAAGACAGATCCCTCCATTGTTATATCACTCGGATGATGTCTGAAGACAATGGCCCTGTGGCTGAGCAATGGCCACGTGCCTGACCAGGGAGTATGAAGGTCATCTGACTCTTCATAATGACTATTCAGTAATATCTAGCTTGTTGACCAGAGAAGTGTGACGGCCGTCCGGCTGTTGGGGCTTGTTGCTGTGCCTGACTTACATAGCTTGCCTGCAGGAGAGAAAAAATAGAATAGATATTAACCATCTGCAAGCCACCAGACAATAATTTCAATGGGTAATAACTCTAGACCCACTGAATATTTTGAAAATAATGTTACTGAAAGTTGTTGGTGGCTTAAAATATTCAGCCTATATAGACAATTGTAAAGACTACATGTATTTAACAGTTCAGTGAAATGACTCACTATCTTGAGATGATAATTCATGCATCAACCAAATTTTACTCATACATGTGTCTAGGTAATGGAGGATTCTAATTTATCCATCAATCATATCACATCATAATCAAATACGTGACATCTAGGATAACATTATAATCAATTATGTCATGAATGATGTAGCTAACTCCGTCACGGACTAAGAGATGTACGAATTGTATGGCTTTACTATGTAATAAGCATTCTGCTGAATATTTTGAAACTAACTTGACTGGGCACTGACGGGCAAAGCGTGGGTGGATGGTCTGGGCACAGCTAAAACTGGATTTCTCAATTACTATTGTCCATTGATATAATTCTTACAGGATAGTATTTTAGACCCGCATAATTCACCTTCAAACTGTCTGACTGCTGCAAGCCAACAGACAATAATTTCAATGGGCAATAACTCTGGACTTCCTGAATGTTTTGAAAACAATATGACTGTAAGCCACAATCAGCTTTCACTCAAACCGTTTCCAAATATTCAACATGTACAGAGTTATTGCCCATTGTGGAGTGTAGTAGTGAAAAACATTACATGAATCCTTTAACATTTAATGATCGGTCAAGAAAATCTAAATTTTGGCTGTGAATAGCCATTTCTAAGCCAAGAAAAGTCCATTGTTGAATGCTTACCACTGGAATGACTGGCTCACTCATAGAGCAAATCCCATTCAAGTATAAAATTTTCAAAAAGTCTTCTCTTGGCCAGCAAATTGAGGTTTCTCAAAGCCACTACAGAGGCGGGTTTTAGCCGGCTTGACCATTAAAGGGTTCATGAGTATTTCAATCAGTCTATATGAAAATATCATTACATCCTTTAACCCTAAGATTTGTTCTTCAATTTTCTCACGGAAAATGTCCATTTGCAGAACACGTTATCAAGCCAGTCGTCCCAGTGCTACATTTACAACTAGATGCGACGCGTCCCACGTGTTGAGACATGTAGTGTTATTGTATATCACACAGCATCCATGGTAGTGCACTTCTTAACCTTTTAACCCTCGAATTTTATCAAGAAAATTTCAATTTTCCCATTAAAAAATGTCCATTTGCAGACCAAGAGAAGACTATTTTTTGAAAATTTACTACCGGAATGACTGGCTCGGTTATCCATTGAAAAACTAACATTCTTCTAATTCTTAGTGCAAAATTAACTACGTCCAAACCGCGTAAAAATATGTATAAAATTTGAAAATCATTTTCATTATGATGGAGACGGGGTGCAATGATGGCAGAGAACAAATCTGTAAAGTTGTAACGGCATTGGATGAATTAAAAGTCCAAACCCCATAAATATAGGGGGGGGATTTGAAAATCATTTCAATTATGACGGAGACTAGATACAACGGTTGCACAGATCGAATCGTAAAGTTTTATTTACTAAGTACTTGATGAGCTAAATGTCCATTGAAAAACATTTAGCTAATTCTTGGTACATTCCATCGCTATGTCGAGATCCTCCACTTCGCTATAGGGTCGGTAAAAATAGTCTTCTTTGTTCTGCAAATGGACAATTCTCAAAAACCCGCTGCAGAGGCCTTTTTTCTTGGGGGGTGGGGGGGGGGCAAGTTGAGTGCTTAAGGGCTAAGACGAGCTATATATAATTATTCGAATGAGATTTTATTTTAAATTACTTAAACTTAATAATATTAGCATTTGAAAATTCAAATGTCTACGACTTCTAGTTAAATATTGTATTGCATGTTTGATCACATTCATAATAGGTTGTTTGAAGGTTTACCACTGGAATGACTGGCCCATCAAAAATCAGTAAGACATGCTCTGTTCAAAATTGTGAACATAATTGGATTAGAAGATGTTGCTGTCTTAGACAGCAATCTTTTCCAATCCAATAGACCTTTCCAGTTTTTGCTCCTTCACGCCCACCGCCAGCTAAGCTCCACCCACACTTCGCCATGTTGGGATTGATCAATCCCAGAATGCCCTAAAACCAATTTCCTGAAAACTATACACAGTTAAACTGTTAAATATTATGAAACTAATTTGACTGGGTGCAGCAACAGTTCCCGCCCAGTCAAATTAGTTTCAAAATATTCAACAGAATATTTATTAAATAGTAAACATACAATTCATACAACAACGCATAGTCCGCCTTCAAATATGAATTCGTGATGTACTTATCCACGTCATTCATTATGATGTCACTCTACTCGTCACATACTTAATTATGGTGTCATATGATACATGGATACTCTGGCAACGTCTATTATGTCCAAGATAATAAGCAGTACATTTTATTTTGCTTTGGAAACATGTTAAGTGGTTAAATTTCCGAGCTGTTCTGTACCTTCATCTTGTTCTTAGCCTAGTCATGAGATGACATTTAGGTTGCTGGGCTTGTACAATGTAAATACGCAAAATTTACTATAGGAATTTTTTATATTTTTATCAAGACTGTTAACCAATAAGAATTAAATATACAACTGTCCAGTTTGTTGTATTGTACTAGCCATGTCTGTTTGTCTGTCCACTGTGATATGTATGATTACTGTATTCTGCGGCTGTAGTAGTAGAAACATCCTACAGCTGCAATCAGTCCTTCGCTTTTGCCCACAGTGTCTTGTCCTCAGCCAAAATCCTTAGTTTCCTCAGGTCCATTCTTGACTTGAGTGTACCTAATCCTGCTTTCTTGAGGTCACCTCGTAGCATGCTTAGCAGAGTTATGCAATGACGTCCTCTCCTGGTTTTATATTTGCTGACTCCCAGTAGGGCGAATTCCAAGGCTCTCTGTGCTGGTGTCTCTTCTGGCATCCTTAGTACATGGCCAAATATGGACCATCTTTGCTGGGCAACTTTTGTAGACAGCAGCGATGCATTGCACATCTTGTATAGTGCATCGTTGAAATTATGCTTTCTGGACATTGGTGTCCAGTGATGGTGCGTAGGTGTTTGCGGTGGCAGGCGTCAAGTTTGTCTAGAGCTGCCTTTGGAGCTGCTCAGCTGTTACAGTTATACATCATCAAGGATACGCAGGTTGCATTGTATAAACGTAGTCTTTTTACCAAGGGCATCTTTGATCTACAAATCCATAGCTTCCAGAAGGACTGGAAAGCTATGTTCCCCATGATGCAGTGTGCAGCAATATCAGCAGTACTGCAAAGCAGTGAGCTCAGGATCGTCATTTTCTTTAGTTTCATGCTTTGTAGATAGGTATATGTTGGTGAACTCTGTTTTGGATTCATTCATAACGAGATTCTCAATTTTTAGTTTGCTTGCAGCTATTGGGAGAAGTTCGTCAAGGGGTTTCTTTTCCTCATCTATGAAGTCCACATCGTCGGCATATTCCATCTCTAGCGGCATGCCCAGGGGGGGGGGGGGGGGGCGTTTGGTCTTGTGGAGTTTTCCCGCACAGATTTCAATGCAGCAGCCAGGTACATGTAACAGGTGAAGAGCGCAGGGGAGAGACCTGTGGGGAGCCGATTGATGTCTCAAACTCTACAGACTTCACTGACTTGACTCGTACTCTCAGCTTGGTGTCTGCAAGCAGTAGTCTCACTAGTCATAGCTCATCTTCATTGCAACTGGCCTGGCATAGTACATCTAGGATCTTTGAGCGCTTAATTGTGTCAAAGGCTTGTGACATGTCAATGCCCATTTTGTGGAAATCCCAGTGTTTAGACATGACTACTGACATGAGCATGCCTTGAGCCCATACAATGTCTGCGCAGCTGCATCCAAGTTTGAAGCGACTTTGAAGTCGTCGATCTTGTCTCGGATGCGGTATAGAGCAACATTAGATAGGATTTTCTGTATGCTGGGCTGCAGATTGGCTGGGGGGGGGGGGGGGGGAACCAGGTGGCTTCTTGGGCTTGGGTAGCGCGATAAGGATGCCTTGGCCGACAGCGTCAATGAGAAAGTGGTGCATAAAAGCTGAATTGATTATGTGCGTGATCGGTTTTGAGATGTCACTTGCATATTTGAATAGTTCATTGCTCATGCCATCAGGTCCAGATGCACATTCATTTTTCAGGGCTTTAAGTGCCTTCTCAACCTCTGCTGTATTAATTGGTGTTAGTAATGGTGTGGGATCTCCTGAGAATGGGTGCAAGGGCTCATCATTGTGGTGAGTGAACTGTTCCTTGAACCATTCTCGAATTGCCTCGCCTTTGCCCTTGTCAGTCCCGATAAAGTGTCCTTCATAGTTGTGTACAGTTAGTGGTGGTGTGTAGTTAGCAACTCTCAGGGCTCGGGCTGCCCGAAACATTTTGTGGCAGTCATCCATGGTAGTGATTTCATCTGCTAGGGCGTCTGCTTATTGGATAGCAAGATCTTTTACGCATTCACTAATGTGGCGCAGAATGTTATTGCATTCCTGGTGTAGTTTGGTGCGATCTTCACTTCGGTCACTTTGATAGATACGCAGACGTAGCGCTTTCTGTTCTGCTGACAGTTTTACTACGAGAGGGTCGTCAGTATACCTAGTTCCGTTGTTTTTTAGAACACCTATGGTGCTAGTAGCTGGGGATTCAATAGATATCAGTATTTTGGTTATGGCTTCGTTTGGATCAGAGCTGACGTCGATGTTAGCTATCTGCTACCCGAGGGCCTTTTTGTATGACATTTGAGTGTTAGTGTCGCTGATGAGCTTGGGTAAGTTGTAGGGGACTCTACGCTCTTGCCTGGTATGGCGTTTATACACTAGGTAGAGCTGGTTCATATGGAGGCATGTAATGACTGGCTTATGGTCAGAATTGAGGTCTGTGCCTCAATAGGAACGAGCATCCCGAAGTAGGGGTTTTGCTGTCTTGCATAGTATGAAATCTATTTGGTTGAAGACAGCTTTTGTAGCCTTAGAACCTTTTGGGGGCTTTGCAATCAGCAATGTGTCCAGTCCATGTTGTCTGGTGGCAGTATGGGTGTTTGAAAGCCGTATTTGTGGCAAATAGGCTATTGGAACTAAGGAATGCCACCAGTGCATCTCCATTGCTGTTGCGTGTGCCCTCACCATAAAATCCCATGCATGAGCCAAGTCCTGAACATTTGCCCGCAATGCCGAGTTTACCCAGCCTGGAGTTGAAATCGCCACACACACAGTTGCCATCTAGGTGGGATAGTAATGGCTGAGCTCAGTTCTGCATAAAAGGAATCTAATATAGATGGATTCTCTTTGGCCTTTTCGGTAGTTGACCCATATGCATTGACTATGCGACATTTAGTGGTGGTGTGCTTTTGCGTTGGTATAGCCAGGTCGATAAATGCAAATCCACCATGATAACTCAGATTCTACATAAGGGCTGTTCTTCAAACCTTGGGTGGGAGATTGAGCAAAGAAATGCATAGATATTTGGTCAAATAGTAAGTCATTGAAATGGCAAAAAGGTCTGGGATGACAACATAAGTTCTACTGAAGGGATCTTAACCAAACCTGGATTAAACATTGTTCTTGGCGCGAGGAAGAACACTATTGATTTTGTGGTCAGAAATCAAAATCAACTAAAAGGTCACAAGTGTGGGTGGGAGTGTATCTGGGTAGAACATGGAATCCTGGTTGTGAAGAACAGTGTCTTCTTTCTACATTTGTCCTACAGGCAATGATAAGCAGCAAAGAATATCCTGTTGTAACAATCTGAGCATACATGAAGATTATAAACAAACATGTGCATATGAAGGCATCATCACTAAGTTAATTTTAGCTGGTGTTAATGTAGTTTCACAATGCTAAGTTAATGAAGGAATCCAGTTTTAGCTTTGTTCTGCCCATATCTAGCTAAGCTCCATCTACGCTTTGCCCATGTTGGAATCGATCGATCCCTGCACTCTAAATCTCAATTTCCAGAAAACTACACAGGTAAGCTGTTGAATATTTTGAAACTAATTTGACTGGGTACTGTTGCTGCAGCAACAGCTACCAGTCAAATTAGTTTTCAAATATTCAACAGAATGTTTATTAAATAGTAGTCATAAAATTTGTACAACTTGACGGACTATTAACCGTTTATGATGTACTAAATCCTGTCATTCATGACGCAATTGATTATAGTGCCAGTCTACATGCGATGTAGTCAATTATGACATCATATGATTGACTGAGACTGAATTTCTCTATTTTAGCTGATGTTATTATAGTTTTACACACATTCATCAGATTGAAAATGAGATACAATAATATTAGAGATCAACCGATAAATACATATAGTAAATAAATTTGTCACATGTCTCAAACAATGACATTTCAGAAACAGAGACGTGTCACAAATAGTGACACGCACACACACGCATGCACGCATGCACACACACACATACACACACACACACAAACATGTACACACGCACATACAAACAGGTGTACACATGCGCATATAAACATGTACACATGCATATACAAACATGTACACATGTGCATACAAACATGTCACACGCGCATACAAACATATACACACGCGCATACAAACATATACACACACAACACGTACACACATGCATACAAACATATACACACACAACACGTACACACATGCATACAAACATATACACACACAACACGTACACACATGCATACAAACATATACACACACAACACGTACACACATGCATACAAACATATACACACACAACACGTACACACATGCATACAAACATATACACACACAACACGTACACACATGCATACAAACATATACACACACAACACGTACACACATGCATACAAACATATACACACACAACACGTACACACATGCATACAAACATATACACACGCGCATACAAACATATACACACGCGCATACAAACATATACACACACACAACACGTACACACATGCATACAAACATATACACACACAACACGTACACACATGCATACAAACATATACACACACAACACGTACACACATGCATACAAACATATACACACACAACACGTACACACATGCATACAAACATATACACACACAACACGTACACACATGCATACAAACATATACACACGCGCATACAAGCATGTACACACACGCATACAAACATATACACACGCGCATACAAACATGTACACACACGCATACAAACATATACACACACGCATACAAACATATACACACACGCATACAAGCATGTACACACACGCATACAAACATATACACACGCGCATACAAACATGTACACACACGCATACAAACATATACACACACGCATACAAACATATACACACGCGCATACAAGCATGTACACACACGTATACAAACATATACACACGCGCATACAAACATGTACACACACGCATACAAACATATACACATGCGCATACAAACATGTACACACGCGCATACAAACATGTACACACACGCATACAAACATGTACACAAGCCCATACAAACATGCATGCAGAGTATTGCAGACACATGCACACACATACACACACCAACCTACACCCAACATACTGTACTGACAAAAATAATAAATTTACCTGACTACTGTTAGGCTGGTAAGCACTAACTGCTGGAGCTGGAGGTCCTTGTCCTCTGGGCTGTGGATAAGCTGCCACGACTCCAGACTAGATTAAAAATAATACAACACGAATACAAAGCTGATGAAAATAACACAAAACTATAACATACATTTCATCTGGGTAAACGGGTTACATCAGTTAAAAGTTCTGCTAGAATCTAAGTAGGCAAAGGTCAACAGATTTCAATCACAAGAATTTGAAAAACAGTAAGATAAAGCACACCCACCCACACCCTCCCACCCGCCACCTACACAGAAATAGAAAACAACAACGGGTTACAGTGATGTCTTGTACCCCACCCGAACACAATTTTCCATTAACCACTCTGATGTCAAAATTTTTAATTTTCAAATTAAAGTTAAAGATGAACTGGTATTTTATTTTTCAACAAATTTGGGTGCTGTCATAGACAGCAACATCGTCCACCAAAATTGGTGAAAAATAAACATCAGTTTCTTTGCTATTGATGCAGCAAAAGATAGAATATTGACATCAGTGTGCTACGGGTTAAATGTGTGCAAGTCACCAACAATAATTTGTATACTTTTACAATTGTTTTATTTTCAAGTAGTCAGGTTTGAATGTGTGCCTTTAAGTAAGTGTCCATTTGCAGATCAAGAGAAGTGGGACTTTTTTAAAAACTTCACTTGAATGACTATCTTGATTATCGAGCCAGCCAATCCAGTGGTAAAATTTCAAAATCAGTCTTCTCTTGGTCAGCAAACGGACATTTCTGAAGATGACTGTAAAGGCTGGCTTTAACCTACTTGGACATTAACTTATTATTATATCTCTGAACCTGTTGAATATTTCAAAAACAATTTGACTGAAAGTTGTTGGTGGCTTAACCCAATCACATCTATCACTTGCTGGCCGACGTTACAATCAAACACAGACATGATAATCACATCTATCACTTGCTGGCCAACGTTACAATCAAACAAACATCATAATCACATACATCACTCGCTAACCGACGTTACAATCAAACAGACATCATAATCTCATACATCACTTGATAGGCGTGATGTATGTCACAAACAGACATCATAATCACATACATCACTTAGTGGCCGACACTACAATCAAACAAATATCATAATCACATACATCACTTGCTAACCGACGTTACAATCACACACACATCATAATCACATACATTACTCGCTAGCCAATGTTACAATCAGACACACATAATCACATACATCACTCGCTAGCCGATGTTACAATCAAACAGACATTATAATCACATACATCACTCGCTAGCCGATGTTACAATCAAACACACAAACCCTTATAATCACATACATCACTTGCTAACCGATGTTACAATCAAACACACAAATCATTATAATCATATACATATCTACATGACACTTGCTTGCAAATAAACTGATGCACGTTGATCACTATTAATAGAGTACAAGTGAATACCTATGTGATAGATAGCTGTGTATCATTAACATTAGGCATATCTGCGCATAGTGTAAAATCATTCTGTCAAGTTATAATCCAATTCCCCTTTCCAGAGTTTTCATCTATCATCTGACGTCATATGACATCATAATCAGCTAAGCGACGTGTAGGATGATGTCATAACCATTATGTCATAAATGATTCTATTTGGCCCGTCTTTAACCCTTAATAGTCAGACACATTGCTCGACTTGTATGCCTCTACCATTTAATAAACATTCTGTTGAATAGTCAACAGCTAACCTGCCTAGTTTTCTGGAAATTGATAGTCAGGAAGTTCAGAGACCGATCGATCCCAACATGAGTGAGGTGTGGGTGGAGTTTACATAGAGATGGGTGGGACAATAGCTAAAACTGGAATGGTCCATTCTCTCTCAAACTGTAAGACGAGTTGCAGCAATAGGATTTTCGTGCCCCACATATGTATGTAAAAAAACTTGTGTATGACAAACGGGACACATGTACATATGAACAGGACGAAAACATAATACCACCACTACTCGTAGCGGGAGCTATAATAAATACACCGTTGAATATTCTGAAATTGATTTGACTAGAAGCTGTAAATGTACACACACACGCTCATACACACACACACATTATATTTTATATATATATATATATATATATATATATATATATATATATATATATATATATGTATATATATATACACACCTTAGGTGTCTGCTGTTGTTGTATCTGAATCTGCTGTGTTATCACTGTTGCTGGTTGGCCTGGTAACGCAGCTGGTGCCATACCTCTCACATGTTGCTTAGCAAAAGAAAATGAAAAACAAGACATTAAATACCGGTCTATTGTAAACTTACTTCAGCACTGACCCCATTCTGCTGTGCCCATCCTCGTCCTGTGCATGCGTATAACATGTGCCCGCATGCCTGAGTGTGTACGTGTGTCTAGGGGGCAGATACAGACACAGTCATTCAACCCAATTCAATTTTATTTACAAATGGACATTTCTCAAGACAATTAAGCGATCGCATTGAGCTTATCTTACTGTAGTTACCATCCTGCCACTTTATCAGCTTCTGCAGTCTTTCTTATACAATTTGACAAGAGATCCGTAAAAGAATCTAACATGCTCTTAACCCTATTACTGTCCAAGGAAGACAAAACTGACCTTTGCAAGTCATGAGAAATATCTATCTGCAGGCCAAGACTAAGACTTTATAAATGGATTTTATAAAGAAATGTCTATCTACGGATGGTAAAATGTTGACTAAAATAAAATGGCATGTGTTGAGATAGAGATGTTTTCTAAGATGTGTAAAGCAGGTTTGAAAGCATCAAGTTTATTAACCCATTATTGGTTATGCCTTGTTAAAACTAGCCTCTGCCGTGGGGTGGATGGGGGTGGGAGGGAGGAGTGGTCTTGACGAATGTCCATTTGCAGGTCAAAGCATGACAAGAGAAGACAATATTGGAAAGAAAATTGGCCACTTAAATGACTGGCTTGGTATTAAGCCAGCCACTCCAGTGGCCTGCAAATGAACATTCAATTAACAAATATCTTGATATTCTTGAGAAAATTTCACCATTAAGGGATTAGTCTGTCACTGAATAGTTGGATAAACTCAGACACTAGTCTCAGATGATCAGATCCGTCACTCAAGTATCTGACAGTAATATCACATACATTACATGTTAATGATGTCACAATAAAAATGACACAACTCTGTCACAAAAAACAAAGTCCATCACGAACACATATCAATTGTCTCTCTTTGATGAATTTACAATTTAGTAAACATTCTGTTGAATAAGCATCAACAGTCAACTTATTTTAAAAATATTCAACAGCTTACCTGTATAATCACCTTGAAATTTAGCTTCTGTGAATTCATGTATCAACGTTTTGAATCAATTCTAACCCATGTTAAAAGTGGAACCATCGAATTTGTTTTTAAAATTAAATTTCTCATAGAAAATGTCCATTGGCAGACCAAGAGAAAACTATTTTTGACAATTTACCACTGGAATGACTGGCTCGGTTATCAAGCCAGTCATTTTAGTCGTAAATTTTCAAAAATCATCTCTTAGCATGCTTGGTCTGCAAATGGACATTTCTCAAGACCACTGCTAAAGCCATTTTTGTCTGATATGAGTGATAAAGGGTTACCTAAAAATTGGAGGAGCATAGCTACAAATGGCCGTTGCATAGCAACAAATGGCTGTGGCATAGCTACATACAGGCGTGGCATAGCTAGAAATAAATCATCTATTCTGTTCTGTTTATTGTAATTTTTATGCCCAAAACACAAAATAATATATGTATATGGTCCTTTTGAGCATATACCCTCAAAATGCTACTTGATAGCCTGAAAAGTAGTGACAGTGTGTCGCATGGAACCACTGAAAATTATGTATGATTATTAAATAATGGTTCGTACACCTTTCTGTGACTGAAATTCCATGACTTTTCCATGGCCTTTCATGACCAATACCAACAAATTCCATAACAAAGAAAGGCAAGAATTAATATCTAGATTAGTGTTTATGACGTACATGTAGCTACAAAAATTATGATCTGAGTTATTCTGCAAAATGTCTGAATATATTGCGTTTTGCAAAAATTAAGTTAAAGCGTTGTTTTCATAAGCTGGGTGCTATAATTTGTACTGTATATTTGTGATGGCAGAAATTTATACCAAAACATTTCTTTTATTTTGCATGATCACCGTTTTCCATGACATTTCCATGACCTATGATAAACAACGGACCTGTGTCACTCACCTGGAGAACTATGCATTTTTGTCAAAATTGCTAGTGGGTGATTTAATAGTCTTTTAAATGAGTTTGTGGACATTTTTGCGAGTCCAATATGGCCGCCAAACACGCAACATTTTGATTGGTCCACTGTGGCCATGTTTCTGACGTAGCTCCTTCCCGTGAGCAAACTTTAATGGCACTCAGTGCCTAATCATATCTCCCGAATTTCGGCACAATCCGCTGTGGTTCTGAAGTTGTTTTGGCGAAAAATAGGTTATCCAAGATGGCCGCTAAACCATTTGGCCAATCAATTTCCCTTGAACAAACTTGGTGCAGCTCTTGCCCTAGATGATATTTCATGCGTTTTGAATTGATCCTCCAAGCGGTTTCGGAGATTTTTAGACATTTCTAAAAATCGACAAAATCCAAGATGGCCACCAACCAAGTCGGCCGATCAGCTTTATTTGAACAAACATGGACCTCTATGCCCTAAGAATGCTTCCTGCCAAATATACTTGAAATCGCTCCAGTGGTTCTCGAGAAGACATTTTAAATTTCCCATTGCTTTAGTATTGGAGTTTTTGATAGGAAAAAGATCCAAGATGGCTGCCAAACCGTTTATCTGACAGTTTCAAAAATGACAAATATGAATATCAGGATACCCACAAACATTTATAAAACCAATTTAGGCATCAAATAAAAAAAATCTAACATGCCCGCCAAATACCCTACATTTTGATTGGCCCATGGCGGCCATGGTTTTTTTTATGGCTTACCTTCCCTTGAACAAACTTTAATGGCCCTTAGTCTCTAATGATATATCGCCCCAATTTCGGCCTTATCACTTCATTGGTTCTAGAGAAGTCGTTTAGGGGAAAACTAGGTATCCAAGATGAGCGCCGAACCATTTGGTCAATCAAGTCTTCTTGAACAAACTTGGCTTACCTCTTGCTCTTAGATGATGTTTCTTGAGTTTTGAATCGATTCCCCTAGCGGTTTCGGCAAAGATTTTTAAATATGTAGGCAAAAATCGGCCGAAATCCAAAATGGTCTCCGGCCAAATTGGCTGATCAGCTTCATTTGAACAAACTTTAATGCTTCCTGCCAAATACAACTGAAATCGGCCTACGGGCCTAGTAGTTCTCGAGAACACATTTCGTATGGGAGCCATTGGCAAGAAACTAATCCAAGATGGCCGCCAAACCGTTCATCCGACAGTTTCGAACATGGCAAATTTGAGCTAAGAATAGCCAAAAAGCTATGCACAAACAATTTCGGCCTCAAAATCCATCAAATAAAAAAATCCAATATGGCCGCCAACCACGCTACATTTTGATTGGCCCACGGCGGTCATGTTTTTTGACGGAGCAACTTCCCTTGAACAAAATTTAATGGCGCTTACTCCCTAATCATATCTCCAAATTTTGGCCTGACCCCTTCAGCAGTTAAGTCATTTTTGGGAAAGCTAGGTCATCCAAGATGGCCACCGAACCATTTGGTTAATCAAGTCCTCTTGAACAAACTTGGCTTACCTCTTGCCCTAGATGGTGTTTCATGAGTTTTGAATTGATTCCCCAAGCAGTTTCGGAGAAGATTTTTAAAGACGTTTCCTAAAATCGGCCGAAATCCAAGATGGCTGCTGGACATACTGGCCGATTGGCCTCATTTGAACAAACTTGGATCCCTATGCCCTAAGGATGATTCCTCCCATATATAATTGAAATTGGCCCAGTGGTTCCTGAGAAGTCATTTAAAGGAAAAGTTGATGGATGACGGACGGACGGATGGACTGATGACATGGCATAAGCTCACTTGGCCAGGTGAGCTAAAAATGCTGATTTTCTATTACTTTCCAGACCGGGAATTTAAATTTTCAAATTCTATGACATTCCAGGATTTCCATGACCAGCTGTACGAACCCTGTTAAACAATTAATTAATTAGTTTTTATAGGTTTTCGCATAACATTACTCAAAAAATGTCATGGGTCCCCCCCCATAATTCATAGCCCCATAATTCATAGCTATAACTGAGTCCATGGTACCTTCTAACTTTAGCATCCAATGGATGAGGAAAACTGCATTGTAACAACAAATTCTCAGTTTATGACCCCCAGATTTCAGCTTGGGACCCCCAGATTTCAGTGTGGGGTCCCTGGGACTTTAAGAATTTAGATCACATGGAAGACACTGTTATTGCTCCCGTGTCCATGAGGAAATCAGCATACATTATCCGTAATGAGTACCTGTTGAATCTTATACTTGTCTGCCTCGATGCCCGGGTACGCTGGCTTCTGACCCGGATGGTCAAGCTGATGCTGTATAGCAATACTAGAGCCATGAGCGGATGCCAAATATCCTAAAATAAAACATACATGTCAATTCATGTATCCATTTCCTCACTCAATCATATTACGTCATGACGTGTATGCTGACGTCATATTCATGATGTCATGAATGATTCGATTAAGCCCATCTTTAACGCTTAATAGTCCGACACGTATGAATTGTATGATTTTGCTATTTAAGAAACATGCTGTTGAATATTCTGAGACTAATTTGACTCGATGCTGTTGCTGCCTATTGACTGGGCGCTGTTGCTGCCAGCACCCAGTGAAATTAGTTTCAAAATATTCAACAGGTTACCTGTATAGTTGTCTGGAAATTGATAGTCGAGGTGTGGGTGGAGCTTAGCTAGAGATGGACAGGGAATAGGTAAAGAGGGAAAGGTCCATTCATAGTTCATACAAGTGTTAGAGAGATTCATTCAAGCTCATTTCTCTTTTTTCCAAGGACTCTAAAACTTGGTTGGGCAGGAAATATTGCAAATTAGAAGTTCTGAAACACCATCTCGTGCTGTGCTGAGTAATAATTAGCAGCATTATATTGTATACAGCTTTTGCTATAAATACGTACTGTTAAATACTTTGTACATAATCTGATTGGAAGTCAGTGTGGCTTATCTGTGATGCCAAAATATTTAATATTCAAAATTAAATTAAAAGATGAACTGGTGTTAATTTTTCAACAAATTTGGTGGAAGATGTTGCTGTCGTAGAAATGGTTGAAAAATCTACACCAGTTTCTTTGCTATTGACACAATAAAAGATTATTGACATCAGAGTGGTAAGGGCTACGGTTAGGCAGCAATGGCTTCCAATCAAATTAAGTCCAAAATATTCAACATGTCAAGATGTTCAAAACTGTACTCAATAAATTAACATGCTTCTGGGTATTTTGGAAACGGGTTAGCTTATTTATGGGCTGTAGGCAATGCTTTCAAACAGGAAGCTTATATATTTGCAACTAATTTGATTAAAACTCACCATTCTTATGTTAAAATTTAAAATTTTCAATTTAAATTAAAAAATGAACTGGTGTTCATTTCTTAACAAAGATGTTGCTGTTGTAGAAAATTGTTTGAAAAATGTACGCCAGTTTCTTTGCCATGTTTGCTATTGACTTAGTATTGTAAAAGATAGAATATTGACAAAAGATAGAATAATGACAAAAGATAGAATATTGACAAAAAGATCGAATATTGACAAAAGATCGAATATTGACACAAGATAGAATATTGACAACAGATAGAATAATGACAGATTATAGAATAATGACAAAAGATAGAATATTGACAAAAAATAGAATATTGACAAAAGATAGAATATTGACAAAAGATAGAATAATGACAAAAAATAGAATATTGACAAAAGATAGAAATTGACAAAAGATAGACTATTGACAAAAGATAGAATATTGACAGATTATAGAATATTGACAAAAGATAGAATATTGACAGATTATAGAATATTGACAAAAGATAGAAATTGACAAAAGATAGAATATTGACAAAAGATAGAATATTGGCAGATTATAGAATAATGACAAAAGATAGAATAATGACAAAAGATAGAATGTTGACAAAAGATAGAATAATGACAAAAGATAGAATGTTGACAAAAGATAGAATATTGACAAAAGATAGAATATTGACAGATAGAATATTGATAAAAGATAGAATATTGACAAAAGATAGAATATTGACAGAAGATAGAATATTGACAAAAGATAGAATATTGACAAAAGATAGAATATTGACAAAAGACAGAATATTGACAGAAGATAGAATATTGACAAAAGACAGAATATTGACAAAAGACAGAATATTGACAAAAGATAGAATATTGACAAAAGACAGAATATTGACAGAAGATAGAATATGGTGTGCGGTCATGCCCTTTAATGTGTTAAAATTTGACTCTGAAGCGCACTGAAGTTTCTGAGGTATCATAGATCATGAATTTCTTCTGATACAGATAAAGGTTTTTTTGGATCACAGTAAAACTCTGGAAACCACCTTTCCTCGTAAGATTATGTATTAATGTTTGAGTATAATTGGTCATCAATATGACGTCATTATCAGTTAAGCGGCGCGTATGATGATGTCATAATCATTATGTCATAAATGATTCTATTAGGCCCGTCTTTAACTCTTAATAGTCTGACACATTGTACAAAATTGTATGTCTCTACTATTTAATAAACATGCTGTTGAATATTTTGAAACTAACTTGACTGCATGGGCGCAGCACCCAGTCAAATTACTTTCAAAGTATTCAACAGCTTACCTGCATAGTTTTCTGGAAATTGACAGTCAGGGAGTTCAGAGATCGATCGATCCCAACATGAGCGAGGTGTGAGTGGAGCTTAACTAGAGATGGGCGGGGCATAGCTAAAAATGGAAAGGTCTATTGGATCTATATATCTACATGTATCCAAGGTTTTTAAGCAGGATCATGCGAAGTCTGGAAATCTGCTTATTATATAAAGTAACAGCCTTTGGTGCATTCTCTTCTCTTATTGTAACAGGCCTGGTAACACGAAAAACAGCAAAAATTTGACAAATATACATGTATGTTAAAAAATGTGAGCTTTCATTGCATCTCTGCCAGATTACTGCAGAAAACCACATAATGCGCCCTACATGCCATATGTTTCTCTTTCTGTAAAGCAGGCAAAACAAAACCATGTGTGAATTTCTTCTTAAAATTAATAAAATACGTATACAGTCATCATGGTCATGTGTATATATTTTAACTCATGTCAGCCAAAAATGGCTTCTGCAGTGGTCTTGAGCAATATCCATTTGCAGACCAAGAGATAAACCAGCCAATCATTCCAGTGGTAAATTAAAAAAAATTGTATTCTCTTGGTCTGCAAATGGACATTTTCTATCACAAAATTGAAATTTTCTTGAACAAATTCGTTGATTAAAGGGTTAATATGAATACAGTATACAGTTAAGTATATACTTTAAAATCTCATTGAAATTGTTTATTACATATTTTGTTGCAATGGACATATCTTTGCCGTGTTTGACATATATTTGGTGAGAGCAGTCATTCACTCAGACAAAAGGTAGATGACACACGTGCAAGCAAGCACTCATGCACATACATACCTGGTTGCTGGACTCTCTGCAAGGTGTATCCTTGAGCTGCGTACTCTGTGATCTGCTTCTGGTGCTGAGCATAATGGCTCGGGTACGACGAGAAAGCCGATTGGCTGCCAGGTGGCTGAAATTTGCCCGCAGGTGACTGGCTGCTGGTGTAGAGTGCTGATTGTTGTTGCTGTGGAAACGTACTAGTTCCGGCCTGGCTGACAAATGTCACATGACCAGCCTGTTGATTTTGTGGATAAGCACTCTGTTCTGTACAATGTAACAGTAACAATACATGACTATCTCTATACAGTACAGCTCAGAACAAAAATGCAACGGACAAAAACAAAAATGCGCCAAGAACAAAACAATAACGTGTCAGATGCAAAACAAAAACACGACACAAAAACACACCACCGCGCCAGGACAAAAACAACAAATAATAGTGACATTTTTTTTGGCATGCCATAAAGTATCAGAAAGCGTTTGGAAACAGAATATGAACACGGCTAGAGAGCACGCCATGTCTTCAAAATACCAGGCGCATTTGTGAAAAACATAGGCGCGTTTCAAACGCTTAGTAAATTGGAATGCATGTGGACTTTGGCTCGTTACAAGTAGAAGGCGGTGTTACCCATTCGAGTTGTCAGTTCTTGCTGTTCGCGAACAGATTTAACAAGAACCCTACCATTCGACAACGGCACAGGAACAGTGTTTCCCAAACAAAATTTCTACTCCCCATCAGACGAGGAGTGGAAATCCCGTTCGTGAATGCTAAACATGCTAAACTGTTCTCACTGTGGCATTCTAGAACAGTTTCAGAATGTTGTTCACGAACGACGAGAAAGGACTACATATATTTTCACAATGTTCTCTTAAATTAGCTTCGTATCGGGAATAAAACAGAATTGTAAAATTTATTTGTTGAAATAAATGTTTGCGACGAGATTTTGCAATGGTTTACATAATGTACTTATGTACAAATGTATTCCCGTTGTTGGTGATTGTCATTGTATTTGTACGAAACTACGAGAAGTATGCTAGCTCTATCTCTTAAATCTACAGACCTGTATTGCTATAGACCGCTTATGACCATTCAACGGCGGCATTTCCGAGCAATATTTTATATCTAACATATTATTGCGAATAAAACCTTACAATGAAGACAAACGGAAGCTCGAGAAACGTCCACAGTTGATCGTGATAAATCTATTTTGTAGTTTTGTCTGACATTTTACCAGACATATTAGTGCCGCGAATCTTCCCAGTGTTCTCATTTGGTTGCTTTCGCATTTACTTTTTAAAAACATCCATCGCAGTGAAACATGCTGACCTGATGAGATTTGACATAGTTTATTCTCATCCGATTGCTTTCGCATTTACTTTCTATAAACATTCAACGCAGCGGAACATGCCGTCTTGCGGGATTTGACATACATGTAGATTATTTTTGCGCGATAGACAAATAGTAGGACTGCTGACGATTTTAGCACTTATTTTCATTTCAATCCCTGTCTACATTATATATTGAGAATAATGTACTATTATCAGCGAGCCAGAGAAAAACACGACCGCATTTTAGAAAAACAAATCTTGTCTGGAAGTGTTTTGGCGCGCTTAGGCTTATCCTGTTCGTAATTAATATATACATGTACATCACGGAAAAAGTCACCTGGCGTTTCAACCTCATCCTGTTTGTGTTTTTCATTTGGCGCAAGATGTTTTTCATTTGGCGCGAAATGTTTTGCTGCCTTCGCGGGTTTTTTAACTTAATTCTGAGCTGTACTGTAATCGTGAGAATGGACAGTTCCACTTTATCCATCCATCAGTGTAGAATGATGTCATAATCATGAGGTCATGAATGATTCGAAATAGTCCATCTTTAATCCTTAATAGTCCGACACGTTGTACGAATTGTATGTCTTTACCATTTAATAAAGTCTGTTGAATATTTTGAAACTAATTTGACTAAAGCGTCCAATTAAATTAGTTACAAAATATTCAACAGCTTACCTATATAGTTTTCAGGAAATTGATAGTTAGCGCATTCGGGGACCGATCAATCCCAACACAGTGAAGTGTGGGTGGAGCTTAGCTAGAGGTGGGCGGGGCATAGCTAAAACTGGAAATGTCCATTGGTCAAGGTGTGAAAATAAACTACTTTTTTAATGTTCATTTGCAGGTCAAGAGAAGCGTATTTTTTAAAATTGACCAATTGAATCAATCCAGTGATACATGTAAATAGACATTCACTAAGAAAAGGCTTTATTTTTCTAGTAGGAATCCAGTTTATCCATCAATCATATGACATCATAATGAACTACATGTAAGTGTAGGATGATGTCATAATCAATTACGTCACGTCATGAATGACACAGCTAAGTTTGTCACGAACGCATAATTAATGACGGACTAAGCGTTGTTGTATGAATTATGTCTTTACTATTTAATAAACATCATGTTGAATATTCTGAAACTAATTTTGACTGGGCACAGGCAGAAACAGCACGCACTTAAATTACATGTAGTGTCAAAATATCCAACAGCTTAATGTAACTGTATTGTTTTCTGGAAATTGAGATTCAGAGCGTGCAGGGATTTATTGATCCCAACACGGGTAATTAACGAGATGGGCAGGGCATATCTAAAACTGGATTACTACAGCGCGGTCATTAACCCTTTGATGGTCATACCGGAAAAAATGTACCTCTACCAAGGTCTTATGGAATGTCCATTTACAGGCTATGAGAATATAATTTTTGAAAATTAACCACTGGAATGACTGGCTCAGTCATTCCAGTGATAAATTTTCAAAAAGTGTATTCTCTTGGCTTGTAAATGGGCATTCAATTAGGAAATATAAAAATTTTTAAAAGAAAATTTGCCCATTAAATAGTTAAAGTGTTAATGAAGAGGCACAGTTAGTCGCATGTGCCCTGACACCAGCGTTCTAAACCTATCCAGTTTAAGCCAGATCACGGATGAATTTGTTTTATGGGAGATCTATATCGTGCGAACATTTTGATGGATTCCTCTAAACCACAAGCACAAGTCGGTATTGTCAATGTTAGCAGGTATTCGCATACATGTACTAAGTTTGAAGAAAATAAAAAATTCTTCATCTGCTTATACACGTTCTCCACATCATCAGTTAACCCTTTCACTGCTGAATTCCCCACACCTCCTTTTTAAGCCTACCATAAAGGAACTGTTGAATATTTTGAAATTAATTTGTCTGGCTTCCAGTCAAATTGATTTCAAAATATTCAACAGATTAAGTTTTTACGTTGTAAAGAATATACTTTGTCCAGGTAGGGTATATCGCGTCTCTTTAGAAGGGTGGGGATGGGCAGACGATGGTGGTCCTTCAAGATGGGTGTTCATGAATAACCGTCTTTAAGATGAACCACCATCTTCTGTCCACTAGAGCAGACGGTTATTATACACACATTCCTCTACTTAAATACACTTACTGAATTCTGTATGTCTGTTGGGTACAGTATGATGAATAGCCGGGGTCTGCTGGGCTTTAGCAGCAGGGAAGGACTGGCCCGGGTATTTGGCATCATATTTGGCATCATATGGATTCTGATATAACTGGGCGGGTGGTGGTGGAGACGGGCTTCGTGCACGCTTGATGCCCTGTTTAATAAATAATTCACAAAGTTAGATATGAGTTACACCAGTGTTTTGGCAGGGGTACAGGCTGTTGCCGCCCGTGCAAACATTTTATATTTCCCAAGCGTAGAGAAATACATTTTTTTGCAGGTGTGGTAGCAGCCTGTAAACCTCCCTCTCCAAAAACACTGGCGTAACGAATTTGTTACCCCTCAGACGTCAGCGAGAGATTAAGAAAGGGGGGGGGGGGAGGGGGGAATTTTATCTTATCTTAAATATTGCCAATTTTCAACACTTTATGACGTCATTTTCAGAATGCATCAAAACTTATGACGTCATAACCTTCATCATTGGCTATTGTTACATCATAATTAATCTGCGCATTAAGACGAAAATCATGTTCGCGCGGGGGATACTGTGTAGTATCGCCCTCGCGCGAGGGAAATATCAGATCATACATCACTGATCTTAACCAATCAAATAACGGCATATGGTCATGTGACATTACCGAGGGGTAATAAAATTTAATCTGTTAATGTTCACCCAACAACATTGATAAATGTACAAATATGCAGAACAAGAAAACAATTTTTGAATAATTTTTACTAAAGCCAAGCCAGTCATAAATTTTCAAAAGTAATCTCTTTGTGTACAAATGGACATTTTGAACAAACTTAAGTGTTAACCATTTAATAAACAAGCTGGCCAAAAGCAGCGTCTTTACTGATTCTGAGAAACACCCATTTACAGATCAAGAAAATACTTTTTTTTAAATTTATTGCTGGATAACCGAGCTGGGCCCATGTTCCTGAGGCTAGCGTTAGGATAGCGATATCATTACTCTAATAGCATTAAACATGAGTGTAACGATGTCGTTATCCTAACTATAGCTTCATGAACCTGGGCCCTGGTCATTCAATGGGCAAATTTTCAAAAATAATTTCAATGAGAATATCAAAATTTTGTAAAACAAAATGGTGTTAAATGTGGAGGGAGAAATGATCATATTGATTCTCCCTAATAAGATGAGACAGGTATACATCTGACCGTAGTGCCTGGCATAAAATAATCTTGGTTTTCAAATGGACATTTTCAATGAGAAAATTGAATTTTCTTGAACAACATGCGAGTTCAAAGGTTAAATAGGGGGGGGGGGGGGGGGGTAGGATGAGACATATACAAGTAAATCTGACCGTAGCAACAGGCATGAGAGACTGCTGCGGCTTGTACAAGGTCAGCCGTCCAGTTACAGTTGGCTGGAGTAACATCGGGTGAGCGCTCACGGCAAGCGGGTGCGAGTACGTCTGCTGTTGACTCATCAACTCACTGAAAGAAAATCAGTAAAAATATACAATTAACCCTTAGCACTCTGATATTAAAATTTTAATTTTTCAAATTAAATAAAAGATGAACGGATGTTCAGTTTTCAAAATATAAAATATTGACATCAGAGTGGTAAGCGTTCTGGCTTTAATGGTCAAAATACTTGAATGTTAATTTGAAGGTCAAGAAAACCTTTTGAAAATTTACCACTAGAATGACTGGCTTTGTTACCGAGCCAGCGATTCCAGTGGTAAATTTTCAAACATAATCTTCTCTTGGCCTGCAAATGGACATGTCCCAAGGCCACTGCAGAGGCCTGGTTTGGCTGGCTTGACCATGAAAGTGTTAATGCATTGATTTCGCACTTTAACCATCAGATTTGATCAAGAAATTTTCGATTTTTGCAGACCAAGATATTATTTTTTAGAATTTACCACTGGAATGACCAGCTCAGTTATCATTCTAGTGGTAAATTTAAAACGAATAGTATTCTCTTGGTCTGCAAATGGGAATTTCCCAAGAACACTACAGAAGCCATTTTTGGCCAGCTTGAGTGTTAAACGGTTAAATTTGAATTAAATTTTAAAATATATTTATGTGAAATGTAACATACATGTACATGTCTGTATAAAATCTAGAAATTACCACTAGAAACAATTTTTAGTCAATAATAAAACCAGAAATGTGGTTGCATTGCAACCATGAAGTTTGACTTTACGACTTTGCAATGAACTACTATGAAGTATTACTTCAAAATATAAATTAAATATAGGCTTATCAATACACTTTTCAGTGACCATGACATTTAACCTTTTGACCCCGAAGTAATTGATCATCCCCACTCATTAGCATGCATTGCATGTGCCCAAGTTTGGGTTCAGTATGATTAACCAAAGATGAGATCTATACACCTGTGCAAAAGTTAAGCACAACCCTATTTTTACGCACATGCAAGGGTATATTCATGTGCTATGAAGAAAGTAATAGCATAAACATTTATGTACCCATCCATCTTAGTGCAAGAGGTAATAATGCAACTAGAGGAATGCTGATTATGATGGTGGGGAAACACTGTATGTTTTTGTTTGAACTTGAAAACGAGGCCTGAATATGGTTACGTTGACACAACTGACAGCTATTGCCCTACAGTTGACACACGTGGCTAGATTGTCATTAATGGTGTCTGAAAACGAAGTTTAACATCTGTGCACGAGTTTGAGACTGTCATTATTAATACCGGGTATATCCACCTTGTGCCTGGATGACGGCCTGGACACGACGTCTCATGCTGGTCACCAACCGACTGATACGCCATTGTGGTATTCGTTGCCATTCAAGATGGAGTGCGTCTGTTAATTCCTGTAGGTTCTGCACAGGAGGATCCCTCCTTGTCACCATGTTTCCCAGAATGTCCCAGATATGCTCAATAGGGTTCATGTCAGGGCTCCTTGCTGGCCATGGTAGGGTTTCGATGGCATTCTGGCGGAGGTATTCATGCACAGCTCTAGCACGTGGTCGGGCGTTGTCATCCATGAATATAGGGTGGGTTCCAGGTGCATGATTTACAAAATGAGGGACCACAACTCTATCCAGTATGGAATCTTGATATCTTTGTCCATTTAGTGTTCCAGGTACAGTCAACAGATCCTGCTTACAATCAAATGAGATGCACCCCCATATCATAACGGAACCTCCACCAAATGGAACTTCTTCCATGATGTTACGTTGGTCGTACGCCGTGCGTCTGGACCTCCATACACGAGTTCGACCATCTGTGGCATGAAGCAGGAACCGACTTTCATCGGACCAGTGTACCCGTCTCCAGGATCTCATGTTCCAGTGTCTTCTTTCGTTGCACCACCTCAGACGCTCCTCTTTGTGGTGTGCAGTGAGGAGAGGACGTCTGACAGGTCTCCTAGCTTTCATGCCAGCAGCATACAGTCTCCTTTTGACGGTAGATATTGACACTCTATTGCGCGTTTCCCATTGCTGGCTGAGCACTCTGCTGTTGGTGAATGGAGATCTCCTAACAAGGCGTACTAGGGCTCGATCATCACGGGCAGTAGTCTTCTTCGGTCTTCCAGATCTAGGCCTGTCCTTCACCTCGTTAGTTTGCCCTTGTTTTGCAATCAAACGACTGATTACAGTATGGTTAATGTTCAGCTGTCTGCCAATCTCTCTGCATGACATACCAGTGGTATGCATGCCTATGATTTGCCATTTCACACGATCACTTAACCTTCGTCTTGCCATAGCGGTTCACAATCAAGAGCTAATTCTCTCTGTACAAATAAACCACGGTCATGAACACAAAATTCCTAATCTTGTCGCCTAAATCTGTATGTAATGTTCTACACCTCAAACTGGACTTTTACATAACTGAACACGTGTGCTGTTTCCTGCCACGCACGGACATCAAGCGGCGTAGAGTCATGCATGCATGTGCATTTCGTACTTGGAATTATGTCAGCTAACGCGGGGACAAAAAGTATGGCAGCCTAGTTGTACCATCATGTTTCTACGTTCTATTGTTTTTGCTGGTGCTTAACTTTTGCACAGGTGTATATATTAACCTCTAATTGGAAAATGTTAATGTTGAAAAAAAACCCAGTTTTACCAATGTCACAGTGACATTGACCTTTGACCTTTTTACCACAAGGTCATTGTACCATGCTCTCTCTTTAAACAGAAGCATGTCATGGCATGTGTCCAGGTTTAGGTCCAGTAAGATTAAAACCAAAGATGAGATATAAACTGCTGAACTGAGCTAAATGGAAAATGTTAATGTTGAAAACAAAGTTTTTACCACGGTTACAGTGAACTTGACCTTTGATCTATTGACTTCAACCTCATTATACGATATCCTATCATTAGAAGGAAGCATGTGTTTAGGTTTGGGTCCAGTATAATTAACCAAACATGAGATATGGCCTTATAAAGTTGAACTAAGCACAAATTGAATGACGGCAAGCCATCCGACACCCGTTGGGTATCACAATAGTAAAATCGAGTTAAAAAGTGCCACAAGACAAACAAGAGGCCCAAGGCCCTGTGACCATTAGCATGTGAAGCGTTTGAATTTAAATATACACGATTCGCTACATTAAACAAGATAGAAAAGAAATTCCACAGGAAAAATCTACCAATCAAAATTCTGAATCGAAATTCTGGTGCCTATGATCATACATGTAGGATAAATTTAGCCAAGTTTGGTTGAAATTGCTCAAAGTACGTGTAGTCCTAATAAGGAGAAGCAATTTGATTGTTTCCAGTAAATTTCTAATAAAATGTAAGATTTTAACCCAAAATGTTGATGAATCGAAATTCTGAATGCAGTCTAGAGTCTATGATCATAGGGTCCTACTGGCCATATTTGCTTGAAATCAGTTAAGTTGACAAGCAGAAGCAATTTGAGAATTTCCAGCAAATTTGTCATAAAATCTCAGATTTGCACCCAAAAAATAGCTCAGTCAAAATTTTGAATGTAATTTCTGGAGCCTATCACCAAAGAATCCATCTAACCAAATTTGGTTAGAATATGTCAGGCAGCTATGGAGGTGTAGCACTTTGACCATTTCCGTTAAACTTTTCATAAAATCTAAGAATTTCATCAAAATAAATTGACGCATCAATATTCCGAATGGAAGTTCTAGAGTCCATCACCACAGGATCCTTTCAACCAAATTTGGTTGATATCGCTCAGAATGGTAAGAAGCAATTTGGCAATTTCGGGTACATTTTCATAAAATCTAGGATTTTCATCCAAAAAATTGATGTCTTAAAATTCCAAATGGAAGTTCTGGAGCCTACCACCACAGGAGCCTTTCAGCAAATTTAGTTTAAATCGCTCAGAATGGTAATGAAAAGAAGCAATTTGACAATTTTCGGTACATTTTTTATAAAATCTAACATTTTCACCCAAAAAAATTGATGAATCAAATTTCTGAATGGAAGGTCTAGCGCCTATGGTCATAGGATCCTTTCAGCCAAATTTGGTTGAAATCGGTCAGAATGGTAAGCAGAAGCAATTTGACAATTTCCGGTACATTTATCATAAAATCTAAGATTTTCACCCAAAAATTTGATGAATTAAAATTTTGAATGGACGTTCTGGCGCCTACAACCATAGGGCACATCCATCCAAATTTGGTTGAAATTGGCCAAGTAGTTAATGAGTAGTTTGTAGCCAGGTGAGCTATTAAATGTTAATGTTAAATGTTAATGAATGGACCTGTCCAGTTTTAGCTATGCCACGCCCACCTCTAGGTAAGCTCCACCCACACGTGGCCGTGTTGGGAGATCGATCCCCGATTGCACTGACAAACCATTTTACAGAAAATTATACAGGTAAGCTGTTGAATATCGTGTAACTAATTTGACTGGGCGCTGATGCTATGGCAGCAACAGAACCCACCCAAAGGAATATTTATTAAATGATAGACATACATGTACAGTTCGTACAACGTGTCAGACTATTGTGTGTTAAATACAGACTATATCGAGTCATTCATATGTCATGATTATGATGTTGTCCTATGCATCACGTAGTTGATTATGACATCATATGATGGATGGATAAACTTTGAAAGGTCCATTATCCCTGTACTTCATAAACCACACATGTACCTCTGTTCCTTAATCTGAGCACGTCGTCTTGCATCATCCTCCTGATGCAGTATCTTCTTTAGCTGAGAGAAGAGTTCATGTTTCTCCTGTTTCAATGACTCTAGCTTCGTCTCGAGTTGCTGAATCTAAACACAATACAATATTCAAATATGCATGCGATGTGTAATGGAGGAATTCAGTTTATCGATCAATCGTACATATGCCATAATCAACTACGTCATATGTAGACTGATGTCATAATCATGAATGATGTAATTTAGTATGTCTTAACCCTATAATACACAAATTTGTTCAAGAAAATTTCTCACAGAAAATGTCTATTTGCAGACCAAGAGAAGACTGGTTTTTTTTTAATTTACCACTGGAATGACTGGCTCGGTTATCGAGCCAGTCATTCCAGTGGTAAATTTTCAAAAAAACAGTCTTCTCTTGGTCTGCAAATAGACATTTCTCAAGACCACTGCAGAAGCCGTTTTTGCTTGTTATTGAGGGTTAAATGCTTAATTGTCCATCAAGTTGTACGAATTGCATGTATTTACAATACAAAAAATATTCGCTTAAGTATATTGACTGGGCGCTGTTGCTGTTCAAAATACTCAACAGTTTACAAGTATAGTTTTCTGGCACATGTAATTTAGATTCAGACATGTCAGGGAGGGAAGGGATCGATCATTCCAGCAAGGGCAAAGTGTGGGTGGAACTTAGCTAGAAAGGGGCGGGAGATACATGTAGCTAAAACTGGATTCCTCCATTTATAAATTTATCACATAAACCCTCAAATTTGTCCAAGATACATTTTGTATGTTCATTTAATTTCAAATTTCTTATAGAAAATGTTCATTTGTTGATCAAGAACTTTTTTTTTAATTTACCACTGTAATGACTGGCTCAGTTATTCCAGTGGTAAATTTTCAAAAAAAGATTTCTTGGTCTGCAAATGGACATTCCTCAAGCATGTTTTTACCGGCATCGCTATGAAAAGTTTGTGAGTGTGTGCATGCATTTGTGTGCATGTGCGAGCACACGTGCATGTGTGTGTGCATGTGCAATACATGTACATGTATGAGTGTATATGTGTGCGTGCATTACCTGTTCTTTAGTTTGCTCCAATGTTAAGCTATCCTCTTCCTCTTTTCGTTTTCTCATCTCTCGTTCTTTCTTCATACGCTCCATCTGTGCATCTTGTTCTTGCTCTACAACAGCAATAACATTAACCCCTCATGTCAATCATGTCATCAGCTCAAAATATGACGTAAATCAATTAGCCCTTTAACCATTACATTTTTTAAAGAAAATTTCAACTGTCTCATAGAAAATGTCCACTTACAGGCCAAGAGAATAGAATTTTTGAATATTTATCACCGGATTGACTGGCTCGATAACCGAGCCAGTCAATCCGGTGATAAATATTCAAAACTTGTGTTCTCTTGGCCTGTAAATGGACATTTCACAAGACCATAACAGTCATTTCACAAGGCCATAAAGGGTTAAATGGCATGATTTTACAAGAGAATAGATCAGTCAAGGGTCAAGTATACATGTATGACTTCATACATGTACGTAATCAATTACGTTACAGACATGCAGGCTACCATCAAAAGTCACGAATGGCATATCTACATGTACATATAAGTCCGTCATAAACGCTTAATAGTCTATCAGTTGTACTAATTGTATGTTTTCACTATTTAATAAACATTCTGTTGAATATTTTGAAATTAATTTGACCGGGTGGTGGTGCTGCTTATGGGAGCTGCGCACCAGCGTCCAGTCAAATTATTCAATAGCTAAAACTGGATTCCTCCATTGAAATGTTTGCTCAATGACTGTCCATTTTCAGAAGATATTTTATGTACATGTATATTTATCACTAAAATTGATACTATAAGAATAGCTTTCTCTTCTTCTAGCTATAGATATTTCTTGAAATCATAACCACGCATGTACATGGAAGTTTTGGCTTATTTTTGCCGAGTCAGTGTCAGAGTCTCAGAGAAGACTGAAGAAACACGTTTATTGAGCCAGGTATTCAAGTTGTAGATCTGACTTCTCTTGACCAGTTGACCATCAAATAGACATTCCTCAGAACCAATGCACATTTTTTTTTGGCACGCCACAGCTAAACCATTATAGGATTAACTTGACACAACAGTGGTCAGTGGTCAGTGGTCAAATACATTAATCATACCTTTCTTTCATTTTGTACTTATTTATCAACAAATCCTATAAATGCATGTAGATCATTATTTTGATTAAAATTCATGCAACTTTATACAGAATACAGAAAACCCACCAACTTATTTACAATGGCCATGTTTAGGAAAGAGCTGTACATGGAGCTTGACGCGTTGAACATTAAAAAATTTTGAATTTCTGCAGACTACATTTCCAATGGGGGTGGGGGGTTAACTCTGGATATGCTGAATATTTTGAAAACAATTTGACTGAATTGTTGGTAGCTAAGCCACCAACAACTTTCAGTTAAATTGTTTTCAAAATATTCAGCAGGTCGAGCTATTGCTCATTGAAATTATTGTCTGGTGGGCGGTGGCTTGCAAATGGTTAATATCCATTATACATTTTCTCTCGTGCAGGCAAGCTATGTAAATCAGGCACAGCAACAAGCCCCAACAGCCACACTTCTCTGGTCAACAAGCGAGATATTACTGAATAGTCGTTATGAAGTCAGATGACCTTCACACTCCCTGGTTACGCTCCGCCACAGGGTCAAATTATTGTCGGGTGGCTTGTGGCTTGTAGCAGCGAGACAGTTAAACTAATGGACCTTAACAGTTTTAGTTATGCCCTGCCCATCTCTAGCTAAGCCACCCCCCCCACCCCACACCACGCTCATATTGGGATTGATCGATCTTTGAACTCTCTGACAATCAATTTCTAGACTGCCAGAAAATTATACAGGTAAGCCGTTGAATATTTTGAAACTAATTTGACTGCAACAGCGCCCACTCAAATTAGTTTCAAAATATTCAACAGCATGTTTATTAAACAGCAGAGACATACAATTCTTACGTGTCAGACTTAAAAGTTAAAGACGGGCCATATAGAATCATTTATGACGTAACACATGCCGGAGCTGATTATGACATCATTACTCTAGAAAGGCGAGTTGTTATACCATACTAGCCATGTAGATACACGTACCTTGTTTCTTTTTCTCCCGTTCATGCATGATGTGTCGCTTCAACGCCTGATACATGCCCTTCGTCATCTTCGGCCGCTCTATTAAAGCTGGCATCTTTCACGGTGCTACTGTACAAGTTTACTGCGAAATGAAACAATAATCAGGGTTCCCACACATTTCTATGTTTGAAATTCCAAGACTTTTCCTGACATTAACATATTCCAATAATTAATATCTAGTATATTTGTGTTTATAACGTAGCTGCATAAATTACAACAGGAGGTATTCTGCAAATACCTGAATATTGTGTCTAGCAACAACCAAGCCAAAGCCTTGTTTTGTTAGCTGTTGCTATAGTTACGGCATAGGTGATCATATTTCTTTTATTTTCCATGATTATCATTTCCAAGTATTGCTTTGCAATACATGTCCCCACCCCCCACCTGGTGATATAAATCTTAGAGATTGACAGTCAAAAACCCCATTAAAAATTGACAGATGAAGCTGAAATTCGAACTTGATCTGTAACTTCTCGTAACATAGCAATAAACCAAGTCTCAGTTATATATGGTGAAGGAGAAGGAAGTCTTGAAAGCTGATATGTTTGTATTTCATAAGTCTAAAGGGGATATAACTCCATCAAAAAATGACGCAAACGCCTGAAACTCGAACTTGGTCTATAATTTCTCATAGTAAAGTAATGGACCAATTCTCAGTTGAATATCTTGAAAGACTGCGAGAAAAAGGGCGGAAAACTAATATTTCAAAATGGGCCATAACCCCAGGAAAAACTGACGAAAATGTCTGAAACTCGAACTTACTCTGTAACTCCTTATACTAAAGCGATGTACCACTTTTCCCTTAAATATCTTGAAGGATTGCGAAAAAAATGCAGAAAGCTGATATTTTTCATATTTCCTAAGTCGAAAGGGGGCATAACTCCTTCAAAAATTTACGCATAAGCCTGAAATTCAAACTTGGTCTGCAACTTCTCATAACAAAGCAATGTAGCAATTGTCAGTATAATATCTTGAGACTGCGAAAAAAGTGCGGGAAACTAATATTTTTCGTATTTCATGTCGGAAGGGGCATAATTCCATGAAAAATTTACAAAAATGTCTGAAACTCGAACTTACTCTGTAACTCCTTATACTAAAGCGATGCACCGATTTTCGCTTAAATATCTTTAAGGAGTGTGAAAAAAGTGCGGAAAGCTGATATTTTTCATATTTCCTACGTCGAAAGGGGGGGGGGGGGGGGGGGGTATAAATCCATCAAAAATTTACGCATACGCCTGAAATTCAAACTTGGTCTGTAACTCCTCATAACAAAGCAATGTAGCAATTCTCAGTATAATATCTTGAAAGATCTTGAAAAAAAACTAATATTTTTTGTATTTCATAAGTCGAAAGTGGGCATAACTCCATGAAAAATTTACGAAATGTCTGAAACTCGAACTTACTCTGTAACTCCTTATACTAAAGCGATGCACGGATTTCGCTTAAATATTTTGAAGGAGTGCGAAAAGCTGATATTTTTTGTATTTCGTAAGTCGAAAGGGTGCATAACTCCATCAAAAATTGACGCATACGCCTGAAACTCAAACTTGGCCTGTAACTTCTCATAACAAAGCAAGATATACCGATTCTCAGTTGAATACCTTGAAGGACTGCAGAAAAAACTGTGGAAAACTAACTGCGACAGACGGACAGCAAACCTAGTCTACCCGTGATTTTGGCATTGTGGTAACTTTCGCATTCTGTTACTCCATGGTAACAATGTGAAATATGCCGATTAATGAGATTACAGAATCTCTATAGATACATGTAGCAGGCTGTTCCATAGAGGTACAATACCCGTAGAGAGCTTACGACCCTCTCAAAGCATTGCCTCACCTGATGTGAATACATGTAGTCTCCAAAACAATATATTTTTGCTACTAATTTTATTACGTAGTCGAAAAATGTGTCATGATTAATATATAAACCAATACAATTTGTTTACCCTTTCGTCCCATAGGGAAGGTACATGTAGTATGCACATAAGCACTCTACAGCCACTCTATTGAGCTGTTTTCAGATGTCAGCTACATGTAACATGCAGCTTGAGGAATTATTGCGCCTTGATACGATGGAAGCCGACCAGGAGTCCTACACACCCAAAGTTCATGTTTGGACTGCCCCAAAACATGCCAAGGAAGTCCTGGACTTCCTGTTTTTGGGCCCTGGCATCTCTAAAAACAATGTTTTCATCCAAATTAAATATATTTGAACGATTTTACTCTTCCATGTTTCGTGCTTAGACTCCCAATAGCATTACCGTTTAGAAATTAGTGGAAGGCCTGAAGCCGACGTGTGTTTTGATACATGCAAGCGGTCGCCATTTTTAAGACATCACCACCCCCCCCCCCAATAGAAATTCGTAAATTTAACACATTGTCCATATTCCCGTAATTGCTCAATTCTTTATTTCAGTATTTTCACTTTGCATGCACATGCATAATTTCAACTAATTTGGATGCTATTTATGCAGGGGTTGGCAGGTCTGAGTGGGCCCATGATGCCCTCTAACTAGGAAACCAGTCCATAAATATGTTCAATCACAGTGATGCAAATACACAGGGATCAAAATGTTTACTGTTCCACTAATTTTTAAGACCTCAAATTGCTATGGATGACATCAATTTTAGGCGAGGTCATCCATGGATCAATTCAAATCCTGAAAATTTGCATTGCTGACCTCAGTTCAGTTTGGATGAACTCAGTAAATGTGAGAGCATTGCCATGGATGACTTCAAATTTTCATGTTTTGACCCCTGTCTCTCCACCGCCCCCAGAGCTGCAGATATATATTATACAACTTGCTGCTTGGCCATCACTGAGCAGCAAAGCTGTCAGCCTAGGGCAGTTCTCAAATTCGGTCTTCCGCCAACATCAGGGCTGGGAGTAACTGTAACTGGCTGTAACTTAGTTACATCTGTCATGTAAGTGAAATAACTTGTAACTGATGAATTTTTTTTGTTACAGTAGCTGAAATTGAAGGAAATTTCAATTTCCCTTTCTCGGAGATCTAACAATACTTACCATTATAGTACTCTTTGATAATACAAGCTAGCTGCTCTAGGAATCTAGATTCAGAAAACTTTATCGGCTCCTGGACCCGGCTCCCAACAACCGGGTACCCGTCTGCCAGTGAGACTCATATTGTTTGCATAGCTACCAAACAAGAGAATACCAATGGCTTGCCTCCGTGGGGCTGGGAGGCAGGGTCTGTAATATAATGGTAAGTATTGTTAGATCTCGGAGAAAGGGAAATTGAAATTTCAAAGGTCAAAGGGTGTGGTCGACTCGCTAACTATAACCCGCTGTTTGAGACATTGGGGTGCACTATTTTCAATCTGGATTGTTCTTGCTATTAATGCATGCAACCAGCAAACGGTAAATTCTATTTTGGCAGTCGAGCGCTTTGATAAACACAGTCCAGACAAAATCCGCGAGTATTTAAACGGGGCGAGTGTTGTACGCTTTTATTTCTGTTGGAGTCGTATATTCTGTTACTCGCGAAAACAGGCCTATACACATACATATAACACGACATTGAATATAGCCGATTCCAAAGCTTCTGATAATTACTGAGTACCCGATGTGCAGACTCGTTACTCGCCATGCTTCACGTGAACAATGCGTGTAAAAAGCTATTTCCGCGAACTTCCGACGTGTAGCCAGTTGAAAAATGAATTACAAAAACTAAAACACTATAATTTTTAGGTGTCGTTACTTAAACTGGATTTAATCTGTAAAGAAACTTCTTAAAACAAGCCAGAAAAATAAAAAATAACGACTTCAACGCTGCTCGTTGTTAATAAATTAGCACGTGATCAAAACGGCGCGAGCAAATACTACATTTTAGTAAATTTTCATTGATAAATTCAGCATAGTAATGTATTTTCCCACGGTCTAGTTCATGAACAACCAATCAGATAAGTCTTTGCGAGATCGCTGTTGTGTTTGAATAGCACGCAGTTTGTACGTTATTTTATTATTCTAGCGTGTTTGTTCGGTGACAAAATGCTTGGAGTAATAAATTACAAATAATAGAAACGGGAATAGGGAATATATTACAGTGTAATTACTACCGGCGGACGGCCAGAGAATGAGTTTAGATGTTTTAAATAAGGCAATTTTACCGTGAGACTTTCAAGACGTACGTTTGACATACAATTCTGCCTGTCATTATTTTGTAATTGACGTCTTGACGTTTGTTTTTACAACAACCCTTTCACCTGAACTCGGCTAATAGTTAGGGATGCCTGTATTTTTGGCACTATTAGCACTTATTTACCCTAGGTCAAGTCAGTCAGATTTTATGAATATATTTCTCAAATATTGCTCAAACATTATGGACGGTATTCACGGTATTTGGAAATGTTCAATGGTCAATGGTCACGGTATCGGTTCACGGTATACCGCGGTCCTCACGGTACTACCGTCAGACCGCCCAGCTCTACATGAAAGAGGACTCACAGTGCCATTGTGCAACAGCCATGATGTCCTCTAACGGGACACCATTGAATAGGGCGGTCGAGGAAGCTATTCCTCTAACATCGTGAGCCCTAGCACATTGCACCTGGTGCCCAGTCGTAATCTTGTGGGTAGTGACTACCCAATGAGAGATAGAATCCATGGATGCAGCGCCATATGGATTCTTATGGCAGATCCATAGATGTCTATCATTTGACAGTAAAGAGTCTGTCCGCTTCTTGTACTTAGTCAAAGCATGGACTGGACACAGGGCATTGGCATCACGATCAAACCTGGTCAGCTTTGGTATAATGATCGGTTTGTCAGGATATTTCAAAGATTGATTCTTTGACATAAACTCTGCTCTTTGCAACAGTCGCAGACCCTTCTCCAGAGACAATAAATCGGTCCCTCTCTGCTGAAAGCACATGGATCTCACTGCGCCTTCTAGCTGAGGAAGCTGCCAATAGAAAAACCGCCTTTAGAGTCAGATGCTTTAGACTAGCCGAACACAAAGACTCGAAAGGGTGCTTGGCCAGTACACTAAGTACCAAAGATAGACTCCAGGCTGGAATGCCTACCGGTTGTCTCAGTCGGAGATTGCTCATTCCGTTCACCATCACATTCAACTGGGCCACCTCTGGACTATCACTGTTGGCTAGACATGGGATAACTGATGCCAAAGCTGACTTGTGTCCAGCAATTGTGACAGGAGCCAGTCCTGTATAGAACAGCTCACAGAGAAAGTCTACTATTTGCTGAATAGTGGATTGAAAGGTATCAATACCCCTTCCTTCACACCACTCTGCAAATTTGTTAACCTTGTGGTTATATGACTTGAAGGTTGACCTCCTTCTCGCAGCCTGTTGACAAAAGCCTTCCGACGTGGAATGTTATTTGATAACATTCACGCAGTCAACTTGAACATCTCGGGCCGCTCGTGTAGGAAGCGGCCCTTGGCCTGGAAATCTCAGGCAGCTGCACTGGATTGTCCACCAGCAGATCCAGAAGATCCGTGAACCACACCCTGCTGGGCCTAAATGGCGCTATTAGCAGGACCAGGCACGGCTCCTCCCTGATCTTCACCAAAACCTTCGGCAGAAGAATGGTGGGTGGATACGCATAAGCGTGCACCCCTCTCAAGCCTATCGCCAAAGCGTCTGTATCGACAGCATTTGGATCTGGAATCGGCGAGACATAAGTCATGATTTGAGCATTTTCCTTTGTGGCAAACAAGTCCACGTTTGGTTTGCCCCAATGCTCGAAAATCCTTTGAAGAACTGGAGGGTTGGGAGACCATTCTGTCGGCAGAATCCTCTGTCTGTGAGACAAAGCATCTGCCAGAATGTTCAATTGCCCAGGAATGTGAGCTGCTTTCAAAACAACCGAGTAATTCCTGCACCATTGAATTAAGTGCCACACCTTCATACACAGTGTGGGTGACTTGGTCCCGCCTTGGCGATTTATGTATGATACTAATGTCGATTTGTATCAATATCACCTTACCCCTGACTTTTGGAAGAAACCTTTCCAATGCCAGTTCCACTGCCATTATTTCCAACAGATTGATATACAGCTGACTCTCTTGGAGAGTCCATGTGCCCGAAACCTGGTGTTCTCCCAGGCAGGGCCCCCCCCCCCACCACTCCAGCGATGCATCCGTATACACGGACAGTTGGGGGCATGGTAGGTGAAGCGAAACTCCTACCTGGAGATTCTGACGCTTCTTCCACCATACAAGTTTCCACAAAGACATCAGATACAACTGGATAGGTCTTCGCATCAGAACTGCGTACGGGATTACCTGCTCCATGGAGACCATCATGCCCAGCATCTGAAGAAACTTCCTTGCCTGAATGTGGTTTCCCAATCGAAAACTCTTAAGGATGGCTAACAGAGACACCACTCTGGGCTCTGACGGATAAACCCTGCCTTCCTCGAGATCGAATCGCATCCCCAGATAAACGAAGTGTTGAGTGGGTGTCAACTCGGATTTCTCCCTGTTGAGTATCCAGCCTAGATCAGAGCAGTATCCACTCCTAACCTGGCTTGTCCGCCTTGATAAGCCAATCGTCTATGTAGGTGTGAAGCGCCACATTCTCTTTTCTGAGAAACGCTGTCACCGCACTCTCAATCTGGTGAAAACCCTTGGGGCTGTCGACAGGCCGAATGGGAGGACTACAAACTCCCATACCTGATTCTGGAACGTGAATCTCAGAAACCCGTGACAATCCCTGTTCATTGGAATGTGGAAATATGCATCTTTCAAATCGATTGACAGAAACGCTGTCACCGCTCTCTCAATCTGGTGAAAACCCTTGGGGCTGTCGACAGGCCGAATGGGAGGACTACAAACTCCCATACCTGATTCTGGAACGTGAATCTCAGAAACCCGTGACAATCCCTGTTCATTGGAATGTGGAAATATGCATCTTTCAAATCGATTGACACACACCACATTCCTTTCCTCAATCTTGCCATTACCGATCTCGGAGTTTCCATCTGAAACCGAGGCGTATTAATAAACCAATTCAATGGCCTGAGATTGAGCACGGGTCTCCACCCCGCCTGTGCTCTTGGGGACAAGGAACATGTTTGAATAGAAGCCTGGAGTGTTCTGGTTTGTTGGTTTTATTACCTGACACTTCGTTTTGAATGGCTTCTAACTTGTCTGGCTCCCTTGGTATGGGATCCAGACAGATGCCAAAGTCAGGTTTTGTGGTAGACAATCCCACCACTCTTGCATGTACCCCTGGGACATCCATCCCAGGACCATACTGTCTGATGTCACACCTCGCCAAGCCTCGACGAAACGCATGAGCCTTCCACACACCATAGACGCATTGACGCCTAATGTGGGTATCTGGCTCGCAATCCGCTCCCCACCTCCCTCTTAACAAGAAAGAGTGAGAACCATTTTGGTCTTGGCTTGACTGGTCTAACTGGCACCGCTGTTCCTGTCGCACAGGCGTGGTCCAGGCAGATACGAAGGGAGCTACCATACCCTCAGGTATGATCAGCTCCCTTCTTTCCGCCCATGGTGGACTTACCCTTGCCATTCCCCTTCCCGCCTCTTGAGCGATCAGGAGCAACACTGGGGTGGGCAGGCGCCTCCACAACCTTCCTCGCCTTCTTAGCCACAGGCGGCTGCGAAGGCCCAGCAATAGCAGAAGCTGGCTTGGCTTTCGCCTTGAGCACTCTTATGCTTCTTCTGTTTCTTGGAGGAAGGTTGTCCTGTTAACGGTTTAGCCACAGCCCCTAGTGCATGTGCCTGACGCATTACGAGGTTAACCGCTAACCGATTCTGCGCTATGTTAGCAGTGCCCTCTAAGATGGCCCACGCGTGGCCACCAAAGATGCTAGGACCGTTCAGGGGCATTCCGAGCAAATGCTCCCTGACAGCAGTAGCCAGATGCATATGGTCAAGGACGCACTTGCACCCTGGCCAAAGCATCCATCGACAGCACCAGGCCGTCGTTTACGCAAAATAGCGCCACAGATGGCCTGCCCCAGCTTCAGCCCACACCGACTGAAGCAAGCGATCATCCCTCTTCGCACAGGGACAGGACTTCCTCAATGTGTGCTTGGGATCTGTCCACAAGCGCCTGAGCAGGGCGGCCCGCTCCAACACCAAGAACTCAACGGTCATCCTCAGTGACTGTTGGATCCACACCATAGTGCTCGTGCTCCCCTCTGGGGAATACGGCACCTTGCCCGCACCTCCCTAGAGGCCGCAGGGAGCTGGTTCTTGGCCAAGAGTTGCTTGCTATAAATAGCATCGAGCAATTCCTTGAACCGTGGATCCAGCCGCAGGCCAGAACCCCGGCTGAATCGACGCAACCGATGGACGGGGCCAAGCCAGAGCCTCAGACCAGTCCGTCTCCGAAGAAGACACCCCCGTGAATACATCACCCATTCGGATAATACAGAGAACGACGTCAGACGATTTTTGTGTTAAAAACCGTATAGCCAACATCCAATTTCATATTACTGCCAATTGCCGTTGGGATTAAAGGAGGCAATCTTTTCTGGCATATTTCGTTGTGACCACACGCCCCAAATTTGGGGTCAGAAATTGGGACATGCAACACAGAGGAAAATTTAGAGACATAAGGCTCCATATATGCTAGAGAATAACATGAAAGAATACAACCTGAGTTTCAGTAGCTCCTTCCATGGTAATCCAATAATTCCTGGCGCGAAAACTAGCTTAATTAGGCACAAAGATTTAAACTTTGAGAAAACTCTAAGATTATTTCAATATGCAAAAAGCATGTATTGCAGTTGTTGCTATGCAAACAAGAATGAGTCTCACTGGCAGACGGGTACCCGGTTGTTGGGAGCCGGGTATCCGGTTCCAGGAGCCGGTAAAGCTTTCTAAATCTAGATTCCTAGAGCAGCTAGCCAACTAGCTTGTATTATCAAAGAGTAATATAATGGTAAGTATTGATCGAAGGAGAAGTAACCAGTTACATTGCAAAAGTAACTGAAATTTCAGTTACTTTTCAGTTACATTTCTAACAAATTTATTACAAATTTATTAATTTGCAGCATCTAGCTACTTTTATCCATGTGCCACTCCAATATCCCTGCAAAGCACAAATACTTCTAAAGGTATGCTTGTTACATGTAGCAATCATAATCTGACTGAATGTTATTGCTACATCATGATCAGACAATAAAAACCTTTCATCAAAATCCTCTGTAGCTTTTACATTACGCTCCCTTAGAAACAGGTTGTTTACAAAATCATTATAGAATTAAGATACCTTTTAAAGTTCAAATTTGTTCAAGAAAATGTTAGATTTCTCATAGAAAATGTTCAGTTATATATAGATCATGAGATTATTTTAGAAAAGTTACCACTGGAATGACTGGCTTGGTTATCGAGCCAGTCGTATTACCCTTTTTATGATGACATGTTCATAAAGTTCTTCATAATAATTATCACACTTGTAAAGTAATTAATGTAACTGAAATGTAACCTTAGTTACATTTAGGGTTCGTACACTACAGCTTTCTGTGTTTGAAATTCCATGACATTTCATGACAAAAGTTAACAAGTTCCATGACTGCCAAGAATTACTATCTAGGAGATTTGTGTTTATAACATAAATGTAGCTACAGAAATTACGATCGGAGTTATTTTGCAAAATTTTGACATTTTGAGTCTCGCAACAAGCAAGCCAAAGGCTACCTTTGATAATCTGTTGCAGTAATTTTTATTGCATGGAGGTGATGGCAGAAATTTAACCCACCCATTTCCCTATTTTTTGACCTGTGATAAAAAATGCTGATTTTCGATTACTTTCCAGGCCTGGAATTTAAAATTTTAGGATTTCCATGACCAGTACGAACCCTGAGCATTATGCAAGGTAACAAGTTACATTGCTCAACAAATGTAACTGTAACTGACATAGTCCAATGTAACTGTAACTAGTTACATTTAAATGTAACTGACACCAAACCTGGCCAGTTGGCAACATCCCACAATTCTCAAAAGAAAGTGTAGTGACTTCTCAAGCCATGTTTGGACTAGATTGGGAGGATCCAATCATAATAGGATCCTTTTCTGTTTCTATCTTAACTTCCTGTATTCAGTCTTCAGCCAACATCCCACAATTCCTGTCATGGTACACGTTCTGATTTATTTACAGACTACTTTATCATCCCAGTGCTTCCTTCTTTATTTGTTAAAATTTTTTTATCAAACGTCTTAAAACTTCACTCACACCTCAATGTCCTGGGGCCCGTTTTCGTCACTGAATTGGTTCGTGGTTGACTGACGCAGTCCGTGGCACATGCGTTTCGGCATTCTGGAAGTTGAAGATTTACAGATTGGTTCGTTGACCTAGTGACAGAGTTTTATCTTGTTTCGTTGTTGCCAATAGTTACTGGGTTCATAAATTTCAAGATTTCTAAATATTACAACTTATTTGAATGATGAGAGCTTGTCAATAGTTTTAGTGCATGCGGTCATCTGCGATTTATATAGATTGAAATTAAAGTCTAAATCGAATTATGTTCAAATTAATTGCTACAGTTAATGCAATTTACAATGCTTGTGGGTTCAGAACATTGTCACAAAATTGCAATCGCCAATTTGCATAAATGTTGTTTTGGTGTTTCTGGTTCCACAAACCAATTCAATCTCGAAAACAGGCACTAATTGCTTAAATACATCTAACAAATAAAAAAATAAAAAAGTATGGTTTATTTGAGGTGTTTTGAAAGCAAAATTTTAAAAAGTAAACGGCGATATTACTTGCATTAGTGATTTTTTTTTCCGAAAACCTATATTGGGCACATTGAAACATTTTCTCATAGTCCATGCAGCGTATGACATACCGTTGTCAATCTACATTGATTTATGCATGTTTTGTTATTATCCGATTTAAAAAATAACTTGGACAACGATAGATCTGAAGAGGTAGGGGTCAATCTTATGAAAAAACTGTTTACAAAATTGCATTTGTTACACCAGACAGGCCGAGCAGTCAGGCAATCTGGCACAGATCAAAGGCCAGTGATTCCAGATACTCTCACTCTCAGCTAGCTAAGGCCATATCTTGATTCTAATCCCCTCCCATAGGTTTACTATGGGTTTTTAGTTTACCACGAAATCTGGTTAAAACACTATAAATAACATTTTCTATAATATTTTCAATGTCAACAACATTTTTATAAGTCTATGATGCATCATCTATGATGCTTTTTTCGCCATATGAAGAAAGTGGTAAAACTAAATAACAGAAATAAACTCGTGTTACCATTTTTCATGAGGGGTAAGAATAAGGATATAGCCAAATCCAGAATACCGTCTAGGTAATCGATAATCAAGGTATCTGTATCTGTTAAGAATACTAGGCAAAATCCTATAGGGCATCACGCGAGTCACATAGGTGATGCAGCATGCTGATGTTCGCATCTGGTGGTCTGTAAAAGCTGCCTATGAGTGCTGTTTTGCAGGCCTGGAAATAACTTTGTTTATTGTATCCGCGAATCTGTTTGGACAAATTTTTGCTGATGTATGCATTCTAAGCAGGATTCGAAATTAGCGAAAAGTTGATGGAAGGACTACCAGACTTGGCAAATAAGTAGTCCGTCTAAAGAATTAGTAGTCCGTAAGGCGACACGTAGTTTACACAGATTGCACAAATGTGACATGAACAGATGGTTGAATAATTAATATTGGACTTCTGAGAATATTGAGGATAGTGTATCAGTCTTCAGGTCTACAGTAGCCAGTATTGTCATTTTTCAGTATAACATATGTCCGATTCAAAATATGCATGTACTGGCTCTGGCCAAGGTCAGGGAGTATAGGAAACCTAAGATAATACGTATTGGCAGATTTGGCAATTACATTGATTGAAAGCTGTTGTTACTTAAGGCAGCAACACATTTCAGTCAAATTATTTTCAAAAATATCAATAATGTGCCTCCCATGAATACTGTGATTTCATTGACTAGGGCTAACATATATTTTGTAACTTACAAACCTACATCACATATCCCTTTCAACTGGTAGGCTAAACAAATTACACATCATTCAATACAATGTAAGAAGGCTGAATAGTGTTAGTAATAGTGCTTAACTGGAAGCTGTTGCAGACTATGGCAGCTGTGAGCAACAGGTCCCCCTTAAAAACTTGCAACATATTCAACAGCTTATTAAGATGAAATTAAGTTTCTGTGATACTATGACTTCAGTTGAGAGTTAACAATTTTTATTTGAAAATTACTAATGGCTGTTTTCTCTGGCTTAAATAGTGAATGATAAAAAAGTTTTACTGTGATCAGCGTGTATCAATCGGCCCACGTGTTACTAGTTGTACTACGAATGCTATATATAGATACTACTACTACTACGTCATTCATAAAATTACTGCATAAAACATCGTTTATTTTCTTTACTTTCGGTAGTTTTATTGTGATTCATTGGTTGCTTTCTATATAGTTATATTTATTAACCAATAATCTTGCGAGAAAGTATGTTCCCGACTTTGGAGTAGAGTACTCAAGAACACTGTCACGCATGCGTCGATCTTGGCGACATGTCATTCTAAATCTGTTGCTTACACGAATCAAGTGCGATACGGCGCCGTAGCATGGCTAACTATACTGTGTCGGCCTTGATTTGTGGATGCGCTAACAGGAGTTTAGCATTTACGATGAAATAACTGTTTCCGAGAAAAACATTGTCTAAATCGACCAGAAACAGTCTAGATAAACTTGTATTTTTAAAGTTTATCATAACGCTAACTAATGACGAGGCAATGATCAATAGCCATACCCCCCCCCCCTTATAGGAGAATTTAGATTTACAAGAGAGTCTGTTACGAGCAATATGTCGATGACCATAAATACCCCGTGATACATATTGTTAGTTTCCGACTGGTGTTCAAACTCAAAACTGAAGTCCTTATAACAGTTTATTATTATACCGGAAGAAGGAAGCTGCTAACGCATGCGCGCATTAGTAGCTTTTAGAATTTGACAGATCAACATGACATTTTCATGATAAAAAACATAAACTAAACTAGAATAACAGTCAATAGTGTGCAATAACTGGTCCCGGTACACACTATTTTGCTGCCGGACAAAAGGACAGGTCCCAAATTTATTGTGCTTGTCTACAATCTATTTACTACCAGACATTTACCGTGACCGGCGCCTTATTTCTAGGCTTGTTTTGTCTCCCGCTAGTTCAACCTGTCCAGATTATTTCACACTAATTTTCTAGTTTCTCTCTGTGTGCATGAGATTCCGGGCCTTGTGAATACTATGACTCCTCCCCCATCTCTGTCCCGATCTCTTCTGAATGGGGTATACCTATAAGCATCTGGTGTGCTTCAGGAAAGAGTTCCGAGTCCAGAAAGTTGTGATCAATATGTCTCAGTTCCCAGAATGATGTCCGGGCTTAGGGTTATTATCTCTTGTAGCAAAGTTTCCTGTTTATTTGTGATGCTTTGGAAGTTGATAACTGATATTCTAAGCTTGTCCAGGTGTTTCAGTGGAATGCCTGGTTCTGTTGTTTCTTTGGGGATGACGCTTACAGTGGAACGATGTGCTTGATGATGTATGGGGCTAAGTAAGCTTGTATCAGTTTTGTCGTTCACTGTGGATTGCTGCCTATCGTGTATGGATTTAGGCGACGAACCAGCGATTGGTCTGGAGTAGGCTTGCACGATTATTCGATATTATCGAAAATCGCGATTTTTTTTCCAGCCTCTATATTTTAAGATGCGATTTTGAAAAAATCGAAATATCGCTAGAATTTTACGGTCATGCCGTGTTCTGTCTATTTGTAGCATAGGTGTCTATTACGGCAAGATGTTCAATTTATTTCCAAACCAACATCTCTGAGAAAGGGGTGGGATTATACTAGGAATAGGTAAAAAAGTTGAAGTTCATTCAATTGCTTTGAAAGACTGACATTAATACGAAATAATTTCTTGCCGCCTTACTGTATACCTCGAAACGATGATCGCGGGAGTGAAATTATTACGTGGGAAGGTATAAATATTGCATGTTTTGTAATAAGCATGGTTTATAAACTCAAAATGAATCCAAATTTTAACATTAAATGGCGTCGCGGGAATAAATAAATTACTTGATATTGTTTGCTCTCCTGTTTTTGGAGGCGAGAGGTGGTGCGCTCACAAATGTGATAGCTAAATGAGAAGGTATACACGCTTTAGCAACCATGGCGAACTATCCGAGATGTTTCTGAAGGCTAACTATTATTAGTAAAATATATAGATCACATGATATTGCTCGCTCTCCTGGTTTTGGAGGCGAGGGTGGTGCGTTCACAAATGTGATAGCTAAATGAGATGATATACACGCTTTAGCAAGCAAGGTGAACTATCCGAGATGTTTCTGAAGGCTAACTATTATTATTAACCGGGTACTCGGTAAATGTGCAGCAGATCTAAACATTAGATATCTATGGATCTAAAGTACATTCCTAATATCACGTGATTTGTATATTTACACAAAGACGAGATGAAATGGCAAATTTATGATTCATTTTCATGTAATAAACGATGATTTTAACAGAGTACACAATATTTAGGTTGTCCAATATAATAATTTCACTCCCGCAATGATGGATATGGTATACATTAAGCCAAGCGGTAAGGCGGCAAGAAATTATTAATTGTGTCCTATTTTCGTGTTATTAACGATCGGTCTTAGTTTAAGTATCTTGGCAACTGGATTTCAAGTTTTTGTTGAAATTTCCCAATTAAAAGTAATCCGGCTAAATCGGATATGAAAACTCAAACCGATATGGCTACATAAGCCACCCCCCCCCCCCCCATGCAGTCCAACTCGACCCAAGACCAATTCACCCCGTGAATTTATATACCTTAAAATACGATGTACGATATATCGAAATATCGCGATTTTCTCACCACGATATATCGCGATACCGCCTAGGACAATATCGTGCAAGCATAGTCTGGAGTCTACACACATGGATTGAGTGTTGTTGCTAGAGGTTGGTGCTAAATCTGTCTCGTGTTGTAATATGGTAAACCTGTTTCTACTGCTTGTTGTCTGCATTGAACTGAAAATGATGTGGCAAAGTTTGGTAGTCCACATTTAAAACAGAACCAATTCACACTAGCTAACTGTTAACCAAGTGTTGATAAGACAATGAATTTATGCCTGTACAGTTTGCATGATAGCAGATATCACAGCAATCACATTGTACTGGCTTTACTTTCCATGTGACGTTTTTGGAACATATGCTGCAGGGATATTTTGGCTTCGGACCTGGATGGGGATCTATGTCTCCACATTTCAATAACAGTAGGCATAACATGGATGATTTATGACGACATCGGAATATCTTTTTCCTACCTTTTGATGATCATTGTATGATGCTAAGTAGTGTACTGATGTTACCGTAATTTCCCTGAACAATTTGTTCACATATCTCTGGTGTTGGCTGACACATTTCCTACTTTTTACACTCACATTTTAGAAAGTTTGATATTATTATGAATGCAGTCACAAGGAAGATGATGGGAATCTCTTTCCGGTCGTCAAGACATGATTTCTGATTGGTTGAGCTGGTTTGTTTAGATGGTTACTGCTGGATACCGGATTAAGATAACATTTTTACGAAAATTGGATTCCGATGTTTGTGTGCTAATTTCTGTTGGTCTAAAATAGTTTAATCGTCTTGTATTTGTGATGGATGATGTTTAAATACTGTTTTCACTGTTCGATCGTTATTTCAAAGCAAATCAAGAACTTTTTGCTGCGCCAAAAATTTTGAGTCATGTTCCGAGGCATACACAAGGAGTTTCGTATTTATCATCATCATTCACCAGACTACACGAGGCATACACCCGGAGTTTCGTATTCATCATCATCATTCACCAGACTACCTCCCAATCGTGCAATTCATAGAATCGCGATGATGTCATCACAATCAATTTTCCCATAATACCCTGGGAGCGATGCCATTTTTGGAGGGCTAATTTAACATTACGAGCAATGGGCTGCGAAACCTTAATTACATTTTCTTTATTATCTTGCAAAATTCATTTGTAATTTTATGTTTTCTGATACCGGGAGGATTTTTTTCGATTTTCAGATACAGGATAACCGATACGGATTTTATGGTTTGAGCTTCATGAAAAATGTAAACAATGCGTTAACACGGCCAGTGTTCCCAACTTTAATGGCGTCCGATCACAAATGCCCAGATGTGCGAAACTATGAATTGATCGAACATGTCAATTGTCACGGAAATATGAGACGCTGAAGATGTGGCACCGGTTTTCGTGTCACCATTCTATTTTTAATTTATTATTAAACTATAGTAAATAAAATGTATTATTGCAATAATACTATACTTCAGAAAAATAGCAACTGCTACATTATATAATGATATTTACCAGTTTATGGTGTGTTAAAACTCCCGTTTCCATAAAATCCGGATGGAAAATAATTTATGTAAATTCTGAGTAGCCCTGAAATGTGGATTCGAGCAAACGGATCTTAATCTGGATTAGAGAAAATACAACATTCATCGTGAGAAAACAAACATCCTCTGTAAGCTATCAACCAGTAAGAATTGTAATAATATGCCCACCTGGAAACTCTGGAAGGTTGATGTACCTATTACAACTAAAGAACCTCATTTGGGTCTCTCGAGAACATCAAAAAATGAAGTTTTGGTCAATGTTGAAGAAAAGATTTCACTTGCTCGTAGAACTTTCTACTCTGACAGGCACTGGTCTCCACGGCACAAATGGACTTTCTCCAAGAATCTGCTACCATATATACATCATGTACGTCTTACCACGACTGCTATATGGTCTTGAAGTATTCACTCCCTCCAGCAAGCATATAGCCGATTTGGAGGCATTTCACATTTCAATGTTGAGAAAGATTCTGCCCCTGCCGGTTCATACTGCAAAGTGTATTGTATACCTACTGATTGGAGCCAGACCAATTGCTGCTGAAACACATATCCGGCAGATCACACTACTATCAAACATAATCAGAAGCGAAAATCCAACACTGAACAGAATAATGGAATGGCAATCATTAATAAAGCCTGTTGATTCTCATAGTTGGTTCATATATATCCAAGGTATCCTGCAGCAGTACAGGCTTCCAGGAGTCATCCTAATGCACAACTAAAGCTGTTTCACTCATTGGTCCAGGCAATCATACTTTATCATTGCGAAATCTTTGGGGCCAAAAGCAGCCAAGTTGTTTGTCAATAATGAATTCAGCAAACTAGACAATTCCTTTCAACATGAGAAACTCACCAACAAATTTTGCAAACAAACCATAGGTGTGCATAAATATGCGTCCAACATTGTTGCCAAAGGGGAACTGGGTAAAGTACCCACTTACCTTGGAAATCATTATAGCACTCCTAAAACATTGGAAGTGGGTAATATCATTATCGGATGACAGAATTGTCAAACAAGCATATCTATATTATCTGGAAATACTTAGCAAGAACAAAACACAAACTACCATTAGACACGCATGGCTAGACATACTAAAGGAACTACTAATATCCAGTGGACTAAGTGATATTTGGGTTAGCCAGAACCCAACCAACCGGGGGGGTCACGAAAGTTGAACTGCACTGTATCGTCCCAGCTGTTTGTATTAACAGTGTGTCTACTCATTGTAGTTAATATAGAAGTGAGACATGATAAAAATGATGATCTATTGCTGACAAACAATCGTCCTAGTTTGTTGCTGACTATGAATATGAGTGTGTAAAATGCAACAGTGTTATCTGTTCTGTATCTCACCAGAGACACCTCACCGATCTCTGATCTGTATGTTCTGTGAGGTATCCCTGTAATGGAGGGACCTAGCGTGGCTACTTAGCTGGTTTAATATAAATTAAAATTGCCTAAGGCTGGCCAAATATTATTTGGCTGCGAGAGAAATGTACCTCACGCAGGCCACAATCACAGGAAAATGCGCACAACACCACATCGGAGGAGGCGATTCGGTAAAAAGGCTGCTCTCCTATTTAAACAATGCTAAGTGTGAGAAAAGTAATCAAACTAGTGTAATTATAAGTTAATGGGATGCATGCTGTTTTACGTGAAGATGGGGTGGATGATTTCCTAAGAATTCAACACTGTCATCTTATGTGAGTTAAAGATACTGATTTAGTAGTTGCCACTCTATTTCTGCGGGCATTCATGATGGATCTAAATGGACAGTTAGTTATTAGGTTCAAACATATATTGTTTTAGGCCGCAGGTGGCTTAGAGCTTACCTAACTTTAACAAGAAAGCCTTCCTGGCGAGGATGTTCAACGCCAATCTCGTGTACCGCCATGGAGCATCTCCCCTCAGACTGACACCGTGCAACATGTTGTCTGGTGGTAATTTCAGACCAGCTAAGCTATCCTTCCACATACCGCATCACAACAACAAATAACAAGACAAGGACAATTCAATTCAATTCAATTCAAATATTTTTTAGTTTATAGTAGCATTTCACATTTATATTACAAAGGACAGGTAGTCCATCAAAGGCAAAGCCTATGTGGTGATGGAGCCTTAACATATATTAGACAAAGAGACATTACAACAATAAATTACTGTACATATTACAAATAACAACATTACAACACTACACGTAACGCACACAAAAACATAATTAAGTTACTAGTAGTTAATTATAATAATATAAAAAGATGTGGATTTTTTTCACTTGCACCCACAGTACATATGCATTATTTTAAAAATTTTAACATTTAGTGCTAGAAGATCTGCAGTTTTAAGTTGCTAGAGGTAATGGAGAGAGGGTTGGGAGGTTGGGGGGGGGGGGAAGGGAGGGGTGTTCATCGAGCTTAAAGACAGTAATCCAGTATGTGATGTATTATTATTATTATTATTATTATTATTATTATTATTATTATTATATAATTATTATTATTATTATTATTATTATTATTATTATTATTATTATTATTAATATTATTATTATTATTATTATTATTATTATTGATACTAATATAGTGTATGATGAGCCATAATGTATGATGAGCCATGGTGGTAGTGATGATCTTCCTAAAATTAATGAGATTGGTAACTCCATCTGACTTCCACAGCCATACTCCCTCATCATGTGTTCTTCTAAAGTGGTCTACATATAGGTGATTAACCCTTTCCCTGATGAGTATCCTATATCTCGCTCAAGTCCAGAGGCAACAATTTATGAAAACTGTTGAATATTTTGAAATTACTCTGACTGGAAGCTGACAGACGAACAATACAAACATTAAATTACATGTTTCGAAGGATCCAACTATTGCACATTACAAATATAAATATATAACTAATAGATGACATTGGTTACTATAAAAAATACACAGACATACACCCTTCCATTTACATCCACAGCTAACACTATGATTCCAGTCAGACCAAATTCAAAACACCCACCAGAACTAGATGTGTATCATAAGCAATGAATTTTGTCAAGGACTCATCAGCGAAAGGGTTAGTACCCTTCTATAATAATTGTCTTGAGGTTCTTTTTGTATGAATCTTTGGTGACAATCTGTGTGCGGATTTCTGTTTCTGTGTTGTTCCATAGGTGTATTGCTTTTGCTAATGGCCTTTGTCTGGAGGCTTCTGTGCGGCAGAAGGTTGTATGCAGATTTTTTCGTGATCATGTGTTGTGTGAGTGTATGTCTTCATTATTCTTGAAGAGGTTTAATAATGGGGTTGGTAGATTATTGTTATAGAAGTCTCTGAGGACGGAGTATAGTTGGAGCTTTCCTATATCTTCAAACTTCAATAGTTTTTCTGTTTTAAATACATTCTGACCCGCTGTTGGTTGTGAAAATATCTTTATAGCAGTTTTCTGAAGTGTCTTTAATTTTTTTTGTTTTGATAAGTAAGTGTTAGTCCAAATCGTGTTGCTGTATGTGATTTGCGGTAATATTAACGTGCTATAAAGGTGTTTGGTAAGTAGCTTTTAAGTCGATGCATAATACCAATGTTCTGTGCAACCTTCAACGTTACAATTTGTATATGTTTCTCCCATGTGAGTTTCTTGTCCAAATAGATACCTATCAATTTGGCAAACTGTGCCTCACATATTCCTTGATTATCTACATAAATTTTAGGGAGATCAGTACTTTTCATTTTTTTATTTGTGAATAAGATGTAATTTGTTTTTGCAACATTGAGCGATAATTTTTTAACCTTAAACCAATGAATTACTTTTTCATTTATGTTTTTGTATAAAGTATCAATGTTTTTATAGCTGCAAAAAGCATTGGTATCGTCTGCAAAGAGAATTAATGACAAGTGTGTGCAAACATTTGGTAGGTCATTCATATAGAGTAACATCAACAGCGGACCAAGAAATGAATCCTGAGGAACACCCCAGATTATTTCTCCACTCTTAGATAGGACTGTATTATACTGGACATATAGTGTTCTACTGGATAGGTAGCTGCAATGCCTCGTATTCCATAGTTTGAGAGATTTTCTATTAAAATGCTATGGTCTATTGTATCGAATGCTTTAGATAGATCTATAAAAAAAATTCCAAGAATATGTTCTTTTTTGTCCAATGTATATACTATCTTTTCCATCATACCTATAAGAGCAACCATTGTGGAATGTTTTCCCCGAAAACTGTGTTGTGACTGGTAAAGGATAGAGGTTTTATTTAAGTAATTGGATAGCCTGTTATAATAGAGTCTTTCCAAGAGTTTCGAGAACAGTGGTAGTACTGAGACTGGCCAATAGTTAGTGAAGTCAGAGGAGTCTTTTGCTTTATAAATTGGGGTTACACGCACAGTTTTGAGTCATGATGGAAAGATGCCTTGTATTAGTGATAGGTTGCAAATGTGATTTAGTGGAGTCATTATAGCTTGCATGCAATTTTTGAATACCGCCCACTTAAAGTTATCAATTCCTGTGCTTTTGTTAGGATTAATTTGCATTAGTATCTTTGAGATCTCCTCTGGGTCAAAAGGGTTCAGAAAGATTGAGAATTGATAATTGCCTGACAGATAATCTCGCATGCTAGGACTTGCATTGGTGTTAATTTTCTTGGATAGTTCTGGGCCAATGTTAATAAAATATTCATTAAACTTGTCAGCAATTTCTTGATTATCAGTAATGACTTTGTTGTTGTATACAAATTTGGATCCTTTTGTTTTACAGTTCTGTTTATTCAGCAGTGTCTTTACCAGTTTTCAAGTCTTCTTTATATCATTTTTATGCTCTGTGAATTGACTTTGGAAGTAATTTCTTTTTACATTTTGCAGAATTTGATTTAATTTGTTTCAATATTTCTTAAATTGCATTTCATTGAATTTAGTAGGAAATTCGATATAATTCAGGTATAGACTGTTTTTCTTATGGCAGGCAGTGATCAAACCTAGCGTCAGCCAAGGTTTAGTCAGCTTAGTTTTGAATCTTTTAATAGTTTTGAGTGGGAAACAGTGCACATAGACGTCTGTGAACAAAGCGTGGAAAGCGTTGTAGGCATCTTCGCATGAATCGCATCGGATTATGTTGCCCCAATCAATTGTGGCCATTTTGCTTTTGAATTCATCAATATTTTCTTTCCTAAAATCTCTGCTTGTTATGGTTTCTTTCGTGGCGGCTTTTTGCCTCATTTTATTTCGTTCAATTTAATATATCGGCAGATGGTCTGAGACATCTGTAGCGAAAACTCGCTGGAGGTTTTTACAATCTGCCGGACAATTTGTGAAGATGTTGTCGTGAGAGAAGCTTTGTATTCAGCAATTCTTGTTGGTTTCGTGATTAATGGATAGAAACTGAATGTGTTCAACAAATTTATGAAATTTTGGGTGTAGAAACAGTTTTCTTTCAAAGGTCAATGTTATAATCACCCATAAGGTATCCAATTTTGTTCTGATTTTATATGGATTGCAGAATTTTGTTTAATGTCTCTGTGAATTTGTCATTGTCGCTTCCTGGAGGTCTATAAATTACACCAACAACTTTATTTTTTCCTTTATCTGAGGTAGTTTCGACGAAAATAGTTTCAATGTAGTCATTGTATTATTGACAAGTCTTCTCGTATTGTGTACTGCACATTTTCTTTAATGTAGAGGCCTACTCCGCCTCCAGTTTTAGTAGATCTGTGATTTTCAACAAAAGTGTAATTAGGGATATTAATTAGATTGACCAGTGAGATTGGTTTCAGCCATGTCTCAGAGATACCTATAATGTTAAATTCATTGGAGCTAGTGTCAAGGAAAGTTGTTAGTTAGTCAGTGTTCCTCAGGAGTGATCGAATATTGAGATGTAGGAGTGAAAATTAAAAAGTGTCTGTGCTTTTGACAATTAGATCGTTGACTTCTTTTGGTAAGACATATTCGCAGTCTGATGATGGTAATTTGACTTCTTCATTGTCATAGTCGTTATCCGGTATAATTGGTTGGTAGAATGTGTTCAGTTTAAATGGGTTAAAGACTGCATCAAGCAGGAGATTATAATTCATGTGATCATGATCACTGTTTAGATCATGGATATTTAACATGATGTCTGATTGATCATCATAGTGATTAAAGGGAAACAACTCTCTATTGCATGTAATACACCACCATGGGTCATCTGCATCCTCTAGGACGCTGTAGTGGCATAGCGTGAGCTTAGAACAAGTTAGATGTATCCTGTTATCACATAGGTCACATTTGGTGGCATATTGATTTCTTTTTATTGGCTTCTTGCACAATGAACAGCGAAACTTAATGGGCATGTGGGAGGGGTGGGAAGTAAATTGCCAATAGTGTTTTAGACTGCAGTTCTGTTATCTTTTTTCCACTGGTGCAAGTGGCTACCTGAATAAAAAGAATCTGCCTCAAAATGGCTTTTTTTTAAAATGATATGACAGTTGATTAATTATTTCGTAATTATAGATATAAATAAATCTATAATATATTGAATATGTTATTAAACATGTTGAAAATAGTTAAGAAAAGGTATGTAGACTTCTAAGAACCAACATGGTATATATACATGCATAAACGTAAATCAGTGATGAGAAGAACTGTTATATTATCCCACAATTAAAGGTGATTCAGTAGACAGCTAAAGGAAACATAATAAAACAAGCATTCTGTAAGTATTGTATTATATTCCCCTACCGGGTGAGATAAACCAATTTTGTAGCAATATCTGTGAATGCCAGACAAGATTCAAGATTCAAGATTCAAGATTATTTATTTTCGTATTTAGTCGTCATTATCAGAGATTACAACAGGCTGTCCACCAAAGGCAAGCCTATGAAGTGGTGGACTCCTAACATATAAACATTAATTGCAAAATATTTTATGACATATATAATATGATGTAACATAAACAGACATATATTACGTGATACTATATGAACAGTAGCTATATACATGTAGGATACAACAGTAAAACAGGACAATTACATTCATGCACATAAAGGGATGGAGGGTTAGAAAGTTATGTGGGGGGGGGGGAGCTCATCTATTATATATTACCATATTATTATTATTATTATTATTATTATTATTATTATTATTATTACTCATATAGTTTACATTTGATATTTTGCTCCGGTGAATAGGTGCCTTGAATAGTTAGACTACAGCCCAGCTCACAATAGGATTAATGATGCTAAAAAAAGTTGGCATGCCTCCAGATCAAAACAGTAAGTTAACATGTTAATCAGTGAGAAGTGCTCTGCTGAACACTCCGAGCGCAATCGGATTGGAAGGCTCCACTACTTTGGGAAGCAATGCCTTCCATCACCGTGCCTGGAATGCCCAACAGGACACCTCATCTCGCTCTGGAAGCATGCCAGGTCATTCCAATACATGAATTTTGGAGGCCTTAATGCAAACGGCCAATTATGAAAACTGCTGGTGCAAGTCTTTACACAAACGAGTCTCCTCTGGAGTAGTTAGTCCTAGCTACTTTTAAACCTAGCCTAGAATAGGCACAGATGATTTAACTGATGCTCAAGAATGGTTAAGAACTCACTTCGAATGGCTAGTAAATAGTCACGCACAAATTACAAAGTTAATTACGCAGAGTTGAAGAATTCTGTACTGTTGTGGATTGAAATTGCCTTCCTTAATAAATAAAAGCAATTGTGAAAGTTATTTTGATACAAGATACATATCTTGTGGCACAAGATGATATGTACTACATAGCTCGTGCGGTGAGTAAAGCATTGTCTTTATCCGGACTGCAGTCTAAATTGTTAATACGGAGCACTAGACATGTACACAGTTTGTTCTACCACTTTTCTGACTTGGTACGGCAGATCTGGTGAGATATCTTCAAACACCGCACATCCTACATACTAGTTTAGGATGATGGCCAAAAGGCTGCAATGCAGAGAAGATCGCTCTGAAGTTGTTGGTAGATGGGGGAACCTTTCTTTTAATTTAGCTTATTGCCACCAGTGATATCATCCGGGAGCCTCCAAAAACTTAACTTGCGGTGCGGAGCATGTTTTCCAGAAACCTGATCTCAAAACCGATAGGCACTGTTGCGGGTTATGGACCACCAGTGCTAACAGTAAGCAGTACTACACGTCTTGTATCTCTAGCAGATACACCTCCAACTGTCTGTCGATTGAAATTTTGGAGCTCTTGGCGCTCAACAAATCAGCGTGCGCATCGTATACACGTTTCAGGCATTGACCACATGATTTAGCTGGCCTTCGCCCTACCAAGCATGTGTGCTATGGCGATGTTTATTTTAGATGGGAGCTCAAAATATTGGACGCCTATTCTCTGATATCTCAGCCATCTCAGAACCGATTTTGAATCTGTAAACAGTTTTGGAATACTCGTTCGATTCTGCTAAAGATTCTTCTGGTAAGGATCAAGAACAGCAGGGATAGCCTGTATTCAAGAAATTACAGTTACAGGCAAAAGAATATTTATAAGTTGCCATTCTCCACAAGCTAACTCGCGTATGTAGGCTATCTCTTATGGCCGTGCATGTGCAACGGGCCATCTCACAGACTCTGTTATTCTGAGCCTCTCTTATATGGCTAGACATGCTTATCATTCTACCCAGAGGGAGCGGCGAGCTTGGAACGTCCCAGATCCGGACGTTCCGACCCAGATAGACTGGGATGGTTCGTACCTGACCGATCGACCCACGCACCACCATACAAGAGTTCTCTATGTTTCTTTGTAGGATGAACATTTGGTTAGAAAACGTAATTCATCTTCTGTTTCTAACTGGCATATTCTACACATTCTTTTATCTCTGTCGATCTTCTTGTATCGTCCACATTATATTTCTAATCTATGTGCACAGATGCGAAGTTTGGTTATTGCTCTCCAGAAATTCAAATTCTTAAATTCAGTTAGGTATGGCGCAATGAAATATGGTTTTCGTTTGTTTTTATAATACTGTGATTTTTTCAGATTTCATAATTTTCTCATTATAGTATTTTAAGTAGTTCTCTTCGAGTATACCTCTGACCCTTTGACCTAATTGTTAATTTTTTTCTGGCCTACATGCTAATAATGTAGAGTTAATGTTGTTCGTATAAAACATTGTAGCAGTGTAACCATGCCAACTATTGTTATTTGCTAAATCCAATGCCTTGCTACAGAGCACAGCGTTGGCTAACAGGATGTGGTTATCTGGTAGGTTATCCAAGTGTGACCAATAGTTTGTTATCTGAGTGTTTATATCATTAATACTGGCAAATCTACAGAGTTCTGACTTGCACGTGATGTTTGTTGTATTCTTTGCTACCTGAAGATGACATTTGCAAAATTTTGTGTGAATCTTTTTGAAGGCTTCAGAGTCTAAGGTGTCCATATATTTGTCATAGTATTTGTTTTTCTGTTTCCCTTGAAGTTCTATACCCCATGTCTCCGAATTGTACAATACTATTGGTTTAATCATTATATTATATTGTGCATCACATTTGCCGGTATTATACAAAACACCAACAATAGCGCATTAACACTAGGTAGCTTCTATAACACCACTGCACACTAGGACCCTTGCTTGTGCCGAAATCGACAGAGGTTCGGCTTAACTCTAATGTAGGTATTAGCTCAGATATTTGTGTTAGAATACTGTAACAAGCTGAGGCAAATGGTCAAAGTGACTATTTGTTGTAAAGCTCGCTTTTGGTGCCACAAAGACTAGTGGTATACCACTAAAAGAGCCCAAAAGGGGGCCACCAAAAGAGCTAAAGGCCATTTAACTGTATATCAGCAACTGCCTCTATTCGCTTAGGTTCCTCAGTGGATTCAATCTTAACTAAGACGCATCACACTTCCGTAGTATCTTCAGAGAGACCATAGTAGAAATTCACTGCGAACTAATTAATTCTTATTTCGGCCTTCGCAGTGACTCTTGAGAATTTTCAAGCATATACCTAAAGCAGGAATGAATGTTAGATCCTAGGAATCAGCTCTATATGGCTTGATTTCGGCACTTCGGCTCGCGGCAAAAGATGAACATAGCAAGCTAACTCACTGGTGACTGAGAAGGATCAAGTGGGACCTCCATGCCTGCTAAGGTAAAAGTCTTCAAAGTTTACTAAATCTTTCTTCGGCCAAGCCTTAAATAGTAAATTATGGTGCTTTGAACTACTTTTGTATTGTCCTGTCTTTGTCTTGTCATGCTATGGTTGCTCTGGTGGGCACGGGCTGGGAGTCACTCTGAAATAAGTAAAATGAGATAAAGACTCACCGCAAGATGAGTCACACGCCAACAACCTGGTCCTGAATCTGGAATCCTGGTCGCCCGAGCATGGCCCTGTCGATGGAGCTGTGGGAACGGGTTTCCATGACCCGTATGCTGATGCCGGTGTTTGTCATTCATAAATGTTTTATTTACATATAATACAAGCTCAGTATGGGCGCACATGATGATTAACTACAACACAAACGAAATCTACTGAGAGGACTCTCAAACTCGACACGTATCACAAAACTAACAATGTCTCTCCGTAGACAAGGTAACACAAAAACTTGACAACCAACCAAATCTCGCAAACCACGACAACCGCATGTGCAAATCTTCACGTTTCCAAATGTGAACCTGATTTACGAATCTAAACTGTTACAGCTCTTCGGCTCCCACCGCTATAGAAACCCTGAGAACTAAAAAGAACATTCGACGGGTCGATTCGTACTCAGCCTACAGACCAGATCCCAATGAGGAACAACGTGGATGCACCGAAGTTACACAATGCTAAAATCATCAAAAACCAGTGAGGGCTGTGGATTAGATGGAATCACAAACGAAATGTTCAAATATGGTTCTGATATAATCATACCACTCTTAACCAAACTGATGAATAAGATATTCCAACATGGATTGATACCAACATCATAGAAGGGGGGGATACACAGCCCCATACATAAAAAGGCTCAAAATTAGAACCAGATAATTACAGAGGAGTAATTATCACTAGCTGTGTGGGGAGACTCTTATCTTCCATACTCAACACTAGACTCACACAACAACTAGAAGACAACAATATCATTGTAAACATCCAGGCAGGATTTAGAACTAAAAGACAAACAGCAGACGAAAAGTTCATAAGATTCAAGATTCAAAATTATTGATTGATTTACATACGTCACAGTTGGGTAATCAATCAAAGGCAGAGCCTATGAATTTATAGACCCCCTACACACATAACAAGACATTACAATATATAAGGTGATAGTTAATACAAACATCTGTAATGTAATATTAACGCATGCATAGGCATACAACATAGGACGGTACAACATACACACATATATATATATATACATATATATTTATATATATATATATATATATATATATATATATATATATATATATATATATATATATATATATATATATATATATATATATATATATATATATATATATATATATATATATATATATATATATATATATACATATATATATATATACATACATACATACATACATACATACATACATATATATATACATATATATACATATATATATATATATTATATATATATATATATATACATATATATATATATATATATATATATATATATATATATATATATATATATATATATATATATATATATATATATATATATATATATATATATATATATATATATATATACATATATATATACATATATATATACATATATATATACATATATATATATACATATATATATACATATATATATACATATATATATACACCTGTGCAAAAGTTAAGCACCAGCAAAAACAATAGAACGTAGAAACATGATGGTACAACTAGGCTGCCATACTTTTTGTCCCGGCGTTAGCTGACATAATTCCAAGTACGAAATGCACATGCATGCATGACTTCACGCCGCTTGATGTCTGTGCGTGGCGGGAAACAGCACACGTGTTCAGTTATGTAAAAGTCCAGTTTGAGGTGTAGAACATTACATACAGATTTAGGCTACAAGATTAGGAATTTAGTGTTCATGACCGTGGTTTATTTGTACAGAGAGAATTAGCTCTTGATTGTGAACCGCTATGGCAAGACGAAGGTTAAGTGATCGTGTGAAATGGCAAATCATAGGCATGCATACCACTGGTATGTCATGCAGAGAGATTGGCAGACAGCTGAACATTAACCATACTGTAATCAGTCGTTTGATTGCAAAACATGGGCAAACTAACGAGGTGAACGACAGGCCTAGATCTGGAAGACCGAAGAAGACTACTGCCCGTGATGATCGAGCCCTAGTACGCCTTGTTAGGAGATCTCCATTCACCAACAGCAGAGTGCTCAGCCAGCAATGGGAAACGCGCAATAGAGTGTCAATGTCTACCGTCAAAAGGAGACTGTATGCTGCTGGCATGAAAGCTAGGAGACCTGTCAGACGTCCTCTCCTCACTGCACACCATAAAGAGGAGCGTCTGAGGTGGTGCAACGAAAGAAGACACTGGAACATGAGATCCTGGAGACGGGTACACTGGTCCGATGAAAGTCGGTTCCTGCTTCATGCCACAGATGGTCGAACTCGTGTATGGAGGTCCAGACGCACGGCGTACGACCAACGTAACATCATGGAAGAAGTTCCATTTGGTGGAGGTTCCGTTATGATATGGGGGTGCATCTCATTTGATTGTAAGCTGTATCTGTTGACTGTACCTGGAACACTAAATGGACAAAGATATCAAGATTCCATACTGGATAGAGTTGTGGTCCCTCATTTTGTAAATCATGCACCTGGAACCCACCCTATATTCATGGATGACAACGCCCGACCACATCGTGCTAGAGCTGTGCATGAATACCTCTGCCAGAATGCCATCGGAACCCTACCATGGCCAGCAAGGAGCCCTGACATGAACCCTATTGAGCATATCTAGGACATTCTGGGAAACATGGCGAGAAGGAGGGATCCTCCTGTGCAGAACCTACAGGAATTAACAGACGCACTCCATCTTGAATGGCAACGAATACCACAATGGCGTATCAGTCGGTTGGTGACCAGCATGAGACGTCGTGTCCAGGCCGTCATCCAGGCACAAGGTGGATATACCCGGTATTAATAATGACAGTCTCAAACTCGTGCACAGATGTTAAACTTCGTTTTCAGACACCATTAATGACAATCTAGCCACGTGTGTCAACTGTAGGGCAATAGCTGTCAGTTGTGTCAACGTAACCATATTCAGGCCTCGTTTTCAAGTTCAAACAAAAACATACAGTGTTTCCCCACCATCATAATCAGCATTCCTCTAGTTGCATTATTACCTCTTGCACTAAGATGGATGGGTACATAAATGTTTATGCTATTGCTTTCTTCATAGCACATGAATATACCCTCGCATGTGCGTAAAAATAGGGTGGTGCTTAACTTTTGCACAGGTGTATATATACATATATATATATATATATATATATATATATATATATATATATATATATATATATATATATATATATAATATAATATATATATAAAATATTGCACCATATTGTCAGGACTGTTCTAGAGTGCTCTACATATAAACAGTAATTGATATTATTTTTAATTATTTTCTATGTAAGATATTTATTGTAGATACAGGGTTTTAAATATAGTACATTTGGAGTGGGGATGGAATGAGGGGGGGGGGGGGGGGTTAGGGTGCGCTCAACAATGACACAGCACTATTAGAGTGAGGAAGTTGTTTGTGGTTATGACTTAGATAAATATTTTATAGTAGATTGCCGACATCTGATATGTCCACTGAGAAAAGGAATATCAGATGAACGTTCAAAGCTAATTGAGATCTGATAGGAACCATCTATTTTGGCTCATTTCGTGCTTTTCAGCGTAGTACAGCTCTCCTAAATTTGTTAACACCTACAACCCTGATGGCACTATTCCATATTCTAAAGCAGAGAAACCGCTGTACAATATTCAACAATTTTGGTGGACGATGTTGCTGTTTATGACTGCAGCATCTTCCAGAAAACCTGCCTAGAGAATGTAACACCAGTTCCTCTGTTTTATTCTGAAAATTGAACATTTTGCCATCAGATTCCCAAGTGCTAAGGTTAGAGAAGAAACGAAATCATGAGACTTGGTCTATACTGAATATGTCCACTAGGAAGATGACATCTGGTCCGGACAAAGATTAGGTCATACAGGTAGATGAGCCAACCAACCGACACAATTGCATCATACAATAACTTGATAATAATAAAAACTCAAGTAAATAACTATCTTGAACAATCAAAAACAAAACACTATCTGTGTTTCGTAGATTTTTGGAAAGCTTTTGATACTATATGGGGACAAGGACAAGGAATGCTACTAAAACTTCTACGAATACGAATAAATGGAAAGTTCTATCAAATAATAAAATCTATGTATAATGCTTCTATTCTCTCTGTCAAGTTAACCATAAATTGACAGATTTGATCCCTTCCACAACAGGGTGAAACAAGAGGAAAATCTAATCCCAACGTTATTCAACACATTTCTAAATGATATTACTTTTATGACTCCAGCTGTCCACCACATTTACTAAATCAGTATGTTTCACATTTATTATGGGCAGATGATATAGTAATTTTCTCCGAAACACAGCAAGGACTAAAGAATGCACTAAACTAATTAAATATGTATTGTAATAAATGGCATTTATCAGTAAACTTAAATAAAACGAACGCATGCTGCCTCAAAAGGGCCGAGCCAAACAGGAAAAGTTTTACCTTGGAAATGAATAAATTGAGCTTGCTAACGAATATGTATACCTGGGATGCACGATTACCAAACATGGCAACCTTAAAGAAACAAAGGCAGACCTAGCCATTAAAAGTGTAAAGACCCTGTTTAAATATCAAAAATCATTTAGAGACTACACCCCCCCCCCCAACCCCACCCCAAGCATATATAACACATTTTTTGATACATTCATCAAACCTATACTATGCTATAATTTCAAAATATGGGGAGTAGAACAGAATACAGTTACATAACTCAGATTTGTAGATACATTAGAAAATTAACCATTTGAAAAAATCCACAACAAATTTTGCAAATGCACCCTCCAGATACGACGAAACACAACTAATATTGCTTGCAAACGCGAGCTATGTAGATAAGCCCTAATTAATTAAATTAACATCAGAATATTTAACTATTGGTCACACTTAATATAACACAGTCATAATATATTATATAATGCCATATTATAAAGCAAATTGTTGAACAATGAAAAGAAAAATTGCTTCCATAACTATCTAAGCAACATGTTAAAAAGTGTGAAATAGAAATACAATCGCTTAACCCAACGCCACATAGGAAAAAAGAAATAAAAACAAAAATTTGTGAAAATCTTGAAGAAAACTATCATCAATATTATAAGCAGAAATTGACAAAGTCCGAAAAAATATCATACTATAAGCAAATTGAACGTCCTTATGAAACTGCCCCTTACTTAGTGGAGATAACTATAGAAAAATATTAACAAAATACAGAATATCAGCACACAGATTAGAAATCGAAACGGGTAGATACCACAATATACCAAGACCAGAGAGAAAATGTAAACTGTACAATAATGAGGTAGAAGATCAGCTACATTTCCTCCGTACATGCGAAAACCTCTCATTACCGAGACAGATGGTATTCAAACATCTTTCAGATATAAACCCAGCCTTCCAATTTTTAAACAAACAAGAAAAGTTCCATTATATTCTTAACTGTCCATCTTCGTTAACCCCTGTAGCAGGACAATCTTGTTGGGAGATGCGCATAGCCGGAACCAAACTACTAACAGACTGAAATAGTATAACAACTACGTAACTATTATTCACATAAGATTAGGGATATGAGTATGTACACAGTGAATACATACTGTAGCTCCGGAGCCGCATTGTCCATTTCTACCTCCTCCGTGGACGCAGCCTCATACTCGCAGTATGGGCCATCCCAATGATACTGGTTTGCTGGCCTCAGGGGTTCGAAGGGGAGACTTTGGGCCACTGGTAGGTACAGAGAGAGAGAGAGAGAGAGAAAGAGAGAGAGAGAGAGAGAGAGAGTTCTAGGGCCTGTGGAATGATCAGGTTCCGGTGGGGCAGGGCGCGCTTTCCTGCCAACACCGAACACAACTGTGTGATCCCAGCTATTCATGTAGCCTGTGTGATGGTGCATACTGGTTAATTTACTATAATGGTTAACTATCTATAGTATAGGTGAGAGTTCAGCGAATCAAGGGCTGGCTGTTTAGCTGGTCAGTAAAGGAATGTACTGAAGTGTATGGTGATGTACCCATATGAGTATGGAAGTGGCGCAGTTTGTGTAAATCTCATCCAAGATACCTAACTTATCTATTTATATGTATATATGCAAGGTATCTGAGTAAGTCATACTCCCTGTGTGACCCTGTGTGGTAAGGCGTGGAGTGCCCATTTGGCTCTTTCTGTCACTGTAGAGTTAGTCTGCACTCAGAATCTTTCGCCGCCATCTAAGTACTGAGAACAAGCTGTATGAGACTCGATCCTTTAAGCTGATGTTTCACTGCGTTAGGGTTATGTAAATTGCCCAAGTTTCACCGCCATTACTATCATAATTATCATTTCGCAGTGAAATCCTATTTTGGCTTAAAGACTATCCTAAGAGGTGCTAGTGACGGTACTAGGGAGGGTGCGTGAGTCATTTTCACTTAGATTCTAGCCACCGAGGGAGCTCTACGATTCCAAGGGTCGGCTTTAACCTAACAGAAGGGGGAGTTACCAGATCAATGTAAGGCCAGGTTGGCCAGAGTTTTGGTGCAGAGAGAAATTGCTAAAGTAACTAAGTGTTATGGTGTTCCACTAGTTACAATGTGTGGCACCGAAAAGCGAGCTTTACAATATAAAAAAAAGCCGCTGGAGAGCAACTGCCTCTGTTTGCTACAATATCATAGCATAAATATCTGAGCTAATATTCGGTTTAAGGTTTGTCGCCATGTCTCGTGTCTATTGGTAAAGGCACGAGAGATGGGCCTTAGTGAAAATGTGTTGCTGTTTAGAAAGTTGAATGGTGCATTTATTGAGGGTCTCTAGTATTATATAAGCAAGTGAATATTTTAGGTCTTTGAATTAACTTAACTTAACAAGAAAAGAATGGTATGAGAACAGCACTCGCTAGGGCACAAATATACAGTTTAAAACAATCATGTCTAACCAACCTTTCAGCACCTTCTTGTAATCAGCGCAAAAGATATATAAATATTATACAATTGAAAGGCGCCTATTAGTCATCAGGGTAAAGAGTCAAAGAATGCACGGTTGTTGGCGCCTGTTAATCATCAGCGCTTAGAAGAGTTCAGGAAGATTCGTGCAGTCAATGTTGGCGCAAATGAAATCTTAGAAGAAAATAAGTATCATAGTGAAGAATTCGCAGGAGTCGAAGAAAATGGATGGAAGTTCCGATCTGAATCAGATCCGGATAGTATAAGTGTAACACAGTTAGCGTAGTGAAGTGTTAGTAGATTTGTTGGTTACAAAATGATCGTCGCAACCAGCTCAGGGGAGATGACGAAGGCAATGCTCACAGTAAAGAGATGCAGTTATAAACACGTATAGGATGGCACTAGAAGTGTGTGTTAGTTCTACCACTGTTCAGCATGACTCGGGCAAGGTTTGGTGAGATATCACCATGGCCAGAACGATCCACAGTTGAATTCAGGATGATATAGTTCAAAATTGGCGTCGGTTAACAAGGTTCTTAATGTGATTGCGCCACCAGTAGCCTTTAGCGCGACTTGTAGGAGCCGGTGAGTCGGCTTGTAGAAACCTTATATAATTTTAGTTTTTTAGTCCTCAGAGGGACAGGTCTCCGATCACGCCTTCAGTGTCTGTCAGTAATTGCATTGGTGTAGAGTGCCATAGCTGCTCAACGTAGTACTTTCGGAGAGCCTTATGGTAATGACAAGCGTATCTGACTATCTCCCCGTCCCACTGAGAAATCGCAGGCGAGACTGGTCCTTTTATAATTTATGGTGACCAATCAGAAGGCACCACACGCAATATTTCAGCCAATCAAAGTACGACCATATTGCCGGAATAGCAGGCTGAAAGCACGTGGACATGACGTCACAGTGACATTCACAATACCTAAGCTGGTACCCGACTCCAATTGCTCATAATCACAATAGTGGAGCCAGTAATGGCTACAGAGTCCACGGCGCTGATTGGCTAACACTAACAAGCCGCACACACGGGAGACCGAATATTTCAATTTGTTGTCAATTTTTAGCAGGGGGAACCCCAAAACAAGGGCATGGAATATAAAATACATATGTTTCCATTTTAATCAGCTGATTACGAATACGGCAATATATCTCGTAAAACCGCAATTATTCAGTATCTAGTCCATCTTACTAAATGCAAATAAACATTCTTTGGCATGATTTGTTACAATTTCATAGTTATTCGTCAAATCAAACTGGTGAAATGTATTTCTGTAAACGTGTTCTAAGATTCCTGGAAATATCAATCGTCGGCTGTTGGGAGGTACAGTACAGCTCAGAAATAACTTATGATGCTTCCAAAGCAAAATAAAATATACTGCTGAATATTTTGGACTTAATGTGATTGGAAGCTATTATATTGCCGCGTAGGTCCAAAACATTCAACAAAACGTTTCATACATCGTGTTCGGAATTGTGGTGACTCGGCAATGTAAATGGAAGTAAATGATGCTCGGTCGACCGGGTGGTGGGTGGGGTTTGTGGGGGTGGTGGCTTGTGGGGTGCTGCTCTCTGAACGCTCTCGCTCTCTCTCTCTCTCTTCCCCCCCTCTCCCCCCCCCCATCTCTCTCTCTCTCTCTCTCTCTCTCTCTCTCTCCGACTAAGATCGGCTCCTAGCTCAATTGGGCCTGTGTATGGGGGCAGATGCATCCCCTCCCCACCCCACCCCCATCACCCCTACCTCGTAGGCCATGTCGAAGAGGCTTTTCTATCGCCCTTTCACTTCCGAGGCCGTCTTTCCCAGTACATTTGCTATAACAATTTTCTGATTTTTCAGCGTCTTCATACGCATGTAGTGAAGAATCATATAAATTACGGTACTTCCGAATTTCATTGATAAGCTTTTCATCATCTAAACGCTACAAAGGAGCAAGATGTTCTTTGGCATTTTGATGCCGACATCGTACGGTGGTATCACTCGAAATAAAATTTATTTATGTACAGTAGAGCGAAAGGCAAGCGAATTTCCTACAGGCGTGTTGAAATCGACATCGCTGGCGCGACACGTTGCATTGTACGCGCGAAGCGTATCAAGCAGTAAACCGCGTGTTGGGAGCGTTTCCAAATTTACGCGAGTATACCTGTTTCGTGAGAAGATGTATTTGAGCCATGACACTATCTTAGAGGTGCTTCCCCAAAGCGTTGCGTAGCTCACCCGAAGGATTGCAATAAATAAAAGTAAAAACTGAAATGATTGAAAATTAAGATGTTGCTAGGGCTGTATGCATTGCCTGCTGCTTCCTAATGAACTGTTGTTGGCGGGTGTTGGTGTTGTATGCCGTGCAAATGAGGGGTGGGAGGGGGGATAGCTGCAGCTAGGACTAGTGACGTCATGGCTTAGCTTGCGCATGTGTGTTAATCTCCTACATGCGATTTCTCTATTTGTTCATTGATCAAGATTGTTTACAAAGCAATGCGCAATTTTCATATAAAATGCTGATCGTTTGGAGGAAAGTGTATGACCAGTAATGCTTCGTTTTGAAGCGGGATTACTTCTGTCGCTGAATATCCGAATTCATGCACTTATTAATGGTCTACACAAATTCAACGTAATCACTTCAAGTTCATATAAATTAGCTTTCTAGTGGCCGTTAGCCGATCAAAAAATAGAAGCGTGGCTACTTCGAGAATACGCCTCTAATGAAATGAACGGCCATCTTAATCCGTCATCATAGCGACTAGACTGTTACACAGACTCCAGTTCGGAGACCAGATAGATCAGGACCCAGTCTATCTCTGTAGCAGACTGTAAAAGCAACACTGTGGATCGTGTAGATTTTGGTACCATCTTAACCTCTGTATCACTAGCTTGATACAGACATTAAAATCGACTCGATTCATCCAGGGGTTCGTGTGATATCAGCATATGAAATGATATAAAGCCAATAGTAGTTTGTATGACAATCAGTTAACAGAAAAATAGTCCCTCTGAAGTCGTAGTAAAATTCAAATCTGTGTCACACACAAAGTGAGGTCAAGAATTTGCTGACGTTGCGTGGATGTTGATATCACACGAACCACTGGGTGGATCGAGTCAATTTTAATGTCTGTATCAAGCTTGTGATACAGAGGTAAAGATGGTACCAAAATCAACACGATCCGCAGCGTTGATTTTACTGTCCGCTACAGAGATAGACTGGGTCCCGATCTGTCTGGTCTCCCAAGTGGAGTCAGTGTAACAGTCTAACCGTTGTGATGACGTACTAAGATGGCCGGTCATTACATTAGCTGTGTATTCTCGAAGAAGCCACGCCTCTATTTTTAGATTGGGCCGTGAGCGTGACTCGCCATAATTATTATTGTTATTACCTGAGTCCACTATGTTCGCTACCCGTAGGTCGCTCATGAATCGAAGTGATTACTCGGATATTTGAGGCTTTTAGTGGCTTACAGGTTAGCGTATCTTTAACGTTGTTAGCGCATCTCTAATTGATTTCATGGTCAACCAAGCCTAAACGCAGCGGATTCTCTCTATAATATCAGTGACAAATACACACATTACGCTCAAGATTCAAGATTCAAGATTCAAGATTATTTATTCAATAATTCCAAGGTAAACGAATTCACAAATCATACCAGGTTGTCTGCCCAAGGCATTGCCTATAGTTATGGCGGACACCTTACACACATATATACAGGTATATATAAATTAGACAAGACAGTACTTACACAAACAATTATAAATTCAGACATTACATTTACTACTTCCTTATTAACCCTTTGGCCCTTGATCCACATAAACAGTTTAAATTTCAAAGAGAAAAATATGTCAATTCGCGGGTCAAGAGGAGACCACCCCTTCCCACACACCCAGCACCCTCCCAACCCCCCCCCCCCCCCAGAGTTCACAGCCGGTTCAATTATCTTGTCAGTCATTACAGTGGAAAGAAAAACTCCTGGAGTGGGCCTCTCAGTCCGCGAACCAACATATAATACTGTAACAGGGTGTGTGTAAGAGTTAGTCACTTGGGTTATTATTATTATTATTATTATTATTATTATTATTATTATTATTATTATTATTATTATTATTATTTAGCGATACATATGGGTAGTAAATAAGGACAAGACAGTTACGTAACAAACAAGCACAGAACATAGTCAAGTTCAATAATATACATGGATGTCTATGATTATAGATACAACAATAAACATTTATATATTTTTGGGGGAGGGTACTTTTACTTATAATGATGATATACTGTTTACAGGATGCTGGCTAATGGGGAGTATCCTTGGACAAGGGAATGGGGATGGAGGGGATGGGTGCTCATTCTCCTGCTCGTCCTGTAGTTTGCTACTATGGTAATTGAAATTATTATTGGATATACTAGCAAGTGGAGTCATCTAGTCATAATTCTAGTAGTAGTAGTAATAGTAGTAGTAGTAGTAGTAGTAGTAGTAGTAGTAGTAGTAGTAGTAGTAGTAGTAGTAGTAGTAGTAGTAGTAGTAGTAGTAGTAGTAGTAGTAGTAGCATTCTTTACCTTGTTTTGTAGACGAGTCGGGCCATTTTTGAGCTGTACTGCATGAGTTCGATAATACTAGTATGTGTTAATCAAGTGGTTTTTTATTGTTTTCTTGCAGAATTTTGTTGATAGAATTTTCTCACGTGTTTCCTGTTTTATGTTGTTCCATAGTTTAGTGGCTGCAAATGATATTCGGTGTTTTCCTATGTCTGTCCATGTGTATTGCTCATGTAGTTTATGTCTGCTTCTAGTGTTATGTTGGTGGATGTTAATATTGTTTATAAAGAAGGGGGCTATAGATTTGGGTAAAGTGTCGTGGTGGAAGTTTTTGACAATAGTTAGCATTTGAGATTTTCCTATGTCGGTGAGCTTAAGCAATTTTTCTGCTTTGAACATGTTTTGGCCCTCTGCTGGCCTAGAAAATAGTTTGATGCTTTTTTTTTGGAGACTTTGAATTTTGGATATTCTGTTTTTGTAGGTGTTAGTCCAAACAGCGTTGCAGTAAGTGAGGTGCGGGAGGATCAAGGTGCTGTACAGTGTTTTAACCGTGGCCTGTGTCATATATGGTTTTAGTCTTTGGATGACACCTATTCCTCTTGCTACTTTTGCAGTAACTGTTTCGATTTGTTTGGCCCAGGTCAAGTTTTTATCTAAATATACTCCTAGGAACTTTGCATAAGGGGCCTCTTCAATTTCCTTATTGCTAATGTACAATTTTGGAACCTCTTTATTTATTAATTCTCTAGATTTTGAAAATAACATATAGTTTGTTTTATCCACATTTAGTGATAATTTATTTAGTGAAAACCAGTTGGTAATTTCTTCCATTTCCTTATTTACATTTTTATATAATGTAGCTATGTCTTCATCAGAGCAAAAGGCATTGGTGTCATCAGCAAATAGTATTAGTGACATATGTTTGCATATGTTAGGCAGATCGTTCATATACAAGAGGAACAGCAGAGGGCCAAGGATGGACCCCTGAGGGACACCGCAAGTTAGTCTCCTATTTTCAGAGCAAGTTGCATTGAACTGCACACATTGCGTTCTGTCACTTAGGTAACTTTCAAACCAGATGAGTGCACTTCCTCGGATTCCATAATACGCAAGTTTTTCCAGTAGGATTTTATGATTGATAGTGTCGAAAGCTTTTGAAAGATCCAAAAAAATGCCTATTATGTGCTTTTTCTTTTCAATTGATTCTATTATTTTTTCTGTCATTTCAATTAGTGCTAGCATTGTTGAATGTTTTTCACGGAATCCGTATTGTGATGTATAGAGGATTGACTTTTTATCTAAGTAGCTGATAAGCCGATTGTACATAAGTCGTTCCATTAATTTGGAGAAAAGTGGAAGTATTGAGACAGGTCTATAGTTTGTGAAATTAGATGAATCCTTTGCTTTGTATATAGGTGTTACTCGTGCTGCTTTTAATTTTGATGGAAATATGCCTTGAGTGAAAGATAAGTTACAGATGTGGTTAAGGGGTATTAGTAGCGCTAATGTGCAGTGTTTGAAAATACTCCACTTGAAACCATCCAAGCCAGCACTTTTTGCAGGATTTAGTTTGTTAAGAATGATAGAAATTTCTTCATTTGTGACCGGGTTAGCGAAAAAAGAGGATTGATAGTCGCCTGTGAGATAATCACTATATTTATTAGAGGATGTTGAATTGATTTTATCTGAAAGTGTTGGCCCTATATTAACAAAATAGTCATTGAATCCTGTTGCAATTTCTAAATCATCAGTTATTATCTTGTTATTATAAAGAAATTGTGTTTGTTGCGCTTTGCAGTTATTTTTATTCAAAAGTGATTTAATTATTTTCCATGTTTCATTTATGTCATTCTTGCATAGTTCAAATTTGTTATGGTAGTAAGTTTTTTTTGCTGTTTTGATTATTTGGTCCAATTTGTTTCTGTATTTCTTGAATTTCTGTTCATTATGCTTTGTTTGACATTTGATAAACTTCAAATAAAGATTATGTTTTTTATGACAGGCAGCTATCAGTCCAGTTGTTATCCATGGTTTAGTCGGGTTGTGTTTAAATTTCTTCTTTTCTTTCATGGGAAAGCTGTTTTCGAAGATGTGCGTGCAAATTTCATGGAACTTGGTGTAGGCACTTTCGCAGCACTGTATGTCTGTTACGGCATGCCAATCCACCTCAGACATGTATTTTTTAAATTGTTCAATATTGACCTGATTTATTTCTCTGCATTTAATTTTTTCATATTTGAATGGCTTTGTGCAGGTCAGCTGTCTTTCGAGAAGAAAAATTGGTAGGTGGTCTGACGTGTCAGTAACGAGAATTCCTACCTCCGATTTATTACTGAAGTTAATGTTATTGCTGAATATATTATCAATAATTGTGGCCGAAACATCACCTATTCTAGTCGGTTTTGTAATGGTTGGGTAGAATGAATGAGCATTTAGTAGGTTTATAAAGTTTTGTGTATGAAAGCAAGTTTGTCTCATCAGGTCAATATTGTAGTCACCCATGAGGTAGACAGTTTTGTTTTCCTTTTGAATAGTTGCCAAAGTTTTTCCTAATAGTTCAATAAGACGTTCCTTATCGCCTTTAGGTGATTTATAAATCGTACCTACAATTTTGTTTTTTCCTTTCGGTGTTTGAATTTCGATAAACATTGTTTGAATATGTTCTTCAATATTAGAAAGGTCATCTCGCTCAATGAATTGGACATTTTCTTTAACATACATGCCTACACCACCTCCCCTGCCCGTGGTTTTGTGCTTTTCAACAAATGTGTAGTTCTTTATATTGATAAGGTTAGTAGGTGAATTTGCATGTATAAATGTCTCTGTAATTCCAATAATTCCAAATTCATGTGCACTCATATCTAGGAGACGGTGTAACTTGTCGATGTTCCCCATGAGAGATTGCATGTTGATAAATAGAAGTGAGAAGGCTATGTGTTCTTTGTTTCCTAGTAGATTGTCATTGAATGTTTTTGGGAGGATGTATTCACAGGTTGGTGCAGATATATTTAGATCATTTCTAGTATCAGCATGGTTAAATTGGGATAGGATTAATTCGAATGGGTTTAGAGTGGGTTTTTTGTCGTCAGTAGCCTCAGTGGTAGTAGGGTTATAGTATGGATTTAGAACAGCCAGTGTGAAGTCTGTATTGTCATTGTAATGATTGTACGGGAAAAGTGATTTGTTGCAGTTGGTACACCACCAGCAGGTGTCGTCAGCTTCGAGGTTGCGATAGTCAGATGTTGTTAATTTGGAGCAACTTAGATGAATCCATGTGCTACATAAGTCACATAATAGTGCTCTCTGATTATTCTTAACAGGTTTCCTACAGGATGAGCAAGGGAATTTAGCGGGCATGGGTTAGGTTAGTGGGAATATGGACAGGGAGGAAATAAGACAAGGGAACTACTGAAGAGAGAGGGAGGTTATTGGGGTCATTTGGAGGACTGAATGGATTTCTCTATTTGGCTGTAATATTGGTTATTATCGTGATTTAATTGTATATAACACCATCTAACCAGTGGATACACTGGATGAGATGGGTCAAGTGTCAAATTGCAATAAATAAGAATTGTGGGTGAGTTACTAAAAGTAAAATTGAGAACCTGTTATCATCAATCATTAATTGATCATTGGTTAGTATATAAAAAACAATAACATGTCGAGTATTTTTGCAACTTATCAGACTGGAAGCCGTTGCTGCCTAAGGCAGCAACATCCTCCATTCAAACCAATTTCAAAATACCCAGCAGATTATTTCTTGAATTATTAAGAATCTGTCATGCGTGCGACTTGATTTGTAGGGGGTAATTATCCTTGAACATGTTATAATTATTGCGTTCAAATTGGTAAAAAATGGGAACCTGTTATCATCAATCATTAATAGATCATTGGTTAGTATATGAAACCAATCATTGATCACAAAAATAGTACCAATTCCCAACACTAGTACAAAGTACATAATAATACAAACACATTGACAAACGCTGTTCAACATACAAGGCGTATGCCATTACGTTTCACAGACACATATGTGGGTCGTTTGGTGTCTAAAACATTAATTCTTTCAGCTCTGAAATAGACATTAATTCTTTCAGCACTGAAATAGTTTGTTAATTTCAAAGCAACCATCCTAATAACATGTTGAATATTTTGAAACTTGCCCGACTGGGAGCCGTTGCGGCCTGAGGCAGCAACAGCTTCCATTCAAATCAGCTTCAAAATACCCAACATATTATTTCTTAAATTATTAAGAATCTGTCATACCTGCGACTTGATTTGAAGGAGGTAATTATCCTTGAACATGCTATAATTACAGAGTACACAATGATACAAACACATTGACAAATGCTATTCAACATTCAGACATATGACGTTATGTTTCACAGAAGCATATGTGGGACGTTTGGTGTCTAAGACATTAATTCTTTCAGCAATTGAAATAGTATGGTATTTTAGTAGTATGAATATTTTTGCAACTTACCCGACTGGAAGCCGCTGCTGCCTAAGGCAGCAACAGCCTTCAGTCAAACCAGTTTCAAAATACCCAACAGATTATTTCTTGAATTATTAAGAATCTGTCATGCGTGCGACTTAATTTGAAAGGGGTAATTATCCTTAAACATGCTATAATTACTCCATGCAAAAATGGGTAAAATGAGAACCTGTTATCAAATCATTAAGGCAACAATACTAATAACATGTTGAATACTTTGAATCTTACCTGACTGGAAGCCGCTACTGCCTACGGCAGCAACGGCCTCCATTCAAATCCGCCTCAAAGTACAAAACGGATTATTTCTTAAATTGTTAAAAATCTGATTTAAAAGGGGTAATTATTCCTAGACATGCTATAATTACTCCATTCAAAATGGGTAAAAGATGAGAACCTGTTATCATCAATCATTAATCGTATTGTACATAAGTTGACATGCATATAACAGTTAACAAGCACAGGAAACTGATCAGTGTCACAGAAAAGCAACATACACAGGAACAGTTCATTTCGGTACCTTGTCTAGGTCTGTTGCTGATGTAATCATCGTTAACGCTAACATCTCAGTCACTATGCCGCTAACTGTCAGCAATGTATTTTAAATATTCATCAACTAATGGATCAAATTCTGTAAACTTCAAATATTCTTGTAATAGTTTAGGGATTGGAAGGTTGCACTGGTTGGCATCAACAGGCACAGGAATCGATCCACAAATCACCAACCGACATAATTCTTTTAAAGATCTTATAGAACGGATTTTATAATCATATATTTGTATCTCAGGATGTTTACTACGTAATTGATTGAGCTCGTGTTCACAATCAGCTGTAACCTCTGCCCCAGCGGCGATAAGCACCTTAAAAGCAAGTACTTTGCTTTGAGATCAGCCTTCAGGCTGATAGGGTAAGCCTATTGGTATAATCGAAGGAAGACACATAAGTTTATCTAAAGGTGTCTGATTCTTATTATTCCTTTTGTTCAGTGGAGGATTGTAGGACAACAACTGACATATTTTAGTACAATTATTAATAGCATAATGTAAGGCAGTGTCTCCAGTCGAGGAAACTGCTCTAACAATTATTATTATTATTATTATTATTATTATTATTATTATTATTATTATTATTATTATTATTATTATTATATGGTAAAGAACAATGATGAAAAAAACCCCAAAGGCTTTAATCCAAATGCAATAAACATTGGGAGTAGAAGGGCGACGCATAGACCAATTTTTTGGAGGTAGATTGGCTGGGGGGTCCTAATGACCTACTTTCCATTTTCATACCCTAAACTTTCTCGCAAAAAGCAGAGAAGCCTGAACATATCTGATCATTGTTCCACACGGCCAGCTGCATGATTTTCAAGCTGTAATTTGGTGTACGCTATGTACTGTATTTTCGGGGGTGGTTTTAACAATTCAGTTTCATAGTAGGCCCTTGCATTGGCATTTAGCTGTCCCCCATCCACCCCACCCCCATATAGGTGGGAGGTGACCCATAATGCCACAGACTTGTGAGATACATATTACATATAGAAATACCCATATTTTTTCCGAAAATCAGGTTATTGGGAAATCTCTCCTGACGTCATATTTAGCGACGTGGGGGTGGGGTGGGATGTATGTTGGGGGAGTGGCGGTGGTGGGTGGTGTGGGGGTGGGTTGGAGTGAAGGGGTGCGGCAGCATTAATTAATTAAATAGATAAAAAAATAAAGACAATAGGAATGCCCTCCTTTTTCTAGTTATGAGTCATACTGGAAACACAGAAGAAAAATATATAAACTCCTTATATAGGGTATAACTACCGAAAAAATATTATTAGGATACCTCACAAAATTGGGTCAAATCACCTCTTTCACCTCCTCAACCTATCTCACATGTAACAAAACCCTAAACACATGCACCTGAGTGCATTTATGTTGAATTAGAAAACCCAGAGATCTATCAAGATGAAAGTAAAGGGTGTTGAGTGTATTGAGACTAGACTGACAGGAGGGTTGGGGCCATTGCTGCCTAAGGCAGAATCATCATCCTGTCAGACCCTACATTCAGCAGCTTATCTGATCACGGTTTTTGAAAAAGGATGTAGAACGCAATGTTCTAAGGAGCAATATACAAAATGTTAACTTTGTAAAGGATCACTCAACCGTCACTATATAATGAAAATAGATTTACATCCATATGATATTGTTTAGGCTGGAAGAAATAAAGATAACCAGAACTTGATCTTGCCAACTGTCAAATGCCAGTTTCACCTTTTATCCGATGATTGCTTCCTCTACAGAACCATTAGTATTTTCAAGAGCATGCAATCTTCAATGCGATCACTGACAGTATGAAGAATGGGCAACGCAGGGGTGGGGGGATGTAATTCCTCTACAGAACCATTAGGTATTTTCAAGAGCAATGCCACTCCTCAATGCGATGACTGACAGCATGAAGAATGGGGTTGGGGTGCCTCTACAGAATCATTAGGTGTTTTCAAGATTGTGTCACTGTCACGAATTAGGAAGTGGGTGTCTAGGGGTATGGCAAGGGTGGATGGTTATGACATCATAAGACCGACACGTTTGTGATGTCAGATGACAAGGTAACTTAAATTAACAGAGCAATGACTAGGGGAACGTGCTTTCTAGTAAACATCAAACACAAAGAATTGGTTACCTGAATGAAAGTAATGTATTTACAATAAATAAAACAAATACTTACCTAAAGATATGATGACGTGAAGAATGATGTGATGGCTGTCGTGATGGCTGTCGTGATGGGGCCCATGAAGATCCTCGGTGCACCGAGTGTGAGAATGGTAGCTACTCTGTAGATGATCTCGACTTCATATGTATAGACGACGGCTTGCTCAAAGGCTGCAACTCTGATGTCTAGTACGGCGACTCTAGATAACTACTGCAACGCACAAACGCACCAGGGCTCATGCCACCAATAGTACGGCAATAAACTGAGGCCACAGCAAGCAACAAACAAGCTAAGTATACATCAAGATATAATAAATTGGCTCACTCACACCAATATAAACTAAAGTCTCATGCCATCATAAATGTAAATATATCATTAGCCACTAGCCACGTATAGCAATCATCAGAAAATAACTAGGGACAAACGTTAATGACAGGTGATAATGCACCTTTAATATAAAAAAAAGTCAATGATAATCGTAAACAGAATTGAGCAATGCGTAAATATACGCTATATTATGATAAAACTTTTAATATGGGGTAATCAAGCTGTGACGAGGCGCTTAATTGATTGTGACGTAAAGCATATACAGTCATAACGAATGGATGCAATCTGAATGACGTCAGAGAAAAAGAATTGTTTACACCCCATGCATAAATGATTAATGTATACATTCCAAAGGCCCATAACTAGAATTATCAGGGAGGAATATTTGAAAATAATTTGACTGAACATGGCTAGTGCCGTAGGCAGCAGCAGATTTCAATCAAATTTCACCCAAAATAATCACAAAAAATACGCGAATATTGGACAACAACTGGGTACAAGATTGAAATGAGCAGTCAAATAAAATACAAACTTTCTCTTACCTGAGGCATGGCAAATCAAGATGTCCAAGACATACGTTAACCAACGCAAAGATATCGCACACAGCGATCTGCTAACTTAAAACTGCATACCAGCAACAATAATGAACGTGAAGTAACGATAACCAATGACCAAAATTCAAGGACTATATACAGATAGAAAGCAACACTAATTTACATAACAAGTGTAAGCAAGAAACCACAGTAGCTACAAATTCACGAAGTCAAGAATTTTAGATAAGACAGTGAATACACATGACCTGAGTGACGCTGCAAAATTTTCCCATACTCAAAAGTTATGAATGAAAATACTACGAACTAGTATTACGCACGCATCGTAGTAAAATTAAATTAAAATAATAAAGGATTCCGAGACCCCTTACTTCGACAATCGCACAAGCTACAAGCACACGGGAAACATGCCATAAACAATTAGAATAACAAAAGATTACACGCATTACTATACTAATGCTCTTGCACGCACACACGCGCGCTGTTAACAAAATAATAGTAACAGAAATACGCATGCTAAAGCTATCATTGATGATAAAATTATTTGCAAAATTATGTACGATATACAACTGGGCATGCATAAATATCACAGCATACAAAATCGTGACAGTCACTCTTAAACGCGATCACTGACAGCATGAAGAATGGGCAGCACAGGAGAGAATGTGTTTTAATGTATAGTAAAGATTGAAATGACAAGTATGTACCCGTTACCAGGCTGTCATGCCACAAGAATAGCGTTTAAGAGTTAGTTAGGTTGTAGCTCTCGTTTGTTTAAAAATTCGTTGCTAACTCATCTTGTGTCACCTTAACCATGTATGACGAATCCTGCCAATAATGTTGAGGAATGTTCATATTCCGGCCAACAGAAAACTACTTTTGAAAATTTACCACTGAAATGACTGGTTTGATTACCGAGGGGGTACCGAGGGGGTACCCATGGAGCCTGAAAATGCACTTCATGAAAATGCTTGACATGGAAAATAACAGACACGAAAATGGGAGACCAGGAAATTGGCAGACATAAAGAGCATATCATGTCCGTGAAAATACAGGTTTGGAGAATTAAAGTCATGAAAATACAAGCTTGGAAAATGCAGGGCATGTAATTGTAGGCTTGAAAATAGTGGACATGAAAATGCAAGCTTGGAATATGAAGGACAGGAAACTGCGGGCTTGGAAAATGGCAGACAAATGTGCATAAATTTACAATGATGATCATTTCTGCTCTCATAAATGATAGACAATGTACAGATTTGAACAATTTAAACAGGTTGTAGATATCGGATTGTCTAGTGGGAGTCATGACCCGATGGACATCTTATATTTACAAGTAAGACCTTAAATAGAAATTATTATCTTTTGAAAATACCAGTTAAGCTAGAGGAGGGATGACATCGTATTAGTAGAGTACGGAGTAGAGATGTTTGCACTGGGTGACTGGATGACGTAACCAGCGATGATGCAGATACGAAACTAGTATGGAAACTGAGAATAGTGTTAAAACTGAAAATGAAATGAAGTAGGGGGAGAATCGGCGGTGCTGGGTTGATGGTATCTGTCAGTAAGTGGAAAAAGTAGGGATGAAAGTTGTTGCCATGGGATCAGCAAGTAGTTGATAGTATTCAGCAGTTGGTCAGGGCAGTGGTTTACAAAATAATGAGCTAGTAGAAATTGAGAGGAATCGATGGGAATCGTTAAGTATAATGAGCGAAATAACAACGAACCGAATGACCGACTATCGGTAGAAAGCACAACAACACCAGCTGGTGATGAGCTCATATAGCTCCAGTGCTATTAACCTTCCTAAATTACAGGCATAGGCCTAAAAGCGGGGAAGAGGACATGGACAGAATAGAGTAAAAAACATAACATCCTGTTGGGAACAAATTTGTGTATCAACTACGCGTCGATCGGACGTGGCAGGCTAATTATCAGAAATAAGTAATTGTTGATAGAAACCGACAGATCGCATCAAACCAGAACCGGCACGAACCAGTTGGACCATGTTCAGTGGGGTATCGTTTCCGGAAGTAGTTTTGGGCGGGGAGGACGTCATAATCAGGGGATGGCGGATGGACTTCTGAACGCGGTAACGGGAACTCAGAGATTATAAAAGGAGCACTTGGAGGTTTTGTAGGGGGTCGGAAACTGGTAGGGAAAATGAGCTCTGATTAAAATTATGGTAGTAAGCGGTAATGATACGTGACTAGTTAGGATAGCAGATCAGCTCGACTAAGAGTAATTCTTTTTAGTATAGACTTGAATAGAAATGGTTTGATAAGTAGTTACAAGCTTTCAAATTCTTATAAATGTTACTCATAATTTATGACAGTAAAAGTCATCTTCTTTTGTACAGTTAGATTTAGTATTAAAGTCATCACCTTGATAACTTCAAGGCAATAGTTTTGTTGTGCATTTTAACTCTGGAGCATACGGAAGACCACCGTATGTCCCCTCATCCTTCTGAGAGTTGTCAGATCAGGCCCGGATATCTTATACAAATATCGTACTTTACATCCAGTTACGAGGCGAGCAGGTATCCATCTTTTGTGTTTTGGGTAAAGGGAGTTGTCGCAGCAACTTAACATACAAACTTTACGCAAAACGGAAAAGACGTCATAATCAATTAGAACAGCTAATCACTTCATAGCATCATCAAAGTTGAAGAAAGAGAAGCGAAAATCTTCAAGGTGTTTGTCGAATGTTGAGAGAAGCCAACTTCAGAAACTGAGGCAACTCTGAACACTTGAAAAACTTTGAAGTTTTATTTTTGCTGTCTAATGCAAATTGCGTGTGGTGAATTTTGAAGTCAGTCTGAAAATGGTTACTGAATGCGATATTATATCATCAGTAAATACGAGTTAATAACAGTGTCATTACCGAGTGGCAAATGGCAATACTGTATATAGCTGATGTAATCACTTGCCGATATTGCTATGCTTATGTAATGCAACAGCACCTGGACCTACTTAGTTAGTTCTGTTTATGTTTGCAATTTTAATATTTATGAAGTTAAAAATTTGCATACTATTTTACTATTGAGTGGTCGCATTTATCAGAAATGCTGTTCAAGTGTGAGTATACTTCTGCATATTAAGTTTTGAGATTTACCAGGTAGTGGGTCTTTAAGCACCACCAACCAATTGTATCAACTTAACTCTTTAAAGCTAAAGTTGGCCAAACCAGTCTTTGGAGTTGTCTGCAGGAATATATATTTCTAAGACAAGAGAAGAAATTTTTTGAAAATGTACCACTGGAATAAGTGACTCTGTAACATACCCAAACATCCCAGAGATACATTCAAATGATTCACATTATAGCTGCACATAAATTACACAAACAAATCAGCTAGGCAATTATGGTCCATATTGTTAAAGAGAATGATTCATAATACAAGTGGCTGCTATCATCTGTTTACACTCAGCAATCATTCAGAGTAAATTTTCTCACAATATGATGTCACAGCTTTAGCCCCGCCGACTAAGTTCAAATTCTATTCAGCACTCTAGCTAATCTTCATTTAAGTTAGTATTTCTCAACAATTTCTACGAGATGACAGTACCAGTGCTATACCAAGAATGTACTGTGCAAATATCTAAGAAATTTGTAAGAGTGTTATACCTTATTTTATTAATATGCTACATAGCCATGGTGGGCCTTTAAAAACCAATCATTGGAAATAGTCTACATGTACATACATTGAAATGGTAGTGTATCACTCAGATATGCACATGTCTCTGGTGAACCCATGTTGGCAAATTTACCTGCACCGGCCATTGTGCATATAAAAACATTATTTTGACTCATGGTTCTGTAGGTGGCTTTCGGTCTTTCCTGCCTGCATTCGAGCCAAGCTCTATTTTAAGTGCTTCCATCAGGTGTCTCGAGGAGGGGAGAGGGGAGCGAGAGAGATGGCATAGGGAGAAGTGTGTCTTTTCGCTAATATTTAGGTTTTTCTAAGCTTCATGCACAGTATTTTTAGTCATATGCCAAAAAGGAGTGTACGTCGTGAAAAATTTGTTTCTCCAACACCCCAGGGTCCTATTCATACTGTCGTCGCTTTGGAGGATGGAGGAATCATGTCGTGGAGAGGTCTTAAGCAGGTGGGTGAGACAGCAGACTCTTTACCTACCTTATCCCGGGCAGTCAGTACATCGTTAGCGGTTGTTAATGATTCCATTAGTCGATACAGCTAAGGTTAGTCAGTCGTGGGGGTTGTTTTGGCGCTGAAACTAGTTCTCTCCGAATAATCCGCATAAAGCAGATCCTACATTAGTCTTTGCAAATGAGGTAAAGGTTAGTAACTGCCGCCTGGTTGATCCGATGTTCTCAGTGAGTATCCGGAGGCTGTCCTTCTATTTGTGCCTAATCTTGAAGTTCTTTTATAGGGGATCACGCACAAGGTGGAATTTTTAGCTACCTAGAGTGTTTATGTGGGTTACGGTCTCAGTCGGCCACAAAATGATGCTATCAGTTAGGTTGCGCGAGAACCTCTTCCCTCGCAGGATCAGGCGGGCCTTCCACTCAGAGCCTTAATCATCTTGAGCAACATCAAAAAGAACTCAGTGGGTGGTCCTTCTAAGGTTCAGACGTGCGAACAGGCCCATGTAATTAAATGAGGAAAGAGTTTGGTGGAACACTTGTCGAGCTCGAGTGCTATGAAGACACGATGAACTTGGTAAAGATTCCAGTGATGTGGCGGCTATCGGGTTCGGTAATGCCGCCATGTCAAAAGTCCAACCTGGGTGACACATTTGAAACATCCTAGTGGTGGGTACAAAAGTTTAGGCAGCGGAGTTTCCTCTCGAGAATACTTTAAGCGAGCATCGCAAGACCTGTTCGGCGGTCAAAATGATGATGGGGGTTAGTCGAAGCAGAGACAAGGAATGCCCATGGGGAACGACCTTATGTGGTATGAGATAATGTGGTTCGCAATGGAATGGTAGTGAAAGGTGGTTTCGAATTCTTTCTGGAGCAGGGAAAGTTGAGCAGAAAGGTGCAGCGAACTGAGGTATCAACTTTCCTAATCCTAACTAATTTTTCCTACTCAAAAGAGGCTCTTCTTGAGCCTGTAAATCGAAGCAGCACAGATCGGGGAGACCAAGTGCATGCCCCGAGTGTGCAACTTAGATGGGAGCTAATGGAGATGGTAAAACTCTGCCAGCGACAATATACTACCTGAGTGTGGTCCAAGTGAAATGTGGGGGGCCTACTGAATGGATAAAGAAGTAACCTTTTTGGTGGAGGAATCCATGCCTCAGCATGAAGGCCGTCACCTGCTTCGAAAGAAGTGGCAAAAGGTGAACGTCCTGCTTTACAATTTTCTTTTTTGGAAAAACGAGTGACACCATTATGGCACTATTAGTTTGGCTCCCCGCCGAATGGTGCACAGGGTCATGGTCCACTAGAGACGGATAAGACAGCTGATCCCTTTTTAGAATGTTCCCAGTCGAAAAGGAGAACTACCGCTAACAGCAGGAAAGTTAACAAAAAGAGGTGTTAGATTAGTGCTTACATTTAATATCTAGAAAACATGCACAGTTCAATTTGGTTTCAAGCAGGAAGGAAGTTCTGCAGTCACACACAGTCCACAGTCCTGTCAAATTGATATAGCAGGCGTTGTCGGCTTTTTACCAACCTCGGTAGCTATATTCCTGAGGTACAACATTGCGAGGTGACTTAGTGCTCAGTGGCCAAAGATCACAAGCCCAGTGAGCAATACTTCTAAAGAACAGATGAATGTTCAGCGGTTCCTCACATGAAATGCAGTCGCAGTGACGCCGTGCAAGAGGAGAGAATAGTCCATCTAAATGTGGCGATATGAGGTGTCACAGGGCGGAGAGGTAGATTTTGCAAGCTATGCCAAAGTGCACACTCGCCCACACAACAGCCATGTCTTCCAATCCAATTGTATTCAAAATATTCAACAGCACATTTTTATTTTGTTTGGGAAACATGTTATTTCTGAGCTGTACTGTACACTACTCAGATTATTCGAACGAGCATGACATTTTCACTTTTAAACTATTGGCATAAGCCATTGTTATACATACAGCAACAGTTTTCAGCAACATTGCCTGCAATATATCCAACATACGTTTTATTAGTAATAACGTTGATTATAATATATCCAACATACTTTTTATTAGTAATAAAGTTGATTATAATATATCCAACATACTTTTTATTAGTAATAACGTTGATTATTCTTAATGCTTATTTGACTGAGAGCCATTGCTGATTTAGACAGCAACAGCTTCTAGTCAAATTAAATCCAAAATAGTTGACACATTTGCTTTATATAATTAAATGTTTCCGGTTATTCTTTGTCTAGATGCAATATTCTGATAAATGAAATACAATTTTTTTAAATGCAAACGTTGCAGTAATTTAATATTACGATTACAGCTACTGGTAGACTATGACCCCACGCCGCCTGTATGCTGAGGAATATCATATTGATAATTAATTATTTGAAAGTGCCTCTTGGACAGTTTAAATTTATAATCTCTTAACTAAGGCTGTTGCATGACGTTGTTACATTGACAACAACATCGGCTGTAATATATGAGGCAGACATTTCGACTCAGCAATAATTATTAATTTAAAGTTTTGAAAACAGCGTGACAAGGGTTTTTCATGACTAATGAGGACCTGTTTATAGTACTGACAGCGCTCCTATAGAAACAAGCTTTATTGAGCCAGCCAGACGTTAGCTTATTTGTCTCAAATCGATAGTTTATATTTGTTGATTACGCACGTATTTCCAGTCCGATCTGGACCAACCTTTCCCCACATGTCCACATCTATATTACTCATTTAATTTCGGATAAGTTTTACTTGATCCCTATCATAATTAATCCTGGGTAGAACGCAACTCCCCCCCCCCCCACCCCCACCACCACCACCATTGCAACAAGGCGCCCAAAAACAGTTGCAATTGCGATAAATCCTAGATGGCCGCCTATCTCTAGACTAGAGATGAATTAGAAAATTTGAAATCGGCACACATTATGTAAATGTGGGAAATTTCGCGATTAAGATCGATCAAATAAAAAATAAAAAGACTTCCCAATAATTCTCGATATTGATTGATTAAGCCTCTCAACTTACTTTGAACAAACTGACATGACCCTTAGTTCCTAATCATATATTGCAAATTTCGGCCTGTCCCCGTCGGCAGTTCTGAAGAAGAAGTTTTTGTGAAAACTGTCATCCGAGATGGTCGCCGGGGATCCGAGCTTAAAAATTTGGTTTACGGCTAGCCGCAGAGAAGATTTCCCAAATTTTAATTCAGTCTGGTGGTTTTAGAGAGGATTTCTGAATATCTAAAAAAAATCTGAAATTCCAAGATGGCCACCGCCCTAATCGACCAATCGGATTCAGTCATTGGCGAGAACTAGTGCTTACGTGTCCCTATCACCATGTCATGCCTTGTCTTTCTGGATAACCTGGTGTTGATGGTATTCAACTTTTAAAACTATATGGGAGGAATAATAATTTTTCCATTTAAGATTACTTGGGACTCTAATAAACGTAGTGGGGTGGAGGGAGGGACGAATGGAGGGAGGGCGGATAGGGGAGGAAGGTGAGTCAGGGAGTGGGAGCGAGGGAGACAGGGAGAGATGGAGAGAGGCAGAGGGAAGGAGGAAGGTGGAATGAAGAGGGGGATGGAGAGAGAGAGAGAGAGAGAGGGATGAATGGAGAGGATTGAGAAGGGGTGAGTGGAGGGGGTGGGGTGGGGTGGGGGGGGGAGATTGAGAGATAGGGAGGAACAGAGTAAGAAAGCGATATAGATATACTTGCGTGTTTCAATATATTTGATCGTGTGATATCATTTCTTTTGTACACTATAAAAGGTGAAAAGGTCATAAACATGCCTGAGTAATCACATATAGGTTAAAATAAATTATCATTTAATGATAACTATTCATATTACTGGGGAAAAGATGACACCTCCACGCCTGTCTCCTCCGTAAGTACCAACTTTGTTGGGAAACTAAGTCGTCAAGGGTTGCGGGCTAACATCCGCATACAGTGGCAAATCTGATTATGTCTAACCTTCTTTAAACAAGAAAGTGTGCTCAGCATCTTCGGACGATGCAATCTTCCCAGAAGCTTACCATAGCTACGTGGACTGTACGAGGCAAACCTTAGGTGCAGACTGTGAACACTATAACATCGATACTACATGCATTCAAATGCAACTACAAAGAGGTCATAAGCTAGTACTCATGGAGCAAGAGCAGGCCTCACACCAGGGTTTAGGCTTTGTAATCGGAACAGGGGTCTTGGACCTTGTCATTAGTTTTGGATACGTCAGTAATCGTATTGCATTCATCGACCTGGATATTCCAACACAAAAATGCACCAAAACTAAGTGTCGCATAGTCAACGCACATAGCGCAACTACCAAAAGGGCCAAAGAGACTCCTGCAATACTAGATTCCTTCTACGCAGAACCGAGCTCAGAGCTCAGATATTACAATCCCAGCTAGATGGCAACTGTTCGTGTGTGGAGATTTTAACTCCGTTCTGGGTAGACTCAGCATTGCAGATAAAAGTTCAGGACTTGACTTATGCATGGGATCGTATGGAGAAACACACACAACAGCAATGGAGAAGCACTGGTGGCATTTCTTAGTGGCGATGGCTTTTTGGCCACGAATACGGCTTTCAAACATTCGTGTGGCCACCGGACAACATGGACCGGACACTTTGCTGATTGCAAAGTCCCAAAAGGTTCTAAGGCTACAACAGCTGTCTTCAACCAAATAGGCTTCATACTAGGCAAAACCCCTACCTCGGCATGCTAGGGAGGCACAGACCTCAATTCTGACCATAAGCCAGTCATTTTACGCCTTCAGATGAACGATCTCTACCTAATGTGTAAACGTCATACCAGGCAAGAGGGTAGGGTCACCTCCAACCTCCCCTAGCTCATCAGTGAAACTGACACTCAAATGTCCTACAGAGAGCCCTCGGGGAGCAGATGGCTAACATCGACGTCAGCACCAATCTAAACGAAGCCCTAACCAAAATACTGAAATCTATGGAATCATCAGCTACCAGCACCAAACAACCGAACTAGGTATACTACTGATGACTCTCTAGTAGTAAAACTGTCAGCAGAGCAGAATGTATTATGGCTGCGCAATATATCAAAGTGGCCAAAGTCAAGAGCGCATCAAACTACACCGGGAGTGCAATAACATTCTGCACCACATTAGCGAATGCTTAAAACATCTTGCTATTCAACAAGCAGACTCCCTAGCAGATGAAAGTTTTGCCATGGATGACTATCACAAAATGTTTCGGACAGCTCCAGCCTTGAGAGCTACTGACTACGCACCACCACTCACTGTGCATAACTCTGAAGGACACTTTATCGGGACTGACCAGGGCAAAGCTGAGACGATTCGAGAATGATTCAAGGAACAGGTCACTGACCACGATGATGAGCCCTTGCATCCTTTCTCAGGATACCCCAGACGATTACTAAACCCAATTAAAATAGCAGAAGTTGAAAAGGCACTTAAAGCCCTGAAATTGGACGTGTATCTGGACCTGATGGCATGAGTAATGAACTATTCAAATATGCAAGTTACATCATCACACAACTGATCATTCAACTAATTAATTCAGCTTTTATGCACCACTTTCCCATCGACACTGTAGGCCAAGGCACTCTTATCGTGCTACCAACGCCCAAGAAGCCACCTGGCCCCCAGCCAATCTGCATCCCATTATGCTCCTCGACAGCATATGGAAAATCCTATCCAATGTATGTTACTCTATGCTGCATCCGATGACTTCACCAGATCATGTCAAAGTAGCTTCAAACGTGGCCGCAGCTGCGGAGACATTGCATGGGCTCAATGCATGCTTGAGTCTGTAGTCATGCCCAAACACTGGGACTTCCACAAAATGGGCATTGACATGTCATGAGCCTTCGACACAATTAAATGCTCAAATATACTAGATGTACTACGCCAGGCCAGTTACAATGAAGTCGAGCTACGACTAGTGAGACTACTGCTTGCAGACACCAAACTGAGAGTACGAGTCAAGTCAGTGAAGTCTGTAGAGTTTGAGACATCAATCGGCTCCCCACAGGGAGATGGTCTATCTCCGGTGCTTTTCACCTGCTACCTTGCTGCCGCATTGAAATCTGTGTGGGAAAGTTCCACAAGACCAAACCACCCAGTGTCAATACTGAGCATGCCGCTAGAGATGGAATATGCCGCCGATGTGGACTTCATAGACGAGGAAAAGACACCCATTGACGAACTTTTCCCAATAGCTGCAAGCAAACTAAAAATTGAGAATTTCTTTATGAATGAATCCAAAACAGAGATCATCCACATATACCTATCGACAAAGCATGAAAATATAGAAAATGATGACCCACTTCGTGGCGGCCAACCATGGAGGAAAAGTAAAATCCTGGGCTCACTGCTCTGCAGTACTGCTGACATTTCTGCACGCTGCGTCATGGGGAACATAGCTGTCCAGTCCTTCTGGAAGCTATGGATTCGTAGATCAAAGATGCCCTTGATAAAGAGGCTACGTTTATACAATGCAACCTGCGTATCCTTGATGCTGTATAACTGTAACAGCTGGGCAGCTCCAAAGGCAGCTCTAGACAAACTCGATGCCTGCCACCGCAAACAGCTGGACACTGATGGCCAGACAGCACAATTTCCAATGATGCACTATACAAGATGTGTAATGCGTCACAGCTGTCTGTAAAAGTCGCCAAGCAAAGGTAGTCCATGGTTAGCCATGTGCTAAAGATGCCAGAAGACACGCCAGCACAGAGAGCCTTGGAATTCGCCCGACTCGCAGCCAGCAAATACAAAGCCAGGAGATCGCGTCATTGCATAAATCTACTAAGCATGCTACGAGGTGATCTCAAGAAAGCAGGACTCGGTACACTCAAGTCAAGAATGGACCTGAAGAAGCTAAGGATTTCGGCTGAGGGCAAGACACAGTGGGCAAAAGTGAAGAAGAACTGATTGCAGCTGTAGGATGTTTCCGCTACTACTACAGCCGCAGAATACGGTAATCATACATCAATACATTCATATTACTCTATGTACACATGTGCGTGCGTGCGTAGGTGCGTGCGTAAGCCCGTGCGTGCGTGCGTGCATGCATGCATGCGTGCCTGCGCGCATGGTGGTATTGGATGTGGAGGGAGTGATGGCATAGTTCATAGAAATTGGTAATACTTAGATAAGTATGCGTGCCTGCGTCGCTTCTTCATTGTTGTTATCATTGTCGCAAACGTTGCGGCTGTCGTCGTCGTTGTCGTTGTTGTTGTTGTCGTTGTTGTTGTGCTTGCTGTCATAGTCGTAGACATTGCCATTATCATCCTCGGCGTCATTGTGGTACTGATGGTAGCGGCTGTGGATTTTGTGTAATATTTTGATGGCAGTTTTGTGCAGGAAATTGTTGTCTTAATTCTATAAGCTCCTGGTAATGCAATGATACATTCAAAGAACACAAAGCTACACATTGTGTTCAACTATCAATCTTTGTTCAATAATGTGCCCTCTCCGTAGAAAAGAAGCGAGATAGATCAGGATGGGTTTCCCAATGATTTGTTGTTTTTAATGCCCAATATATGGCATAAGGTGAAAAAGGAGGGTATTCCTATTGTCTCTATTTTCTATTTATATAATTAATGCTTCCGCCTAATGACCTAATTTTGGTGTTCCAAATATGATGTGAGGAGGAAAAAAGGAGGGTAGGGAATATGTAACTCACAATTGACATTTCCAGAGTAATGACGTCATATGACGTCATAATTCGCTAAGCGGCGTGTAGGATGACGTCATAATCATTACGTCAGAAATGGTTCAATATGATCTGTCGTCAACTCTTAATGGTCCGACACGTTGTAAGAATTGTATGTCTCTACTAGTTAATAAACATGCTGCTGTTAGCATAGGCATAGGCAGCAACAGCACCCAGTCAAATTAGTTTCAAAACATGCAACAGCTTGCCTGCATAGTTTTCTGGAAATTGATAGTCAGGAAGTTCAGAGATCAATTGATCCCAATACGAGCGACATGTGGGTGGAGCTTAGCTAGAGATGGGCGGGGCGGGGCGTAGCTAAAACTGGAAAGGTCCATTTTGTGGAATTAGTGGTCAGAAATTGAATGGTCGTTTTGTTTCCTAATGGACCTTTCCATTTTTAGCTATGCCCCGCCCATCCCTAGCTAAGCTCCACCCACACCTCGCCGTGTTGGGATTGATCGATCCCCCAAATACCCTAGCTATCAATTTCCTGAAAACTATACAGGGAAGCTGTTGAATATTTTGTAACTAATTTGACTGGGTGCTGTTGCTGCCTATGGCAGCAACAGCGCCCAGTCAAATTAGTTTCAAAATATTCAACAGAATATTTCTTAAATAGTAAAAGCAAACAATTTGTACAACAAAGCATAGACCGTCTTCAAATATGCGTTCGTGACGTACTTAACGACGTCATCCATGACGTCATTCATTATGATGTCATTGTACACATCACGCAGTTCATTATGACGTCATATGATGGGTGGGTACTCTGGAAAGGTGAATTATGGTCAGCAATACTGACATATACATGTACCGCATCTGTTTCTCCAGATCTATATTATGAGTCTGATGTGGCCATGCCTCATGCATGTTTTTCATTTGACCTATTTATGACCTAATATAAACTTGCAAATTCTCCATTTCTTTTATGACACAATAACATTCAAGTCTTAAATAAGAATGTAGCAAGCAGAGACAAATTGTCTCAAATGACAAGATTTTAAAATGAGTTTTGAAGCTGTATTACTCATGTTGGTCTAGCAAGTTAGTCAGGAAGCACGGGATCGAGGTGGACACCTCGTGCTATCTTTGGTTGCCCTGTGCTTTATTAAATTTCAGAACATCCTAAATAAGAATCCAGAGGACAACCTTCTGAGATCAGTGTATTTCGTTCCTATACAAATAGCGAGAGTGTTTTCAGCGATATCTGTTATTTTATCATATACATATTAAAAATAATGCTACATGGACAAAAATGGTATTAAAAATGTGGCAAATGATGATTCACGTTTGCCTAAGCATGGGATATGAGATAATATTAACTTGTGTCCATCGGAAATAAAAAGATTGAAAATGTTGCAATAAATTTACTTCGGTTCATTCGATCATGGGCTTAAGTATTATCTATATTTTTGGACATGCTCAATTCACATAAGAGTTTAATAGGGCAAATTAATCCCCTTTCATCTCCCTATCAAACGATGTCAAGTACGAATATAGAATGTCTGTTCATATATAGTTATTGACCAAAATGCATCCTGTCACCCCACACACCCACACCCTCCTTCTAATAAACAGAGCGTCAAAACACATACATAAACACAATTAACTGTAACTAATTAATAGCGTTTGAAAATTATGAATTTGTCAGACAGAAAATATATACCACTCACGTTGTGTCTTGTGGAATAATACATGAATTTGTATATGCTACCCTATATTGAGTATGGAGTATAGTGAACAGTCATTCTATGATTGCCATTGAGATTATGTAATATGGAAATCACTTGGAAATAGGTTGGTACCTTCCATTTTGTCACACCATACATATAATGTATGTTTGCAACACACCTAGTATAACTTTATCTCCATCAGTCTGTCAATTAAATTTTTTTCATTTCTGACAAGCAGGCACCTTACAAGTAGGCATAAGTTATGTCTCCTTGTAAGATTGCAAGTTTAGACTTTGGGTTTTTTTCAGAAGAAATAGAGTAAAATACGATAAGTTTCCAGCCCACTAAGAGGGCATATTCACCACTCAAAATGCAGGAGATGCCCTCTAAGAGTATCTAGATTTCAAAATCTTCCTGTGGAAGTCCAATTCCACCCGTCTTAAATGAGCCCCGCACCCTATTGCACAACCACTGCGCCGCCACTGGACTAATAGACTTCATAGACGACTATACTATGCCCTGATAAGTTCAATCATCTCTGTCACCCCATCCGAATTGTCTGCATCTGAATCAATATTACCACCCAGGGTGTGTAGAAGCAACGCACTTGAATATCTGTCCTCTTTACCCTCATATCTACATGCATGACAACAAGGTACCTGTGATCTTTTATACGAACGATTGCCAAGGCATTTGCTACCAGCACATTTACACCAGGTGAGTGATTTGGCCACCTCTGGTAATGATGGTTGTGTCATGTTGATCGGTCTCAAAGCCGTAGCACCCATCTTCTATCAAAATATGAGTACAGACAGTAAATCCGTTAGTGATATGTGGGCAGGCTTTTGAATTGGTGTTGCATAAAGTGTACGCATAAGATGCTGATGGAATACATTTTCTGTAGGCGGGAGATACCTCGAATCCTTTGAACATTTACCCATGAACAGGTTGTAGATATGGGACCGTTTGGTGGGAAGTCATGACCCCACCGGACGTCTTATATGTGCGAGTAAGTCCCGAGTGAAATTCATGTTTTGAATACCAGGTGAGCTGATAGACTATGTCACAATGTATATTTAGATGCACTGGCTAGCATCAAGCAGTTTCGCAGAAACGATGCGATCATAATCTCTATTTAGATGTGTTACCAGCATTAGGTAACAGTCTATATTTAGATGCATTACCAGTAGATGTGTCTTATTATTTGAATAGATATTTAGCAGCACTGGATGACTGGCAGTGGTTACGTCAGCTACTGCGCAGTTACAGTTTCGACGAAACTGAATCGAAACTGAGGCATAATATCTAGTGTCCAAATTGAATTGATTAGAATAGGACAGGCGGTTCTGAGTTGGTGGTTATCTGATAATGATTAAGATGAAAGTTGTTGCTGTCAGATCGGCACAAAACATTATAATATTCGGTATAATATTCAGCAGCTGTTTTGGCCAGTAATTTGGAAAATAGTAGTGGTAGAATAATAGCAGTGGTGATTGGTCAAATCAAAGTCATAGTCCAATGAGAATAGGTTAAACCTCCGGCGGTGCGAAACCAAGAGGGAGGAGAAACGAAACGGAGAGTAGTATATAAAGGGCACTTTGGTCTTTTATCGGGAGTCAGGTTTTGAACTCGGTTAAAATCGGTACTTGAAACTCTTGGTGTTAAGTAAGAGCTAGGAAAATAGAATAGCATAACAGAACAGAGCCGCTGGGAGTAATGCTAGTTCGTTAAGATAAGAATCGGAAACGTTGCTTGAAATTATTATTGTTGTAAATACGTAAACCGGTGACAGTATAAGTTGCCAAACTTTGTAGGTCTTATTGTACAGTTAACGGTAGAAATAAAACGATCACCTTGAGTGTAATCCAAGGCAAAAGTTTGGTAAGCATCTGTTGTTGATTATTCTGGAGAACACGGAAGACCACCGTGTCGAACCGATCTTCCTGAAACGAGAAGTCAGATCAGACCCAGGCACTAATATAAATATCATTAGGTCTCTTTACCTACGAGGCGAGCTAATGTCGCGCTCCATCCTTATCGGTAGGACCGACTGTCGCAGCAGCCAAACATACAAGGTTGTATCGACGAGGGAGGAGCCCAAGAAGTAGTAAGAAGAGGATCGGGAAATCTTCAAGGTGAACCCGCAATGAGGCTAGGGAGGTAAGACCACCACCAACCCACCCCTATACATGACCTGGAAGAGATTTCTTGCAACAGATATAAGTTCATCGCCAACGTCGTAGTTATTGATTTCTCCATACTGTACCGATACACTGCAGCCCGCATCACCTCGGTGCTTCAAGGCAGCAATGTCTTCCAATCCAATTATGCTCAAAATATTTAACTGTACATTTTATTTTTATTTTGGAAACATGTTACGCTTTTTCCCAGGTGTACTGGAAAAGTTAAATCACTGGAGTATTCAAATCATGTTGACTACTTATTTGAATTATAAGTTAATATAATTTGCGTTGAATAAACTGATTCACATCTTACAGGATGATACACCAATCCATCCGAAGAATGAATGGATAGATTTGTCCTCTCTAAATGTGAAATATATACCTCCGGACAAACGCACTAACCGGACATATAGCTAGCTCTGTGTGTGCCATCTTTATATCGCAGAGCATCCGAAAACTTAATTTTTGTATTTGACAGGGTATCGAACCCACAACAGACGAAAGCACCAAGCACTTTTATAGGCCTAACTGAACTATTTAATCTACCTTATAAATGAGCGAACGGATTTGTCTTAATAAAACAAGGAATGCCTAAATGAAAAGAACATTCACAACTGAATTATTTTAACCTACCTTATAAATGTTTGAACAGAAGATTTCTTTTGGTAATGAGCATCTAGTTGTCGTAAACACGTTACTCAACGCATGCAAAGGTCTATCTAGCTTTATGTAATAACACACTAATAGTCAGTAGTGATGATCAGGAGGCGTGCTTATTGTAAATTCAATATGTCTCAATAACTGATAAAGATCTGTGTCATGTTATCAGCATATAAAAGCAAACATCATCGACATATTGCTCTTGTGCCTATGGTATCTTGTGCTAGATAGATCAACTAAAATAATTGAAATAAATAAGCTAGCCGCGATTGCGATACACATATTTACACATTGTGAATGGCCATTTCCAGTTTATCCATCCATCGTGTATGTATGATTACTTCATTCCGTGGCTGTAGTAGTAGACACATCCTACAGCTACAAGTCCGTCTTCGCTTTTGCCCACTGTGTCTTGTCCTCAGCCGAAAACCATCAATGTGATCTACTACGTGACGTGTAGGATGGCGTCATAATCATTGACGTCATGAATGGCGTAGATAAGTACGTCACGAATGCATAATTGGTGACGGACTACGCGTTGTTGTACGAATTGTATTCTTTATTATTTAATAAGCATGCTGTTGGGCACACGGTCAAATTAGTTTCAAAATATTTTCTGGAAATTGATAGTCAGGGAGTTCAGGTATCGATCGATCCCAACACGAGCGAGGTGTCGGGGTGGAGTTCGGCTAGAGGTGGGCGGGGCATAGTTAAAACTGGGCCGGTCATTTCATGACGCCACTCCTAGCGAAGTGGCGTATTCAGCTCCGCACAGATCAGTTAATCTTCAGGTAACATAAATATTCGTCTAACTAAAGATTCCTGTTTAAACTTTACTACAATAACACGAGAAAATTAGACAAATAGAACTCGGCTCGCCTATTCGAGTACAATGGTGTTAAAATCGAATATATATGCCAACGGGATAGGCTCTTGGGGGTGGGGGGGTGGTGTTGTTACAAGAGCTACGGCCACCAAACCCAATTTAAAAAGCTTCCATATAGATTCGGTCAGTTTACATATTCATTTTGGTTTGCAAATCCCGTTTTACAATTGATGCAAGCAAATACGACGTTAATTGTCGCGTTTGATTCTGTTATATTAAAATTAAGTACCGCGCCTTTTGTTTTGAAATGCATGACACATTATTTTAAAATTATACAGACTATATGTTCTAAACTTGTGTCTTCCAAATTTAAATGGGGAAGATATCCATCCAATGCCCATGTTATGAAGCCATCTTTCAGTTAGCCCCTTTTTATGCGGATGCTGCTGTGGATCCGGTATCTGAAAATGTGAATTGCCGTACCCCAAGATCGTTTCTATTACTGCAAGCCCATGCTTGACATGCGGACATGTTGCGATTTAACCATCTCATGCCAGCACTGGCCTCTGCAATCGTCGAGTTGAGGACGCAGGTCAAGAGAAGTTATTTTGAGAATTTACAACTAAAACGACTGTCTCAGTAACCGAATCAGCCATTCCAGTGGTCAATTTTCAATAATAGTCTTCGCTTGGCCTGCAAATGGACATAAAATAAGGTAATATTTTGATTTTCCTGACAGAATTTGGTCATTAAATGGTTAATTAATATGCGGCCTTCATAACGCGAAGTAAACAGGTAAATCTAAAGCACTGGTGATATTTTGCTGGTGTGTCGTTGACGTCATAATCTCGCGGTTTCTCGCTCTTTTTGCGAGAAAATGGATGCGCCCGAGGAGTCACGTTTTCGACCGTTTTGGGCATATTCATTTTATTATTTCTCGGCAATGGAACAGTGTATTTTATATTTTTTGCAGCAACTATTTCAGATTATGATATATTTTTAGTTGACTTATTCCCGATTTTCACTGTAATTTCCCTTTAAAAGTCTTCCAAAATTGAAGTAGTGGAACAGTGCCTAATTTGCACAAATCCAAGATGGTCACCACCGTATTTGTGATTACATCGTTTTGTTCTAATTTCACTTCCAATCAAGCTATTTTAATGCTTAAAGGAGTTAAAACATGCTCTTTAGTACAAGTAAGGGATATATTTATATATACCATTCTAACTTTATCAAGTGTTCAACTAGCTTGAACAATTCATAATTTGCATAACTCCAAGATGGCGGTCCCAAAATTAGAATTCAACAGTTGTGACCATGTATTAGCTTCTAACCAAACTTTTCTATTGTTTCAAGATGCTAGTATACTTACTATATGTAATATGAAACATTGATGAAAAATACAAAATGACTGCAGTAAAATGTATTTTATTTTTTTAAACTCAAACCGGCTGCCAATAAAATCCAATATTATCCTGATTTGAACTATTTTACCGTACACATTTACAGTAACTCTGAATGTTTGACTATATTTTCACGAAACTGAATCATTGTGACATTAACCATATACTTTAATGGTAGATAAGTAAACTAACCATGGTGGAACATTGACTTCTATGCAGACTTATCCTTATCACGAAGCACCTTTAGGGACCAAAGGATGGCAGCTTTTTAAAGTGTGTGGTCACAAGACCAGACATTTTAAAGAACTGCCAGTAATTGTCCGTAATTGATGTGTATTAAGGGACAACCTGTGTTTAAGAGAACACTATGATTGCACATACGGTGCCCGTTATAGACAGGTTTGCCTATTCACTGTTTTATTTTGATTTTGGAACTTCGAACAATAAACCGCATGGATTGCAATATATCCAAAGTTATGCATTGGGTATTACCATGATAACTGTTACTTCACAGATCCGTTGACTATAATTTAATATAATCTTTGACAATGATTTATGCATCATATGTTTGATAATCTTGCACGTTTGACACATTAAAACATACAACATTTCACTGACCACACCCAGTAGAGCAATCTAGCTCACTATTCCTGCTCCTACATCCCATATTAGAGTAACGCCTAACAACCTCCAGCAGTCCTATTGGGGCTGCTGCTGCTTCCTTGTCTGTTATCTATATTTGACAGAACACGTATATCATGTTCATATCATCTTCAATCTTCTGGTTTCATATGATCTCCAGGTGCCACCCACTTGTTTGTACCGATAGCCGCACATACTGTGGAATTTGGTAGCTGCTGAGGTTGGGAGGAGCACCGCAGTCTGGCTTCACACATGATGTACTAATGCCTACCTTCTGGTGGAAGCGTTGCAATCTGAGGAAATCTAGCTTGTCACCTGATTGATTTTTGTACAATGAGACTATGCCATTCTCCTCTGCTGCTATGACATGTTTTTGTGCTGTTCGTATCTCTAAATATTTCAGCCTCTTCCTGTAACACTTGACTGGTGTGAATTAGTTTCAATGCAACATGCTTTCCCAATACATATATGTGTGATGCCGTGTCGCACCCAAGGATAGCCTGAACAAAAACACAGTTACATATATGTCGGCTATGTATGCTTCTCAGGAGAGGAATATTCCAGCATCGTGATTCATTTTTCGTGCTATACCAGGGACGAGGCCGAGGGTATATATTGGGTGTGGTTGACTGTGAGTGGAAACAGGGTAATACCAGAATGTCTGTCATCTGCAACGAAGAAAGTTGGTTTAGTCGTCCTCTCATCAATGCCAATTGGAGTCTGCATGACTAGTCGATCAGCATCGGCCTTACCATGTTTTATGTGACATCCACGATGCTCTAGGGTAGCAACGAGCATGGTTATGAACCCTTGTTTATTCTCATTGCTGGAAAGGATGTCTTCCTTTCGTCCACTGCAAATTATAGAACTTGATAATTCTAGATTTGCTGCAAAACGAATCCATGTCATTCACCGCTGAATTTTTCCATTTCTGCTTAACCCATGTAAATATTCATCAAACATTAGAACTGGCTGACCATAGTGATGTATACATATTTGATGTATTACTGACTTATCATCTCATATGTTGAACCTCGATTCCATGGGATCCTGTTCAGGAGTGGCATGCACGCACGCACACACGCACACCATTTCATATGTATTGCATATGCCATGACGTTACAGGCATATCTGCAGCCATCAACTTCCGAACTGCATCACCAAAGGATGGTTTATGTGCTAGTGGATTTGTGTATATATATATATATATATATATATATATATATATATATATATATATATATATATATATATATATATATATATATATATATATATATATATATATATATATATATTCCCGAAGAGTGCAGGGGGGTAAGTGCACAATGCATACTGAAATATGAAATACATCTTCCAGGTTCTGCATATTCCAAGTCACTAGCTTCTGAAAGAGAAGCTTCGGATCCATGTGTATCTCCTCACTCCTTATTTTCACTGCATTGTTACTACTTAGGCTAACCTCTTGGTCTTTTTCATGAATGAATATTTGACAATGCTTTTGCCAAAATGTTTTTCATAATCTTGTTCCCGAATTCTGTAGCACACTCAACATTCACAATAGCATCAGCCGTCAAACCAGTCACAATACTGTTAGTGTTGGATTCCCAAGAGAAGGACTTCTGGTGGTCAAAAGGCAAAGCGCTCCTGTGTATCAGCCATGTCCTTCACCAGCCTTGACACTGTCCCCTCTTTGTGTTGTTCAGTCGTCAGGTAGCTTACTGATGTCAGCTCCTACATGGCCAAGTTCACCTATCAGTGGGCATTGTTAGACAACCATGAATCTCAGTGTTTTCCTCATCCCACGTCCTCTTGTCAGCCCATCTGTACTTGTAATACTCCTCGTCAAGACATCCTCTATAAGCAAGTCCTCTGACAATCCTGTCCCATATCTATCAGATCGCCTACCAACGCGCAGGCCATCTTGAAAGTACTGGTACACGTCTGAATCTTGCCCAAGTAGGCTCTCCATGTTATGCAAATACAGGTGAACAGATTTGGTATAATTGTCGTTGCATGTGGCTGCCAGCTATGGCGGCATTTTCTGTATCGTCTTCAACTGCAGCTGCCAATTACCAGTCCACTCTGCTTTGATGAATGTTTGGAAAATAGTCACCATTTTCAGCTATTGCAACCACAACTTGGCTGTGCATTGGTTCTACATGCCATTTTACCTGCCAGTAGTTTCCGATTAATAGCCTGCAGGACCTTATAGTGCTGTAAGTTGTCTAATGTGATTCGCTCATCCATTATATCATCATACAGTGCTCCTGCAACAATAAGGACTTCTGGCATTGGCGTGACATCTGCCTTTTCGCTAGTGGTTTGGTCAGATTCAATTGAGGTACATTCATAAGTTTCAGGAGAAGACTCGGCTGTAACTGTTCTCCCGCCCGACTTGCTGTAGGGTGTCGTACTGGTATGCCAAAAACATGTGACATTAGTATGGCACTGAGAACCCTGGAAATGGATTTCCCCTCAGGATATTACCTACTATGTTGCTCATATATGTGCACTACAACAATTCCAGCAGAACCGTGTCTGCAGTAAGGTGTGCGATAGAGCCTAAGAAACTCATTTTTGCATGGTATCGACCAAGTCTCAGTACAATGGATCTTCTTATTTGGTGGTGGTACTCTCCTGTATTGTTAGAGCTTTCCCCCAATGGGGCTTGTCAAATGTTAGAACACATGTGACCCCATAATGTCTCGCATGCGAACTGACATACAGAACATACATGTACATGTACTGCAACAAATTGCAACAGATAAGCTACAACATAAATTCTGTTCACTGTTTATCTCAGAAAAGTAAATAACACACACAAAACCTAAAAAGATTCAAGTAGTATTTAACAGTGCCTAATTTGTATAACTCCAAGATGGCAACCACAATATTTGACATTATATAGTTTTAAAACATTTTAAATTCTAATCAAGCTATTTTAATGTTAAAAGATGGTAATGGTGTATCACCTTTAAGCATTGTAAAAAAGCTTAAATAGAAGCGAAAATAAGGTCAAAACTGTAATATCAAATATTATGGTGACCATCTTGGATTCCTGTAAATTATGCGCTTTTCACGCCTTAGATTATACAGGACGTTTTATGTTTTATTTATATGTATCACTTACCTAAGTGTGGCTTAACACCTTTAAACATTACAAATAACTTGATTAGAAGCAAAAGTGAGATGAAAAATGTGCAATTATAAATATTGTGGCGGCCATCTTGGATTTATGCAAATTAGGCACTGTTCCACTACTTCGATTTTGGAAGACCTTTAATATGTTCTTTTATTTGCTTTTCTGAGAAGAATAGTGATAAAATAAATTCTGTTGCAATTTGTGGTGGGTTGACCCATTTTTTTCATATAATGACTGGACTACGAGGTATAAGACAATATATGTGGAGTTAATTTACAGAAAACTTAACGAAACCCCTAACTAGAAAAACTTGAATATTGCTCAAGGTCACGATGACATTGACCTTGTGATCGCACTGTCATTTTACTACCTAGAGGTAAACATGTGTCCAAATTTAGTTTCAATATGATTAGCGGTTCCTGATATATAAGACAATATATGCAGAGCTTAAACCATTACCAAGAACTTAACCAAGGCTGGAGGCCGACAGACAAACATACAGATTAACCAAGGCAATCACTGTATCGGTGAAAATTCAAATGTTTCCCAATAACTATTGGCCATTTTGTTTTCGATCAGTTTACTTTCAAAATATTTAACATAATAAAGTTGTAAAAATGGTACTTAATCTTGGTATGGAAGGCTGAAATGGGTAAATATCTTAGGAACAAACAAATGGATAAGAAAAATGTATACATTTATTAAAAATAATAACCTGATCAACAAGAGAAATCAGATATTCCAAACCCTCACCCTCCCTTTTCCAGAGTTTTTATTTTTTCGGGCCATGCCAAAAGTTGTGGAAACCTAAGTGTTAAACTTTACACCAAATCGGGCCAGCAGTTTCCGAGATATTATTAGATCCAGAATTTCATCTGATCTGGACTTAGTTTTTTATGCGGCTCACATGCCTTGCAATCCTCTTGCATGGCAAGTTCCCTCGCTGTGTTAAAGTTTGAGCCCAAGCGGATTATTATTTTTCGAGATACAGCTCCGGACACACACTCGATCGTAATAGCCTCTTCACCTTACGTGGCGAGGGTAATTAGACTCACGTTTACAAGAATACACAATAGCTTCACAGTGAACTAGAGATAGCCAGATACTACAGGCAATAATAACAAATAGTGTGGTAACCCTTTAATGGTCAATTCAGACAAAATAATGTCTGCAGTGGTTTGAAGGAATATCCATTTAAAATTTTACCACTGGAATGATTGGCTCAATATTAAACAAGCCAGTCAATCTAGCATGTCTAGTGGTAATTTAGAAAAATGGCCTGCTCTTGGCATATGAATCAATGGACATTCACTAAACAAAAATTGTGTAAGTAAAGTTTCCTTGACAAATATTGACCATCAAAAGTTCAAATGATGTTGTCTATGGCCGCTTCAAGTCATATTGATTTCAAAATACTCATCAGCCTACCTGTGTGCTTGCTTTGAAACTGAATTATGAAGCATATCCGCAACGCGTAAATTAAAACATTCCTGGTGATAGTGATATTGGACAAAGACAGTTTCTTTGTATATTATCATTGTTTTTAAATGATATATTTACCATCATCATCATCATATTGTTACATCATCATTGCTACAATTACAATACAATTTCGATTTATTTACAAACCCAGGTCATAATGTCACATATGGGATACTCAAATGAACAATACTTACAAATAACTATGTACATGTTATCATTGCAAACATTATCATCATTATTACAATCACTAGTACCGTCACCATCATTAGTATTTAATATTATTATTTCGATTATTATCATGACATCATCATATCATTGACATCATTATATCATTGTAACAATATACAGGGTCTACCGTTATTAGGGACTTTGAAGTATAAATTCCCTGACATTGCACTGACTTTTCCCCATGATATATAGGTGTTCAAGTCACATAGGTCTTGATGAATGTTCATTTGTAGGCGCAGAGATCATCATTTTGAAAATCTACCACTGGAGCCCATAACTTGCTAACCAGGAGTTATTTTTAAAAATACCCTTGTCCTGTCCTGCAAAAGAACACTTGATAAGCACAAATGTTTTGTTTTTCTGACAAATTATGACCTTTAAAAGGTTACTTATTCTGTGTTTTCTACCATTTAACAATGGTCAAGATTAGCTAATTTTTGTTGAATGATGCAAGTCTTTTCCTCTTGCAGGCCAAGACTATTTTTGAAAATTTAGCACTTGAAAGACTAATTTGGCTACCGAGACTTTCCAGTGCTAAATTTTCCAAAGAAATAGTCTTCTCTTGCCATATAATTGGTCAATCAACATGCGAAACTATTGTGTTTTTCTGACAAATTATTACCTTTATATGGTTGCTTATCATGTTCAATCATTTAATAGTCAAGAAAAGCAAGAGTTCCGCTGAATCAGAGTCCAGCTACAGCACACTTTTTTGAAAGGCTATCACTGGAATGACTGGGTCTGTTACTGAGCCATGGCCACAGTGCTCATACATATTTGAAATCTAAACATGCTAGATGCATTCAGATGCTAGGTCTATCTCCTGCATTTGTTTGGGTGTTTTTTTGTCATGACAATTTTTATAGCATACTTCTGCACAGTAGTGGTTTTCTGATTTTTCATGACTTTTCCATGACTTATGTGAAAAAGTACAGTTTTTACAGGTTCGTCAGGCCTGGAATTTTACTTTTCATATTCCCTGACTGTCCAGCTTTTTCACGATCCATATATGAACCCTTTGGCCAAGATCAATAGATCAATAGATATATCCAGCTTTCCACTTGCTTCATCTTCAGTGAAGGCTGTGCAGGGAACAGGCAATAGTTCTCTGTGAGAAACTTCCTCTCATATGGCACCGGAAATAGAGCATACAACACATTTATACAGTGCATATCAGCAATTCTACATGCTTAATTATAAAGTCAAAGCATAATGAAACATCAGTAAAAACACTAAATCTAAATATAAAACTGCTTTCCTCACCAGAATGATGATCATATGTGCCTTCTACAGAAATTCCATACCTTCTCCATACCTAATTTACCCATTTCCAGACAGATTTTCTCAGTGTCCATTTAAAAAATGGTACAATTCTGCAGAAAAATGTCAGAATTAGCAGCCAAGATTGTCTATATTTTCAAACTACATCGTCACCACAATGTCACAAGGCTGTCATTCACATTTTACATGACAATTTTAGTAATATGCTGGTGGGGCATTGCAGTTATATATATATATATATATATATATATATATATATATATATATATATATTGCAAATCACAAATAACGCAGAAAAAATAAAACGTACTGTTGAATATTCTGAACATAATTGGATTGAAATCCAATTATGTTCATAATATTCAACAGAACATTTCTTACTAACTAACATGGTTCTGTTTTTGTTTCATAAACCTGCTAACTTATTTGTGGCCTATATTGTACGATGTCGGAACGCAGACACCAGCAGCATGCGTAATATATGAAATACAGGGAGGAAAGGTGTGATGACTTTATATACCAACTGATTGACCCATTTCTAGCTACACCACGCCCATTTCTAGCTATGCCTCACCCATTTCTAGCCATGCCTCACCCATTTCTAGCTATGCCTCACCCATTTCTAGCTATGCCACGCCCATTTCTAGCTATGCCTCACCCATTTCTAGCCATGCCTCACCCATTTCTAGCTATACCTCACCCATTTCTAGCTATGCCATACCCATTTCTATCTATGCCTCACCCATTTCCAGCTATGCCTCACCCATTTCTAGCTATGCCTCACCCATTTCTAGCTATGCCTCACCCATTTCTAGCTAGGCCTCACCCATATCTAGCTAGGCCTCACCAATTTCTAGCTATGCCTCACAAATTTCTAGCTATGCCTCACCCATGTCTCGCTATGCCTCGCCCATTTCTAGCTATGCTTCACCCATTTCTAGCTATGCCACACCCATTTCTAGCTATGCCTCACCCATTTCTAGCTAGGCCTCACCCATATCTAGCTAGGCCTCACCCATTTCTAGCTATGCCTCACCAATTTCTAGCTATGCCTCACCCATGTCTCGCTATGCCTCGCCCATTTCTAGCTATGCTTCACCCATTTCTAGCTATGCCACACCCATTTCTAGGTATGCCACACCCATTTCTATCTATGCCTCACCCATTTCTAGCTATGCCGCACCCATTTCTAGCTATGCCTCTCCCATTTCTAGCTATGCCTCACCCATATCTAGCTATGCCTCTCCCATTTCTAGCTATGCCTCACCCATTTCTAGCTATGCCGCACCCATTTCTAGCTATGTCTCACCCATTTCTAGCTATGCTTCACCCATTTCTAGCTATGCTTCACTCACTTCATATGCGCGCACTATGAACACTGAACTCTCAGAATCTAAATTTCATGATAATTATAGTGGTGAGCTGTTGAATATTTTCAAACTAATTTAATTGTGGCTGTTGATGTCCATCGCAGAAACAACATCCACTCAAATTAGTTTCAAAATATTCAATGTAACATTGATTAAATTGTAGCCCAATCCGACATGATAGTCCACCTTCGTAAACGGAATATTGCGACTCTCATGACGGACTACATCATTTTTAATGTGATGTCAGCTAACATGTAGCATATTTGATTATGACGTCAGCGACATATCGGATCCCTGCACTGACTGTGACAATAGACTGCTGATGTGCAAATTAATAATCAAATTAACAATGGTCTCATGGTCATTGATTAGAATAGTGTAGCACAGGTGGTGAAATGACGCACACCAATCGTCTTATTTAATGCTTTCAACATCGGAGATATATATATATATATATATATATATATATATATATATATATATATATATATATATATATATATATATATATATATATATATATATATATATATATACATATATACATATATATATATATTTATATGGACATCTTGGCCCACAGTTATGGAAGGGTGGAAAAGATCAAGTAAAGCCTCGATGACTATGATGATGGTAGTGGTGGTGGTGGTGGTGGTGGTGGTGGTTGTTATGGTGGTGGTGGCTGTGGTGTATATTTCACTATAACTGCGTAGTCATCGCAGTGGTTTCTTCTTTTATCAGCGTGTTCGATATTTATCTTATCTTTAATGGTGGCACATGAGTACTGCAGAAATGTTCTGCAAGGTTTACTTCTGTTTTAAAATAGGGTAGTGTTTTCATGACCAGGATGTCAATTGATGTTTTTGATAGATGAGACAAAGCGTAGTCCTATTAGGACATAACTAGGTCCAACACTGCGATGGTAGTATATATATCATTGCTATGTTGTTTGAGTAAGATTGTCCTTTCGCATGAATGACTTCTCTCGACACTGGCGGAATCAGGAATTATTTTTAAAAAGGGATACATGTGTTTCACGCACGCACGTACGCACACATGCACGCAACTCACTCTAATATATGAGAACTATAATTCAGCAAGAATCAAAGTGTAAAATAATACGTTATATTACGGGAACATATAATTTGTTAAAGGGAGGTAAGCGAGTGTTAAAGTTGATTTAAAGCATTAAACATGGTACTAGTTACCTCCCTTTTCGCATTCAGTATCATTGATAGATGAGGTAACGAAAGAACACAAGAACACATATTAATGCAAGGTACAAATAGCACGGCCGGAGATTATTATAATTCAAGATGAGCTTCAAATTCATTTTTATAGTTAATATACAATTTGCAGTAGCACAACAGGTTCTCCACCAGTGACTATATGTAGACATTGGAACCCTACACAGAACAAAAAATAAATTATACATGTAGAACTGGTACAGGCACTATACACTACAGGAAGACATGGGCTTCGAGTTAAACTCAATGTACTATAAAGACATAGCCATTAGACAACGTGATAAATTGACAACATATTTGCAGGACACGTGTGTTTATCTTGTTATATTAAAATTCAATATTACATTGGTTCTTACTGTCATTTACAGTTTCTTACCCATGCCATGTAGTGCTAATGGTGGTTGCGATTGTAATAGTGATAGTTTCTTGGTAGTGTCATATCTTTAAGATGGCTGTAATGGCATCCGCCTAGGATAGGATTGGCTATGGGCTAAGCCTGCCAAGCATGCTACGAGGTGACCTTAGGAAAGCAGGACACGGTACACTCAGGTCAAGAATGGAGCTGAGGAAGCTAAGGAAGAAGCAGATTATATTTTGGGGCCTTCCGTCCATCTTTCCATCCATCGTGTTGACCATATGCATAAATTCTTGGGGTTTTGTTTGATAATTCAGATTGTATCTGGGGCTAAATTATAGGATATATAGAAAGATTTTCACATTATTACAAGAAATATTGGATAATAGAATTGTGCAATATCTAGTGAGTTCTAGATGGTATTATGTTCGAAAACCTAGTTATAAACCGAGTACGGAGATTCTGATACAGAACATATATTAAATTATTACCATTTGAAAACTGTAAGTTGCGACTAAATTGCGTGTTTCCAAATTTCTTCAGTGCAGAAATTGTTAAAACTCTATACTTTATTAGTGCATTCATATACATGTATATCTATCTAAACATATGGGTGAAATTCCGAAGCCGAACCTATTACAAGCGATATTCCAGGACATATTGATATCTATCCGATTGTGGCTAATGTGAACCAACTATCTTTCTATGGGGGGCATCTTGCAAATAAGTAACTACATGGACATACTTGATAATTATGATATTATTTGATGTTAGAATCGTGCAATATTTCGTACAGCACTAGTACATAATAATAGATATTGAGTTATGTATGGCTAGATGTTCGAAAAGTGGTTACAAACAGAGTTTATAGATATCTGTACTTAAATTATTAGCATCTGGCAGCTTTTGGTCGCTGCTAATTACTTTTTTAATTTTTAAAAATTGATATTTTATTAGTGTGTTCTTATATCTATCTGATATTTTGGGGCCGAACCTATTACAGACAGTAAGCTCCCGAAATTCAAATCAGAGTCACCCACATATACCTATCTACAAAGCATGAAACTAAAGAAAATGATGACCTACTTCGTGGCAGTGAACCATGGAGGAAAAGTACAATCCAGGGCTCACTGCTTTGCAGTACTGCTGACATTGTTGCACGCTGCGTCATTGAAAACATAGATTTCCAGTCCTTCTGGAAGCTATGGATTCGTTGATCAAAGATGCCCTTGATAAAAAAGGCTACGTTTATATCCTTGATGCTGTATAACTAAAACAGCTGGGTAGCTCCAAAGGCAGCTCTAGACAAACTCGATGCCTGCCACTGCAAACACCTACGTACCATCACTGGACACCGATGGCCAGACAGCATAATTTCCAATGATGCACTATACAAGATGTGTAATACATTGCCGCTGTCTGTAAAAGTCAAAGATGCAAAGATGGTCCCTGTTCGGCGATGTGCTCAGGATACTAGAAGAGACACCAGCATAGAGAGCCTTAGAACTCGGAGCCAGCAAATAGAAAGCCAGGAGAGGACGTCATTGCATAAACCTGCCAAGCATACTACGAGGTGACCTCAGGAAAGCAGGACTCGGTACGCTCAAGTCAAGAATGGACCTGAGGAAGCTTAAGATTTTGGCTGAGGTCAAGACACAATGGACAAAAGCGAAGAAGTACTGATTGCAGCTGTAGGTTGTTTCTACGGACCGGGTTCGTGCCTGGTACCCTGCAGAGGTCGGTTTCTTTAACTACTTGACGATTAAAGGATTAAGTTGACACAAGAGGGTATAAACAAATTTAAAACATCTTCAACAGCAACAAACCAAAGATGCCCACCAAAATAAGGACCTTCTCAGTCGATAGGTATCCAGCATTCTCATGTACTACAAGGGCTGTGAACTTGTGGACAATGACAAAAACCTGTGTGAAAAAGGTATATAGACTCTTTCCACAGAAGACTACTGACAAAAGCAATCAACATCAAACGGCCTAAAACACAAAAAGCTGAAAACATAGAGACACTCACGCAGGATCGAGAAGCTTGACGGCTACCGATCGATGATTATTATTAGCATACACTGAAAGTATTGACATGGTATCGGCCCAGCATCGGCACAGTAAGCTGCGCCGTCTGGGTAGATATCCAGTATATAGTTAGTAACAGAGAATAATAACATATTGGTTCAAAATCGTGACAAGCAAAGATAATAAAATATCAGCATTAATTTATAAATACATGCTCACGAACTATACCCACAATAATATACAGTATAAGTGGTTGGTTCAGGTTAAGAATATATTAGACTCAACAGGACATAGCTACCTACGGACAACGTCAACTGTTGAAGCTATTAAAGCAGAATCAAATAAGATACATACGGTCAGGGCCGTATTTAAGGGGGAGGGGGCGCGGGGAAAAAGCCCCGGGGCCCCCACAAGCAAGGGGTCCGACAATTTAAAAATGAAAGAAAAAAGTATGCACTTTTGGGAAGTTATAGGACATTTAAAGCAAACTTTATTAGTTTAGAACTCTTAATCATGCATTTAATTCTATTCTAATATTTGTGGGGGCCCCAATTCTTGTTTGGTGTTCGGCAACAGCCACCCCGCTCATTCTTTGCCCCAGGGCCCCCACATATCTAAATACGTCCCTGCATAAGGTACTAAATGATCAATATAGACAACACCGGAACAGCGAAATGCAAAAATCATGGAATGGAAAAACTTACAATAGGCCCTATGAATGTAATTTAATTTATGCATGCAATGTGAAATAGCTGGTGAGTACCATTATGCTCTCACGTGTGAATTCTTTAAAGACAAACGCATAGAACGCCTCCCAAAATATTATTATATTCGCCCAAACTACTATAAGTTCTCTAAACTCGTCTCATCGGGAAATAAGAAACTTCTTTTTTTCAGAATCATTTTAAAGCAATTCCCTATCCGATGACAACAACAACAACAACAACAACAACAACAACAACAACAATAATAATAATAATAATAATAATAATAATAATATTAACAATCACTTCCAAATAGTTGTGCAAATTCACTGACATATTTACTTCTCGGTGCACTGCCGATAGAACCGCAAATTGAAAAGAAGAAGCTGATATTACTTGATATTACTAAGGAGTGAAGGTTCTGTCGAACAACAATTAGCAATTCGGGAGCTCGTTATGAAAAGAGAAGGCAGACACAGCTGGTTTCATGATGTCGAATTGATTTTACAAAAATATCAATTACCATCAGCCCACCTGCTGCTACAAGACCCACCACCTAAATGTGTATGGAAGCGTCATGTCCAAAAGGCTGTAAACACAGTAGTCCTAGAGATGCTAAAGGAAGACATTAAGCAGAGATCATCAGCCCGGTTTGTGAATGTTGACATCCTTGATATCGGAAGGCCACATCCGATCTGGTCAACAGTGACAGCAAATACCTATGATGTAAAACGTGTCGTCATCAAGGCAAGGTTACTAACCGGTACATACTATCTGCAAGCACGCAGATAGATTTAATCAATATGAGAATGATGCATGTCCTTTTTGTAAGAACGTTATAGAAGACCGTATGCATTTCCTAGTTCAGTGTCCAGAATTTGCAGATATCAGAAGCATCTATATAGCGGAAATCGAGCATCTAGTGGCGGTAGATAGCTGGGAATTAATAAGCAAGGATGAGAATCTTATTCTCCAGATGTTACTCGACACAACTCTCTTGTTTGGCCTGATTGGAAGCGATTCAATGTCGAAAATTGAATCCATCTCCAGGAAACTCTGCTATAAACTTCATATCAGACGTAATCATCTCTTAAATGAAATGAATTACCTAACAAAGCTTGCATTATAAAATGTCAAGTTAGTATAATTAGAGTCAATGGCACATAGAAAAATACGGTGCACCTTATGCTTTCTGGATGCTCCTACATGTATTTCAATACCAATGAACTCATTTACGCGTCTGGTGAACATAAATTTACTCGTCTATGAACTGTGAATATTTACCTACATACAGATAGGAAAATCACTTGCGTGTGTACATGCAAGTACATAAATGTCAGATTTAATGATCGTTTGCTTGTGTGTATATAATATAATATATAATTAATGGAAAACCTCCAGTAATTTGCGGATTCTAGAGATTCCCGGATAATACACCGAAAGGTGGAAAGGCCAGACATTGGCGGAAACTCCAAGAACAGACCAGAACATGGCAACAACAACAACAACAACAACAACAACAACAATAATAATAATAATAATAACAACAACAACCATCGCGGCGGCAACAACAACAACAACAACAACAACAACAACAACAGCATGAACAACAATAACAACAGCAGCAGCAACAACGACAACAAGAACAACAACAACAACAACAACAACAACAACAACAACAACAACGAATGATGACCATACTGAGAATGATTGAGGTGTATAAATGAAGATGACAATTGTAAATTAAAAATAATAAGTAAATATAAATATATAAACTTTAAATAAGCACTCTCGAATATTCCTCATGTATCAATGTAAAATTGTCTGAGCGTAATAAATTTCATTTCATTTCAGTACCGACATGTATATCAAGGGAGATAAATCCTGAATAAAAGTTGCATAGAAGTAGAATTTGTAAATATTCAGGATTCAACACCTTGGATTTGGTATATTGATTTAACTTGTTCATGTACGCATGACTCATATGAGGAATATCATAGCGATAATTTTTCATATCACCGATATTAAGTTGTTTGGTTCATTTTATTCGACAATTTCTGTGTATAATGTACCATCTCCACAAAGTAAATCATTTTTCTGAAAAAGTGTGAAAATAATTGTAATAGTTAGACGGACGGTCCCCATGGCATAAGCTCTTAATTTATATTAGCTTATTTTGCCCAATATTTGTAACCTATAAAGGTTATTTATAAGAAATGTAATAAATATGACTAACATACAAGAAAATTTAGTGTAAATTATACGCACAATTTGGTGTTTTCTAACAGGTCCGGTCGTGATTAATTTCGGCAATAGCTTAGCAAGCACTCCGTGAAATAATACACGCAATAAAAATTTTTAAATGCTCCAATTAAATTTATATCTTGTAAATGCAGTGTCGATCGGTTTGTGGAGGTTTATAGTTAGGTACCAGTTTCAAAAAGAATGAAAATCTGTTATTTATATAGCGTCAAGATGGTGATATGACGTAATGAACCTTTCCAGTTTTAGCTATGCCCCGCCCACCTCTAGCTAAGCTCCACCCACAATTCGCCGTGTTAGGATTGATTGCTCTCTGATTGCCCTAATTTCCTGAAAACTATAAAGGTAAGCTGTTGAATATTTTGCAATTAATTTGACTGGGTAAAGCGCGTATGCAGTCAGCCCAGTCAAATCAGTTGCAAAATATTCAACAAAATATTTATTAAATAGTAAAGACATACAATTCGTACAACAACGTCAAATACGCGATCGTGAATACGTATCTACATTATTCATGACGTCATAATGACGTCTTCATTATGATGTCATTCTACACGTCACATAGTTGATTATGACGTGCGTCATATGATGGATGGATAGGTAGATAAAGTGGAAAGGTCAATTACTTGCTATGATATGACAACAGGCGAGTTTGTCCGCCAAAAGTAATGATTCAAACACCGCTAGAGAGCACAACTTAATTTAGTGTAGTAAATCTAGACCTCGTAAAATTATGTTTTGCGTGATAACCAGTATGCATACTATAATTAGTTGCTATATTAATGTTTGTTTGTTATGTTCTTTTCATAGCTGTAAACGGTACTGTGCTGCTGATTAGCCGTAATGGCATAGAACAGCAAATAAAGTACATAGACAGCAGCAACATAATTTTCAAATTCACAATCATGCGTCCTTGCTTTTGTAAACTAATACATCTGGGGCAATAAATTCACAGCAAAATGACTAAAAATAAAATTGTTTAAATTGTATACTTTTAGAGGCTTAAACTCTGGACCTAGACGTAATGAAACGAAATAAATCTTAGCATATGATGATTTCATTATGTATAAATTAATATAATTTTTACAGTTGTGAATTTGAATTAGGGACTCGTGCCTCTATTTCTATTCCAGACCTTAAAATTATATTAATTTATATGGAATAAAATCATCATATGCTAAGATTTATTTCGTTTTCGTTACATCTAGTCACACAATTTAAGCCTCTAAAAGTATACAATTCTAATAATTCTATTTTCAAGCATTTTGGCGTGAATATGCACCTAAGCAAGATAAAGATTTTAGTTTTTACCATATATAGAAACAATGCCCGTGTTTGGATTGGGCATGTAAAACGCACGCACACACGCACGCTATTTCATGTCCGAGAAGGCGCTATTTCGTTTCTTCTTATCGTCGAAAGTAAACCAGATGGTCCTTATGTGCATTCATAGAAAACGGCCATTCAGTTCAGTTCAGTTCAGTTCAGTTCATTACGTAAATACCTCCTGTAAGTAGGAGCACCTCGCAAAGGAGTATTAAGTATATTAATAGGTCAGCTCGTGCATGCAACAGTTTATTTATTGTTGTTGTTGTGTGTGACATATACCAGATATACCACTGTCACTATCAGTATTGAAATTGTTCCTTTCTGCAGTCAGGAGTGTTCGAAAATTGTTCAACGTGAAGCAGTACTGACGAATTATCTTCTCTACTGAGTAGACACACTGACACATGCGATCTGACATGCATAGATGTGACGATGGATTCATAAGGAATGAAGTTAGAATGCTGTTATCGTCCTAGACATGCTCAGTATGTGCAACACACATCGGGCATAGGCTACGCTGTAGTAGGTCCCGGTACTTGTTCCGAATCACTGCTAAAGGTTGACAAACTGTCAGGACATGGTGATGGTCTTCTGATCCATTGTTACATAGTGGGCAATCAGGTTTTATCATACCGCGACTATATTTAGTCCTGTTGCACTGCAGGGTATAGCAGTTGGTCAGAAAGCGCAGCCGTACCGCTAATGCGCGTATATCGCGTGGAGCAGTAGTGACCGACTCAATTGCTATGTGGGCAGATGAAAGGTTTATAGAACAGTTACTCAGATACTGTAAGGATGAGTATAGCGGTATCTGACTATTGAGCTCATCTGACCATAACCTGTTGACCAGCTTCCTAGTAAGAGTCTTCCATGCTCCCTTTGCCGGTGGATGATCAAGAACAACGTGGATAGAAGGGAGATCGTACTTCGCGAGTATATTACGAGTGCCAGTAAACCAGCTATTCTGACCGTATCCTTTCATAGCAGTCTGCCTCAGCGTCACCAAGAAGAGTATGGATTCTTGGTCTGCACAAATGTTCCTCACTAGCGTTAGCTTCTGTAGGTGTATACGCGCTTCAATCGGAAGAGTGTCAAGCAGAAGATACGGAGATGGATGTGCTACACGATCTGGAAGGCCCAGGATTTGTAACAGCAGCTTATGATAGAACTTGTTAAGGAGTCTCACTTCGGTTTTGTTGAGAATAAGTACATCAATCCCATGTAGCAGAACTGGAAGGATATAGACTTCTATCAGATGCATGCATGCAACGGGTGTTATGACATTTATCCCGTGAAGCCCTGCTCCCATAAGCGAGTAGATAGCATGCCTGGCTTTCCTGATGTTTTCATCTACTGTTGGGCATGCATTTATAAATTGATCACTTCTTTGTATCCCTAAGTGAGATGCACAGCCTGGTGAAGATACCTCCACATCGCCTAAGAAGAATGGAGTCTTTTCCTTCTTACAGTCAGAGAGAATGACAAATTTCTTTGGCTGGAGCTCATAAAATTGGTTAACACTGTAATGACTATAAATATTCAACAGAATCTGCAGGTTGTTTTCACTATTTGCTATTAAGCTGACATCGTCTGCACATGTCGGTGCTGCACAATGCACAGTTCCAATGCTGGCTCCATGTCCTGAGGCATCTAAGGTGTCAAGCAGATCATTGATGTACAGCTTGTACAAGTCTATTGACAGTATTCCTCCTTGCCTTACGCCTTGCATAAAGGGAATAGAATCTGAAAGCTGGCCATTCCATTTTACTCTGGTAGTAGCATTCATGTGGAGGTCTTTGATGAGGATCCATGTAGCACCTTTTATGCCCGCAAAATAGAGTTTATTTACCAGACTCGCATGGTTCACCACGTCAAATGCTGATTTGGCATCGAGAAGGGAAATATAGTTACTGAACTTTTTGCTTCTCGACTCAGCACTACACTCTTGTAGCAGCAGGGCACTATGCATAGGGGATATCCCCGAGGTGAAACCAAACGGATTCTCAATGCAATTGGTCACCTAAGAACCATTCCTGCTGTCCTTAAAGTCGGTCTGCTAACACCAGTCTACAAGAAGAAGGGAAGTCCAAACCAAGCCTCCTCATATCGCGGGATAACGGTGACGTCAATGATATGCAAAACCCTAGAGATGGTGCTAAAGCTTTGCATACAGCATAAAATACTCAAGTGTCAAAATCATTTACAGAGTCACTATATAAACTGCTGCAGCTCCGCCCTCTTTCAGGTGCTCAGCCGAGATACCGTCTGCATCTGCGGACTTGCCACTGTTCAACCGCTTGACTGCTTTCATCACCTCTGAATACGTGAATGGAATAAAATCATCAATTTCAGAAGAGAGATCACTGAGTACAATCTCATTAAATTCCAATTCTGCTTTTCTTGAGTGGTTGCTCGAGGTACTCGTTGGAGTACCAACTTGCATAAAGTATGAGTGCCACCCTTCTAAAATTTGTTCTGCCGGGAATGTAGTGTCCTGCACTTTGAGTTCTGCTAGTTTGAGTGCTGCACTACTACGTTGCTTACGGATTAGTTTGTAGAACAGTTTCTTATCACTGTTCTTAGCTTCGATAAGTTTCTGCATGTCTGCATCACGCCTAGCAGCCTGAAGGTTGCGCTGAGCTTGCCGTAGCAGTGCTTTTGACCTCCGCCTACGAATGGAAGCTGGGTGATTTTGATCACTTGGTCTGTCACAGATCTTCCATTGGTGGAATGCATTTTTACTTTCTATCACAGCTCTTGCAATTTCGTCATTCCATAGCCGATGAGATTTTCTTTGTTTCTTAGTTGAAATTGGTGCAGCGGCCTGTGTCGCCTTAATCAAGGTATCGCGAAGCTTTGCATATGTCAAGCATAGATCGTACATGCTATTCATCTCTGGCTTGTACTCCTGAAGAGACGTTTGCACATAATCTCAGTAAGTAGGCTTATTGATTTTGTCCCAGTTCAGTTGTGGAATAACATCTGTATTTGCATGTCTGATAAATGAATCCCTGGATTGGACCATCGTGGTTAGCTCAGCAGATAAAGGATAGTGATCGGAACAGTTTTTACTCAAATCATGGCGGTGAGAATTCTGACACAAGTGCTCCATGGAACTAGACATGAGAAAATAATCTATCATTGAGCTGCTCATACCGTTAACATGTTGGAATGTTGGTCCATCTGTTTTATACACCAGTCCTTGCTGACATACAAAATCTCGCAACAATCTCTGCCTCTTAACCTTCTCTTCAGTGTTGAGGTCACAATTGAAATCGCCAGCTGGGAGAATACGATGTGACATTTTGTACTTCTGACAAATCTCATGTAGTTGGTCAAGTATTTCACTAAACTCTTGATCGGCATCAGTATCTCTTCTGCAAGGCATATATACAGATGCTATCAGTAGTGGGAACTCATCAGTATGTATTTCAATACATTGTATTCTGCTACTTCCATCGGGTATGGGGTAACTGCATGGCCGATATAATAACGCCAGAAGACCGCCACTCCACCATACCCTCTTGGCTTCTGCATAGGAGATATAGGATTAACATCATCAACTGCTTTGGCTGCGGCCTCAAAACTATCACTAACATTACTAAGATGCTTCAACTGGTAATTGTAGAGCCAGTGTTCCTGGACACATAGGATATCACACATTTCAAGAAGGTTCCATTTCTCCAACACAAACTGAGTTCGTAAGTATATTCTTACAGTTGTAAGTAGAGATGCGCAGTGATAGAGATTTAGGGATTGGCGTTGTCATATAATTTACTGACTCATTATCAGATGTAGCTGATGTTAGAAGTAGAGATGTTTCTCCGGGCCTTTGTCTAAAAAAGGATTTTTCGTGACAATATTGCTGTTGTTAGTTGCTAATGTTATATTGTTAGTAACACAGGTCTCACTTTCTGTAGCAGTAGTGATATCAATTATTCTTTCTTTTGCAGGTATAACAGATACTTTAGATTTAGATTTAGTAGCCAGGACATGATTAGTGCTGTTAGAACGAGTAAATCTTGTGTACAATGGCTTAATCTGGGCAGGATTTCCATGCGGGATAATAATCTCAGATTCCTTATTTTTGTTGATTATGGCAACTGAGTAGTTTTTGTTTTTGATGAACGCACCACGCTGTGTATTGCTTAGTATCTCAATTTTAGATCTGTATTGATTACCATTTTCTTGTGTACCAACTGGGGCCCTTGATGCAAGTAACGATTGGGATGAAATGGCGCCTGACTGTTCAGAGGACAATCCTGGACGCTGTGCTTGTTGAATGATAGGAGATTGTCTTGGAGGTGATATACTAGTACCTGGTGTAGTGACTCCCGGAAGTGGAGGATATAAGCCCAGAGGCATCGGCATGTATGGCAAAAGTCCAAATGGTGGTGGTGGCGGCACTGACATAGGCGGATGGCGATAGGGAGGTGCACACTGGTTCGTACCAACCTCCACTGCATTGACACGCATATGCAGCATATTCATTTCTAGTGCATGTATTCTTTGTTCAAGGATGCGTTGTTCAAGTTTAACAACTGGAGTTTGAGTAGGTGAGTGGCTACTGCATGGTACCTCTGTTGAGGGCATTGGGCCCGCAGCATCAGGTCTGTCTGCTTCGAAAGTCGTGACCCGCATACGCAAAAGTTTATTTGTCCTTTGCAACTCTGCCACACGAGTTTCCAAGTGTATTACAAGTGACCTGGCAGTAGTAAGATCTCGCTGGATGTCATCAACCGCTGCAAGCTTAATCTTTAGCTCTGATTCAGCTTTCCTTAGCTTAGATTCCCTGACACGAAGCTCTTTCGCACTGATGCTAGCTGGGGAGTCAGTAGTATTATGTACACTAGTGGCTTGTTCTATGTTTGCCTCTGCAATGGATATGCTGTTGTTTGAAGCAGGTTGCCTAGGATTTCTTGAAACATTGTTACGCGGTGAATTATTTATTAGACATGAAATAGATGTAGAAGAAGATGTTTCAGGAGTTTCTGAGGGATGACTTGATTTAGTTAAACTACAGCCAGTGTCGGGAGATTCATTCGGCATCATACGTGGAACAGATGTGGAAGAAGATATTGCAGTACTTACTGTGGGACGAGATGCTTTAGCTGAAGTGTCGACTATTCTTGGAATATTAGCTCTTGATATAGGATCAGATGCTGATGATTTATGCTCTGCACATGATGCGCATATATAACTATCTGTGTATGACTCATTACCAACACACGACTGATGAAATAGTGCTTCACACTCTGTGCAGAAGATAACTGGGACATTAGTTATTGACGCGTTACATAGTTGGCAGATTAATCTTGCTTTGTCGACATGCATCTGGGTTGTGTTGGGAAACGTAGCAGAATATTCAAGTGCTGGGTCGCAACTTGCTGATGACAACTTCTGTCTATGCTGCAGGCTGCATTTCATTGCGCACGCGCCTCAGTATATACAACAAGGGAGGTAAATCCGGGATAAAAGTTGCATAATAGTAGAATTTGGAAATATTTAGCATTCAATGACTTAGACTTGGTATATTGCTTTGTGTTTGACTCTAACTTCGTAATCGTATTAGCAATATTATAACGAGCATGCTATATGATGTCAGCAATATTAAATTGTGTACTTCAATTTTATTTGACATAACTATTTACCATCTGTACAAACCAAATTCATGTAAAAAAAATAATGTGAAAATAATTCTAAACTTTAGATGGACGGTCCCCATGGCATAAGCTCTTTTTATATATTTAGCTTATTTTGCCCAATATTTGTAACCTATAAAGGTTATATAAGAAATTGAAATGCATATATTTATGTAAAATAAACAACTTATCAAGCGCCGAAATACAGACACGTGTGTGCGTGAACAGACACCACTAATTAAAAAGGCATTTAAAATTTAAAAATATAGGTGGTTTATTCAACAGAACGCAGGAAACGGCATCTCAGAGCTTCGAATTTTCACAATTTTCGTGGGGATCATGCCCCCTCATATTATTTAATGCAACCCTTAAAAATCTGATGAGCACTGCATCCAACCTGACCCACATGGAATATAAAATGGAAAACGGAATCTAAGTGCTTCTGTAACTCTAGTTTGCAGGAAATGGCTTCTCCGGGCATCTAATTTTTTAATTTTCAGAGGGATGACCCCTAGGGTCATGCCCCACCCCATTTTTAAAGTCCTGCCACCGCCCTGAGTGAGTGCCATGATGTCCCGGTGGTTCATTACTAGAACAGAAGCACATTTTACTGAGATTTGAACAAGATGACTTCTGCTGGTTCGGTTCTAAATGCTGCTTTGCGCAGACTCAAGAAGGTGATATGGCGTGGTGTGGGTGGGGTGAGCTTGAGTGTCCAACCTCATTTCTGAAATTCTTTTGAAATCGGGATGCTCTTTTATTTCACTTCGTACATTACTAGAGGAAAATATTGAATTCTTTGCTTGGGCAAATAGTCAACCATTTTCTCTAGAATTTGTCGAGGAATATATGTTGACACACCCATTTCCCACACTTAGGGCCTACAGCTTATCATTCGAGCAAAAGGCTGATATTCAGTCAGCTTAGATACGGATGGCATTTTCTAATGCTGTTCAGGAACACCTCACTTTGAAGAGTTTGCGGGCTTCACCCACACCACCCACATAATCTATGGCTGTACATAAAGGTACCGGTCACAGGTAGACACGCACGCACGCACGGATGTACACACATACCCGCACGGACGCACGCACTGCACGCACGCATGCACTGCACGCACGGACGCACGAACGGCTTTCAAACACGCACATACGCACGCAACTCACTTCAAAATACGAGAAGTATAATTCAACAAAACTGAAAGCGTAACATATTAATTCCCTATATTAGGGGAATATACAATGTGTTAACGGGAGGTATGGGAGTCGCTGTCCCACGGGGGGTAATATTACATAGTACACCTGTATTAAAATTGGCCTAAAGAATTAAACTTTTTTCTTTGGAAATAGGGCCTATAATTAACCATTTTCTCTAGAATTTGTCCAGGAAAATATTATCACACACCCATTGTAAACACTTACGGCTCATAATTCGAGCAAACGGCTGATATTCAGCCAGCTATAAGAATGGCATTTTCTATTGCTGTTCACGAACACGATTGACCTCAATTTGTAGAGCTTAAATGGGCTTTCTTGGGTCTAGACAATGATATCACCAACAGAATATATGGCTGTACATAGAGGTACCGGTCAAAGGTAGACACACATGCACACATGCACGCGCGAACGCGCAAACACTCACTCGCACGCACAACCCCATGCATGCACGCAAGTACACGCGGATGCATGCGGATATGTATGCACGCACAGACGCGCATGCATGTATACATGCACGCACACACGCTCGCTCACACGCGCGCACGCCAGCCCGCCAGCCCGCTATTTCATGTCCCAGAAGGAGATATTTCATGTCCTAGAAGGAGATATTTCGTGTCCTAGAAGGAGATATTTCCTGTTCTAGAAGGAGATATTTCATCCCCTAGAAGGAGATATTTCATGTCCCAGGAGATATTTCATGTCCTAGAAGGAGATATTTCGTGTCCTAGAAGGAGATATTTCGTGTCGTAGAAGGAGATATTTCATGTCCTAGAAGGAGACATTTCATGTCCCAGAAGGAGATATTTCGTGTCCTAGAAGGAGGTATTTCGTGTCCTAGAAGGAGATATGTCATGTCCTAGAAGGAGATATTTCATGTCCCAGAAGGAGATATTTCGTGTCCTAGAAGGAGATATTTCATGTCCCAGAAGGAGATATTTCGTGTCCTAGAAGGAGATATTTCATGTCCTAGAAGGAGATATTTCGTGTCCTAGAAGGAGATATTTCGTGTCGTAGAAGGAGATATTTCATGTCCTAGAAGGAGATATTTCGTGTCCTAGGAGATATTTCGTGCCCTACAAGGAGATATTTCGTGTCCTAGAAGGAGATATTTCATGTTCTAGAAGGAGATATTTCATGTTCTAGAAGGCGATATTTCATGTCCTAGAAGGAGATATTTCGTGCCCTAGAAGGAGATATTTCGTGTCCTAGAAGGAGATATCTCATGTCCTAGAAGGAGATATTTCATGTCCCAGAAGGAGATATTTCGTGTCCTAGAAGGAGATATTTCATGTCCTAGAAGGAGATATTTCGTGTCCTAGAAGGAGATATTTAGTGTCGTAGAAGGAAATATTTCATGGCCTAGAAGGAGATATTTCGTGTCCTAGGAGATATTTCGTGCCCTAGAAGGAGATATTTCGTCTCCTAGAAGGAGATATTTCATGTCCCAGAAGGAGATATTTCATGTTCTAGAAGGAGATATTTCATGTTCTAGAAGGCGATATTTCATGTCCTAGAAGGAGATATTTCGTGCCCTAGAAGGAGATATTCCGTGTCCTAGAAGGAGATATTTCATGTCCTAGAAGGAGATAGTTCGTGTCCTAGAAGGAGATATTTCATGTTCTAGAAGGAGCTATTTCATGTTCTAGAAGGAGATATTTCATGTTCTAGAAGGCGATATTTATTGTTCTAGAAGGAGATATTTTATGTCCTAGAAGGAGATATTTAGTGTCCTAGAAGGAGATATTTCATGTTCTAGAAGGCGATATTTCATGTTCTAGAAGGAGATATTTCATGTTCTAGAAGGCGATATTTATTGTTCTAGATCGAGATATTTCATGTCATAGATGGAGATATTTCATGTCCTAGAAGGAGATATTTCATGTCCTAGAAGGAGATATTTCGTGTCCTAGAAGGAGATATTTCGTGTCTTAGAAGGAGATATTTCATGTTCTAGAAGGAGATATTGCCCTATAGGTGGGGCTTAGAATACACCTTCCGTATCCTCTGCGTGTCATAAGAGGCGACTAAAGGCGGTAAGGGTGAAGTAACCCTGACAGAAACCTCGAGTGCTGAAGACGGAGGTTCCAGGCCGCACGGCGCACTCTAATAAACCATGGATCCACGCACTTAATGCTTATGATCATGTCGATAGTCACTTACAGGACTGGTGGTACGATCAGCGAACGAAAAGAAAAAGAAGAAGAAGAAGGAGATATTTCATGTCTTAGAAGGAGATATTTCATGTCCTAGAAGGAGATATTTCATGTTCTAGAAGGCAATATGTATTGTTCTAGAAGGAGATATTTCATGTAGAGATAATGCTAGAAGGCGATATTTCATGTCCTAGAATGAGATATGTCTTGTCCTAGAAGGAGATATTTCATGTTCTAGAAGGAGATATTTCATGTCCTAAAAGGATATATTTCATGTTCTAGAAGGAGATATTTCATGTTCTAGAAGGAGATATTTCATGTCGTAGAAGGAGATATTTCATGTCGTAGAAGGAGATATTTCATGTCCTAGAAGGAGATATTCCATGTTCTAGAAGGAGATATTTCATGTTCTAGAAGGGGATATTTCCTGTCCTAGAAGGCGATATTTCATGTTCTAGAAGGAGATATTTCGTGTCCTAGGAGATATTTCGTGTCCTAGAAGGAGATATTAAAAGGAGATATTTCATGTCTTAGAAGGAGATATTTCATGTTGTAGAAGGAGATATTTCATGTTCTAGAAGGAGATATTTCATGTTCTAGAAGGAGATATTTCATGTCGTAGAAGGAGATATTTCCTGTCCTAGAAGGAGATATTTCATGTCGTAGAAGGAGATATATCATGTTCTAGAAGGAGATATTTCATGTTCTAGAAGGCGATATTTCATGTTCTAGAAGGGGATATTTCATGTCGTAGAAGGTGATATTTCATGTCCTAGAAGGAGATATTTCATGTCGTAGAAGGAGATATTTCATGTTCTAGAAGGAGATATTTCATGTTCTAGAAGGTGATATTTCATGTTCTAGAAGGCGATATTTCATGTTCTAGAAGGAGATATTTCATGTCGTTGAAGGAGATATTTCATGTCCTAGAAGGCGATATTTCATGTCGTGGAAGGAGATATTTCATGTCCTAGAAGGCGATATTTCATGTCGTAGGAGATATTTCATGTCCTAGAAGGCGATATTTCATGTC